>WOVY01001154.1:0-566534 GCA_013436015.1 Rhipicephalus annulatus | reverse complement strand
GACTTCATTGGGAGCATTAGCAGCATTTACTTGGTAGTCGAGGTTTCTTTTGTATTTGTTGTTGACTTTGCTAAATAGTAGTACACATAACGGGGTAGCACTTGTTAACAGCAGTCATGATCCTCACGTCGTTAACGAAACCCAACCTAGTGCTGCTAGCTGAAGAGCTCGGTATCCCTGTACAGAAGTCCTATGCGGAAGCCTGCAATTATCGAAGCGATATCCAAATGCGGAGCAAACGACGACGAAGTCGAGGAGTGTTGGAGGGCAGTCTCGGAAAGGCTCAAAGAACGAGAAGTAGAACTGAAGTTAAAAGAGATGCAACTGCATAACCTTGAACGCAATGACAGTTTCGATATGCGAGGATACATGCAACCTTTCAAGGCTGGCAGTGACATCACTTTGTATCTCGTCAACTTTGAGAGGACGTGTACAAGAGCTGCACTTGCAAAAGAGACATGGTCACAACGCCTGTTGACATTACTTCCAAATGAGGCAGCCGATGTAATCGCGAGAATGCCAGATGAAGATGCTTATGATTACGAAAAAGTGAAACTTCATTTGAGGCGAAGGTACAGCTTGTCAACAGAAGCCTTGAGGATGAAGTTCCGTAACACGAGGCGTGGCCAAGGGGAGTCATTTTCAGAATTCGCTACAAATCCATGAGCTTGTTAGAGGAATGGCTTAAGAGTGCCAACGCATACGAGGACAAGCAACGTCTGATTGAACTGTTTGCGCTCGAGCAGTTTTTATGCGTCCATTCCGGACCAAATGCGGCTGTGGATTCAGGACAAGCCAAACGTAGAGACTTTGCAAACGGCAGCCAGCTTGGCGGACGAGTACCGTTCCCGTAGAATGGAAAGTTCAGAAGAACAAAGAAAGAAGCCGTCAGGAGCGTTCAAGAAATTTCAGAAAGGAACGAAAGAAACTAACCAAGGGAAACCAGGCGACAGTGTTCCAGCCCAAGGGCATGCAGCCAACGCGAGTGAACCGAAAAGTTCCAAGTTCGAAGAAAAACAACCGCTGGTCTGCTATAAATGCCAACAACCGGGTCACATCGCAGTCGGTTGCCGACAGCCAGCAGTTTCCGTCAATTTGCTAACCGAAGAGAGCGATTTACTCTTGCCCTACACATATGACATGAAGGTGAACGGCATCAGTTGCAACGTTCTGCGCGACACAGGAGCAACATTTGATATCGTCCACCCGTCATTTGTTAAGCCCGAGAACTTAACAGGTTCATGTGTATGGGTACGCCAGGCACTAGAGCCAGACATGAAGTGTTTGCCGGTAGCCAGAGTCGAAATGAAGGGCGCCTTCGGCACATTCGAAACTGATGCTGCGGTTTCCGATAAACTTCCTCAGAAAATTCCCTACATTTTTCTAACCGATCAATGAGGGACTTCCAAAATGCAGGACTGGAACTTAATGCTAACCCTGTAATGGTCGTCACGAGGTCCCAAACAAGAGCTCAAGCTACCAGCGCTACCCGTCACACGGAAATTACAGACCAGAGTGAACCGACACAAGCTACTGCACCAAGCGAAACTGTTCCTGTCGACGCCAATTGTGTCGCGCCAGCCATTGATAGCAGCACTCCCGTCGGTAATGCGCTCTCAGGTGAAGCGATAAACCCAGTCAGTGAAAATTTTCAGCTTCTAGCAAAGTTAGACAAAGCGCTCTCAAAATGGAGCAGGCAAACGACGAGTCGCTGAAGGACGTGCTGGGAAAAATCAAAACGGAAACAAAAAGGAGCCGTATCGTTCATAGTCAAAGAAGGCATTTTGTACAGAACATTCAAAAACAAGAAAGGCAGAACCTTTGAACAGCTTGTCGTTCCCAAAAAGTATCGAGTCGCACTTTTGGTTTGGTTCACAGCGATAGCTGGGCTGGCCATTTAGGTATCAACAAGACCAAGAGCAGGTTATTGAACGACTACTACTGGCCGATGTGCTTCAAAGAATCGGAGAACTGGGTACGTTCCTGCAACGTTTGCCAAAGGACGGGGCGGCCAAACGAAAAACTCAAAGCACCTTTGGTCCAAGTGCCTTTGATTGGCGAACCCTTTCGCAGATTAGTTGTCGACATTGTAGGTCCATTACCAGTAACAGCGGCGGGCAACAAATACTTGCTAACACTCATTTGCCCTGCTACGAAGTTCCCGGAAGCAGTGGTGTTACCCGAATTAAGCTCCACTGCAGTTGTAAACGCGCTACTCGGCGTCTTTGCAAGAATTGGATTTCCTAGTGAAATCCAATGCGACCAAGGTTCTGTGTTCACAAGCGCGCTCACCACGACGTTCTTGAAGAAATGCGGCATATCCGTTCACCACAGCTCAGTCTACCATCCGCAAAGTAATTCAGTCGAGAAACTTCACTCTGTAATGAAGCGCATTCTGCGTGCACTCTGTTTCGAGAAAGGCGCCGACTGGGACGAAGCTGTTCCCGCGATGCTCTTTGCTCTGCGCTCCGTCACTCACGAAGCGACTGGGTTCACGCCGGCGGAACTTGTTTACGGTCGAGCGCTTCGCTCCCCGCTAACGTTGTTGAAAGAAAAGTGGGAAGACAAGTTCGTAGACAAATCAGTTGTCGAGTACGTGCTGACCTTGTTGAAGCGCCTACGTGAATCGCAAGAACTGGCGCAGATAAACATGGCAGAAGCGCAGCAACGCTCAAAGGTGTACTACGACAGATCCGCACGCACACGAACCTTCAAGGAAGGCGATAAAGTGCTGATTCTGCGGTCGTCAAAGGCAAATAAACTGGAAGTAGCATGGGATGGGCCGGTCACGATTAAACAAAAGCTCTCCGATACCAATTACTTGGTAACGACGCCCGGTAAACGCAATGATGTGACGATATATCACTGCAATCTAATGAAGCCTTTTATCGAACGCAGTGAGACGTTGAGCATTGTCCTTAACGAGCCTGAAGAGATCAACGTTCCTCTACCCCAAGTGCCAAGGCCCTGCTCTTCCCCATCAACAGAAGAGATAGTCCAATCTGTCACTAACAAGCTTCTCTAACTGACAAGCAAAGAAAGGAGTTAGAACTGCTTGTGCGCAACTTCAGAGACTTGTTTAGTCCCACTCCCGGCAGGACAAATCTCGTGGAGCACGACATTGAGTTAACATCCAACCAACCTTTCCGAACCAGGATGCACAGATTTTCCCCCCGTCACGAGAAGATCCTGAACGATTGTGTTCAAAACATGTTGACACTGGGTCTAATCGTGCCAGGAGAAAGCGAGTATGTGTCACCTATGTTTATTGTAGAAAGTCCAGGCAAGGAACCGCGACCCTGCATCGATTATCGAAAATTGAATGCGATAACAAAAACAAAGATGTTTCCCATTCCAAACGTTGAGGGCTTGATCGAGAAAGTGTCCGCGGCACGGTACGTTTCTACGTTAGATTTGGTACGCGGTTTCTGGCAAATGCCACTAACGGAAAACGCCAGTAAGCTCGCCACTTTCATGACACCGACAGGCACATATCGCCCTCTTGTGCTCACTTTTGGCCTCAAGAATGCACCCTTCGCATTTTCAAGGTTAATGCATGAAGTGCTCAAAGGAGCCGAGTCGTTCGCTGTTCCGTACCTTGACGACATAGCTGTTTTTTCGAGCACCTGGCAACAGCATTTGGAACATCTGCAGCAGGTATTCCTTCGAATACACGAGGCAGGCTTGACTCTCAAACTCGCCAAATGTCGTCTTGCGAGCTCTGAAGTCCACTACTTAGGGCATGTTGTTGGCCAAGGGAAGCGACGTCCTTCCGAAATAAAGTTGAAGCAATCACTAGCTTTCCTTTGCCGAAAACAAAGACTAACTTGCGTTCCTTTTTGGGTTTAGCCGACTACTACAGAAGCTACATTCCCAACTTCGCAAATATCGCTAGTCCTCTCACAGACGCACTGCGCAAAACTGAGCCAACTATTGTAAGTTGGAATAAGGCTCGTAAAGATGCTTTTGGCCGAGATCAAAAAGATTCTTGTCAGCAAACCGGTCCTCTCGGCACCAGATTACTCTCTCCCCTTCTTAGTTCAGTGTGACGCCAGTGACCGCGGAATGGGCGTTGTTCTAAGTCAAGTGAACAAAAAGGGCGAGGAACATCCTCTTGTCTACGCCAGTCGAAAACTAACATCACGCGAGCAAGCCTACAGTACAACTGAAAAAGAATGTGCTTGCTTGGTCTGGGCTCTCGAAAAGCTGTCGTGTTACCTTAAAGGCTCCTCATTTGTTTTTGAAACTGATCACTCACCTTTAGTGTGGTTAAATCAAATGTCGAACAAAAACAGCCGCTTGATGCGTTGGAGTCTAGCACTTCAGCAATTTGATTTCTCAGTGCGGCACAAGAAAGGCAAACACCATGCTAATGCGGACTGCCTTAGCCGAACCTATTAAGTGTTCCTTGTTTCTTTTGTGTGCATGCAACTTGGCGCAAGTATATATATATTTTTTTTCCCTATCGTGTTCGGCTTTCACGTTATCTGCTCCCAGTGAAATCAACTGTCGGGCTTTTCTAAGCTTGGGCGCCAGGTTGCTTTTGACGTGGTTTCTGCGTTTCTACCGCTCGTCCACTCAGCCATTTCAGATCCTGTCGTACCAGATGGCGAAATCAACCCTGCTCCAGGCGCCTGCAGCCAACTCCCGAGCTGCAGCCAATCGACACTCGGCGAGTGGTGCCCGTTCTGAACATTGCCTGTTCTCGACATTGCCTCCTCTTGGCCTTTAATGCCAACCTTCGCGGGCGTGTTCCAGCCAGACGACGCGCAATGCCATTTCCATTTCCTTCTGCGGTGGCTACTTCAACGACCAGTGCCACCATGCACCTCAGGGTCTTCGCCCACGCTGTGCACAAAGACAACATGACCGTGCGAAACGTGTCAGTGCTGTGCTTGGAGACCTGCCCACGTGTTGGCTACCTGTTACCACCTCCAGCCGTTCATGAAGCGTCATCCTCTTGAACGCCTTCCGCTAGGGGTAGCTTTGGCCGAGTTGTAACGTTTGCAGTGCTCGCCCTCTTTCTACGTCGGGGCTTTCTGATAACATTGCCCGATTGCTGTTATCTTGCTGTTTCTTTTCTTTCATGCCAACCTGCGATTGGCTGCGTAGCGCTTAAAAACGCGCCGCAAGGTGAATAAACTGGGATTGTCTTCCTGGCACTGCTTGAGTCGTCTCTTTCCTGGGCCGGCTGTCGTCCAGCCGCCGAATACGTAACAAGGGGGAGCTAATGGCAGTCATCATGGCACTGTGAAAACTTCCGCGGAATGAGAACAGAGCAATAATAGGTACTGATTCGCTCTCGGTATGCACAACTCTTACAACTTCTCTTACCTCTCGTGCCACCACGATGTTACCATTTTTAGTTCCGTCTTAGTTGAAGTACCTAAAATTAGTATGGGTACCAGGTTACTGTGGGTTAACATTAAATGAAATGGCCGATGCCCTAGCCCGCTCGTCGCTAGATCTCCCAATAATTCACGTTCTCCCGGTGGTAGATTACTTCACCGCAATCAGGTTTAGAAGATCAGCTGTCCATACAGATAGGATGGAAACAATAACCACGTGGACGGAACATAATCACCTAAAATATCCATGAAAATTGCAGTGGAGCCTTTCTCGACAATCAGAACTGATGATCACCAGATTTCGATGTCGTGTCCCCCCATTAAACTTTTACTGGTACAGGGCAGGTCTGACGATATCACCCCTCTGCCAACTCTGCGGAGAACTGGAAAATATCACACATTACTTTCCGACTTGTGCAAGGTATTCTCGTATCAGATCTTGATTTCTAATCACTCCTTTTACGAAAATAAGCGTGACCTGATTGGAGGAAAATATTTTAAGCTTCGGTGCCTCAGGCGTGGGATACTGCCGCAAGGATCCTTTTGATGCCGTGTGTAATTTCATTTTAAATACTCAACAAGTGCAATTTGAAACCGGTATTTAAAATTCCTCGTCATTCCGTTAGGTTAAAACTTAAGTTTTCAAAATTACTCCCGTCAGGTTACTACGGCAGTCTGGAATACAGGCTCAAAAGCATATTACCTGTAGTTCAAGTGAATATTTTACGTATATTTGCTATTTCATTTCTTTACTTTTGGTTTTAAGCTTCATAGCTTACCTTAAATAACATTTACCAGTCTCTACGTTGCATTATTGGCCGATCCCCCAAAGTGGGTACGTGCCATGTATGTAGGATAGCAAAGCAAAGCAAAGCAAAGCACAGCGCGTAGCTTGTTTACTGAGTGAGAACATTTGATGGTTTTTTATGCTCCTCGTGTAGCCATCGACATTTGCGTCGGCCATGCTGGAAGTAGACTCACCTGTGCACCTTCCAGGCATGCCACCACCTATGGTGTCCCCCTCGAGGAAGCGCAAGAGAGAACTGAGCGACGCCGACAGCGAGTCTGCGAAACTGTAGGCGAGCAGTGACAATTCCGACAAGTACTTCACCAACGTTTACAGCCGTAAACCAAAACGCGAATAGTGGGTGCTTCCCCACCTTCAACGGCTTCTACAGTAAAGCACACGCGGACTTCAAATAATAATGCCGTTTTATTTGTGCTGGTCACGCCATCAGACAACCTAAGGGACTTCGATTGGCAGACCATGTCGAGCAAACTCACATCTTTCGCGGTAAATGAAATCAAGGATGCACGAGTCAACCCCGCAAGAATGTCTTGGCTGTCGACATGATACGCAAGTCATTCTCCGTACATCTGACTTGCATCAAAGCCCTGGATGGCATCAACGTAAAAGGTAACATTCCACAGAGCAAGGACATGGTGGTTGGCGTAATGTGCGACGTCAACATTACCATTCCTAGTGCCAATATTACGATGCTGATCAAGGAAGCATGTGACTAATGCAACGTCGTCGAACTGTCACATTTGGTTTAGTCGCACTACGTGAAGATTATCAGCAGAGGCAACATCTTGCCATTCCACGTGAAGGCGGGGCATTTTCGACGCGCGGTCCCTTCATTTACACCGAAACCACTACAATGCCATAAGTGTCATAAAATTGTTCACGTGAACAGAGTTAGTAGGAACGTGGTGGTTTAACCCTAACAGACTGAGGCTCACAATGAACAAGTCTGCCAAGCTATTATCCTGAAATGTTCAAACTGCCAGAAATAGCATCAAGTTTCATCGAAAGACTGTCCGACTGTGAAGAGAGAAGGAATTGTCAGAAAGCAGATAATAAAGAATGACTGAACCCACAAAGAAGCTGCTGACACAGCCAGAAAACGCATAAGACGTAGGCGTCACCGACGAATGTCTAGAAATACTGCTGCCCAATCGAGATCATCAGCGCGATGTTATAATGAAGCGGACCACCGGACTATTTTTTCCCGACAGCTACTACCACTGCCTTCGTCACCACCAATCAACGCTTACATTCGGAGAGCCAAAAGACGCAGAGGGGATGAAGGCCCCGGCGGATGTCACGTGGTCAACCCTACTATCTCTGCGCCTCAATACAGAGACGACTCAACATTATACTGGGATCTCCACGACAAAGACCTGCATGTCATTGCTGTGTTGAAATCATTGACCACATTCTTCAACGGACTGGCAGCCCCATCAGCTCGAAGCGCACTGCAAGAACCTTAGTCCTCGCAAGCCTTCCTAAATATCATCAATTGCCATGTAATTTATCAAAGACAATCGAAGTCGACCCGTATGCTGTGACAGTTTTATGACCTTTTGGGCATGCGTGGTGCACGCTGCTCTTCATTTATTCTCTATTATTTTACTCTCCTCTTGCCCCTCCCTCGTGTAAGGTAGCAAACCGCGTGCACTCGGGTTAACCTCCCTGCCTTTCCTTTGCTTGTATTTCTCTTTTGGACACACTCGTACCACACAAGTTAATATAATATAGTTATTAATTAATTATGAATGTTACCAATCATGAAGGAAGGTTTTTTGTACTTGTAAATTTTGAACACACTCGTATCACACAAGTTGTCATAATATAGTTGTTCATTAAATATGAAGGTTACCAACAATGAAGAAAAGTTTTCTGTGCTTAGGAGTGTATTCAGATTTTAGCATAGGTTTTCAAATACTTCAGGGCTCATGTTCAAAAGACATGTTCAAAAAACAAATGACAGCATTAAAATAGCTTGTTTGAGAAAAGATGAATAGATCGTAGTGTGCCGCAAATAACGACGTCAGGAGGACAATGAGAGAAAGAGCGCTAATGAAAAAAAAGCTTCATCGATTGGACACCAGATTAATACGCACTCCATACTAAAGTGTCAAAAGCAACGTTGATTTCCCACTTTAGTCTTGATGTATGGCTAGTTCTGTGCGCCAATTGTGTGGTCGATCAATATTTTTCTAGGTGCGTCACTTACCTCCAGCCTGAAGGACGTTGCAAAGGCAAAAGGATCAACGTATTTTCCGGGCTTCCCCCCGTAACCAGGAACATTTCAGTATGGGCGTAGGGTGCCGTCACATCACTTATTTCCAGCCGTTCAACAGTCGGCATCATGGGTCCGACAAATACGTCACTGTCCTGTGCAAACAAAATTTAACAAAGTGATTTATTGAGCTGGTTGGTGCTGCATAGTAGACGAGCAAAGTGCTAAACAGCGCAAATGATAGGAGGTTATAGAAGAGACGAGAACAGAGCGCTGAACTAACAACCAAAGTTTATTTCAAACCAACTGCAATCTATAGAAAAGAGAATCTGTGCATAACTACGGAACATAATCAGAAGTGCACAAACCTGCGCCATACGGCATACATTATCAATGACCGGTCATATCAGTGGACCCAGGATAACTAATTTCACACCCTTGAAGAAAATTTGAGTGTACGCTAACACAAAAAGCACCAGGTTGTTGAATCTGGAAGGTACTACTCTCGCACTCTCGGTGATTTTTATATCGCCCCATGATCATACACTTGTTAAGAAATGGCTGATAGCCACGTTTTTAGAATGGTCCGCCAGGTGGCTGGTAACGGAGCCTTTTAGGGAATTGCGTGCTCCCTCAACCGATTATTTATGCATTGCATCGGCCTATTTGGCCAGCACAACCGAGCCAACAAGTGAACGATATCTTGTACACAATCGCTAAATCACATTAAACATTGCGCGTTGTGTCTTTCTTAGTGCATTATTATTTCTTAGATCCTTCGCTGTTGACCCTGCGACATATCCCAGCAAGCTTGTCACGTGCGCAGTACACAACTCTTACACCCATTTAACCGGCGACATTCTTTAGCCTATGGGAAACCTTGTGTTCGTAGGGAATAACAGCTGTGCCAGATTAAGGCTAGTTGAGTTGGCTGTTACTTTGTCTTTTTTTATTGATGTGTGGTTTTAACGTCCTCAAACCACCATATGATTATGAAAGACGCCCTATTGGAGGACTCCGGAAATTTCGACAACCTGGGGTTTTTTAACGTGCCTAAATCTGAGCACACTATCCTAACGCATTTCCGCCTCCATCGGAAATGCAGCCGCCGCAGCCGAGATTTGATCCTGCGACCTGCGGGTCAGCAGCCGAGTACATTAGCACTAGGCCACCTCGGCGGAGCGCTTTGTCTCTTATCAGGCACTCTTAGTTACGTTAGAAGAGTCTCAGCAATAGAAGCTAGCAGGGGATAAGGAAAACCTGCTTGTTAAAGGCGGTGAACGTGGTGCGGAAACCTCCATTCTATCTGGCGATGACAAGAGCGAGTTAGAGCTGCCTTTAGGCAGGATAAAGTGATGCTTGGCTTGACTAACTTGGAATGGGCGGACGTAACAAGAAGAAGGCTTTTCTTTGAATGTGGTTGGTACCACCAATAGACATGGTCAACCAAAAAAAAGAAACAATTGCTAGACCTGGAAATTCATTGTTTCGTAAATATCGTTCGTGATGACCCTGATCAATTGGCACACACAAAAGAGGCCCAACCCAGAGCAACATGAAGCCAGCCAAACGTAAGTATCCTTGACTTATTAAAGACCTAGGAAAATGGTCATACACTCGCGATCAGGCCCCTTCAAATGGAAACTTTACTTGGTTTTCGAGGTGAGTCCCCTGCGTTTCGTTTATCGTATTTCAAATAGCAGACGTTTTCCTCGCTTGTCTTTTTATTGACAAAATAATCGTACAGCTTTAGTATTAGTACCTGATGTTGGGCAGTCTCACCAAATTAATTTATTTTGCCTTCAGGGCGCATGGACGAGTTACAGAGGGGGAGGGTTATATGAAAACAAAAAAAATGCAAAGAGTACAATAAGTAGTTAAAACATTTTAATAAAAATTATGTTGAAACGAACTAACCTATAACAGGCTGAAGACGTAATCGGTTAGTGTACCTATGAATGATGAAGCATCTTCCATGCAGGCGATAGAGAGGGGAAGGCGGTTACATTCAGCGCCCGTGTTCGTGAAAAAACGAGCCTAAAAACACTTGCGTGGCAAAAAGGAATGAAAACTTTAATGATCAGGACGCGATGATACGTTTGTGTCGCTGAGATGACTTCCTGTTTAAGATAAATATTATCGTATGCGATCTTTCAAAAGACATCGATGAGATTGTTTCTTCGAAATTTCAAAAATGGGGGTCCAAGGTCTGATTTCCTTAGTGAAAAGTTAGATGTGGGAGAATACTTTGAGTTAGTGAAACGTGATAAACAATTTTGAACTAACTATATTCTAGTTCTAAATGTTTTTGACCAGGGTCCCAGTTAGAAGAACCATATATATACTCAAGTTTGAGCCTAACTATCGTTTGGTGTAGTAGTAAACTTAAATGACTTGGAGTTGTGGAAAAGTTTTCTGCGTATGTACCGGAGGTCTGTTCACGTTATTATTGATGTTTTGTATTTTTGCATGCCAAAAAAGATTGCTGGTGAGCTGAACTCCGAGATATTTATATCATGTTAAAGACTCAAGCTTTATGTTATTGATGGCATTGCCGAAAGATGTGATATATTTCCGCGCGATGCAGGGTGCGAAACCATGGCACTTTGTGAATAATATATAATGTCGAATTCACACCTTCATAAATGAATTCAAGAACCAGTACGCCGGTGTATTTGAATAGAAATTGCCTATTACTAAAACAGCGTGTGAGAAGCTTTGCACTTGGGACGCTGAGAGTACTGAAAACTAGCTACTCGCCCGCCAATAGAGCAAACGTCAAGTACGTGCTGTCGGATGCGGAGGTTGCATTGTCATGGCACACAGTCGTACTACATAAAGCGAGAATATTTTGTAAATTTCATTCAGCATTCTTTGCTTTCAAACAGCGTAAAACATGCTGTCTCTGTGTAGTTTCTGTTTTCTCAACATTGAGTCGGAAATTAACTGAAAAACTTTGAACCTGACTGCGCCAAAAGTCGTGACTAGCTAATGATGGGAAGAAATACATAACGGAATGAGCGCAAGTGCTCACAATTTACACAATATTGCCGCTAGTTTATCATCACCCTCCGAAGAGGCACCCTGCATCCTGCGTTTGTAAATTCCACCAAACAAATGACAAGAAAACACCCTGCGCGTGCCACCACACCACATCCTAAAAGAGGAAGACAAGTGGCTCATGGTGTGACCGTGTCATGGTTCTCTGAAAGAAGAAGACGTCGGAGAGGTTATTGCTGGCTACCGAAGAAGATTTTTGTGTAAGGTTCTTTCCTTCAGTTCATGGGCACAAGCTTGCCCTGAATAAATGATCTTTACCAAGAGGCATTCTATTTGTTGGTAATATTTGTTTGAGGGGTTTGGTATAATTTTAAGCTCGCCAAAGGTAGGCGAGCTAAGTCCAGAGCACCCAAGGTGTTCCACCCAAGCGGAATTGACGCCTGTCACCAACGTACAAGTCGCCGCCTACACAATGAGGAGCCCGAGTTTGGCCCCCTCTTCGATTCATCAAGAGCAGTGGAGACTGCAAACACCACCACGATGACCGCTCAAGCTACATCGTCAATATTCCATATTGCCGTCGATTTGCTCCGGATATCCAAGGTCTTCCACGGCGAGATTCACGAAGATGCCAAGGACTGGCTTGCTGACTTGGAGCATGTCGCATGTTTGAACGATTAGAATGTAGCCATGATTGATTGATATGTGGGGTTTAACGTCCCGAAACCACCATATGATTATGAGAGACGCCGTAGTGGAGGGCTCCGGAAATTTTGACCACCTGGGGTTATTTAACGTGAACTCAAATCTGAGCACACGGGCCTACAACATTTCCGCCTCCATCGGAAATGCAGCCGCCGCAGCCGGGATTTCAACCCGCGACCTGCGGGTCAGCAGCCGAGTACCTTAGCCACTAGACCACCGCGGCGTGGCGATTAGATTGTAGCCAAGAAACTTGGTTACGTTTACGTGGCACTGTGGGATTCTGAGCGTACGTGGTTCGAAAACCATGAAGCTTCACTGATGACATAGGAAGACTTCCAAAAGGAGTGTGACAAGTTCGGTAAATAATGCCGGTTGGGCTAGCTATCAAATGTTATTCCTAGAAAAGAGAATGAGGTGAGCATCTGATTTGTATATATATATATATATATATATGAAGAGAGAGAGAGAGAAAAGAAACATAACTTGGCAGTTGTCCTAATTATATTAGCAACTATTTTGTCCGGTGGTTTGTGAAGAAGTTCACAAATCCTAACGAAGACCGTACGTATAGCCCATTGGAATGTATATATATATATATATATATATATATATATATATATATATATATATATATATATATATATATATATATATATATATATATATATATATACGTGTATGGAACTGTCACCCCGACACAGCTGAATTGGCACCCGAATGAAGAAGACGACAACGTGGTTGTTGTAGGTTGGACTCTCGAGGTTCTCTCGTTGGCCTGCATGACTGTGCGCTCTTTAGGTCGTTAGCAAGACCAGCTCTCCGTGAATAAATCTTCCCCGTAACAAATTTCGGTGGAAGGTGCGGGGTCTTCACATAACCCGGCTCTGGAACTCCGCAGTGGACGCCAGCTTTGTCCAGCCGCGATGCCTGAAACCGGCACTCAGGCCTCTCCATCTGCGCCGGCTTCATCACCTATGGTTCCCCCCCATCTTTTCGACCCTGGCACGTTTTCCGGGACGGACAGCACGGACGTCGAAGAATGGCTCGCATTATTCGAGCGCGTCAGCAAGCACTACAGGTGGGACGAAACGGTTATGCTGGCAAATATTCTATTCTACCTACGGGGTACGGCACGCGCCTGGTATTAGACGCATGAAGAAGAATTAACCAGCTGGGACACATGCAAGCAAAAGCTTCGCGATTTGTTCGGTCCGTCAGTTGCTCGTCAGTAGGCAGCCAGGCAGGAACTCGCGTCGCGTGTTCAATCATCGACGGAGTCGTATGTCACGTACAACCAAGACGTACTGGCACTGTGCCGGAAGACTGACAAAAACATGTCCGAGGTGGACAAGATCAGCAACGTGTTGAAAGGCATTGCTTATGATGCTTTCAACATACTATTGTGCAAGAACTGCACCACTGCTGACTCCATCATATCTGAATGCCAACAATTTGAACAAGCTAAAAGCATGCGAATAACCCACCACATCACGAGACTACCAAGCACTGCTGCGACTTCGTGTTTCGATGATTCTGCAGTGCCCCGTTCACTTGAGCCTCCTGCCAATATCGCAAGGATTGTTCACCAGGAGCTGGAAGCCATGGCGCTGGCTTCCTATCAGCCCCCTGTGCAAGACAACTGGGCAACAGACTCGCTTATTCAAGCCATCGTACGTCAGAAGTTTGCTAACCTGGGCGTTCAGGTTCCCCAGCCCACCACACTTATGCCGCAGCCCACAAACACTCCTGTCCACAACGCTGACCACCACTCCGCTCCACTTGTCGCTGCGGCAGCTACGACTCCTCGGTTTCCACCATGCTACCGAAATCCATCTGAGTGGCGCACGCACGATGATCGACCCATCTGCTTTGCTTGCTCTCGAGTTGGGCACATCTCCCGCCATTGCCGCAACAGGCGGTATTTCCGGCCAAGCTTTTTTAATGTCGACCGCCGTCAGGACCGTAAACGCTATTCGCATCCCAGATTTCCGGATGACCATATTCAGGACCCTTCAGCTCGCAGTTCATTTCCACGCTCCGAACCGTCCTACGCTGACGTCGTCGCCCAAAGAAACTGGTCTAGCCGCTCACTGCCACATCAGGGTCAGCCGTCACGCTCCCCTCAACGCCGCCGCTCTCCGTCACCGGCTTATTCTGGCCATTCCCCGGAAAACGGACGAGTGCAGCTCCTGGAGGTGCCACTGCGTTGACGACTTGGAGCGAAAACCCTCAACCGGCAACAAATTGAAGACGCAATATACTTAGGGTGTTCGTGGATTGCCACGTATTGACTGCTCTAATTGACACTGCTGCCCAAATATCTGTTACGAGTTCTACGCTTCAATCTCGCCTGAAAAAGATTCTTACAACAACTATGTTCTCTACAGTTCGAGTTGCCTGCGGAGACCGAACATCGGTGCTTGGAATGTACACTTCCCGCATTATTCTTGCTGGCCACCACACTTCCGTTCTCTTCGCAGTCCTCGATGCTTGCGCACACGACGTCCTCCTTGAAATTGACTTCTTAGCCGCCCACTGCGCCCTCATTGATTGTTGCACCGGTATCTTACGGCTCGAATTACCTTTGTGCTCCGATTTCACTCCTCCAAGTCACACTCGGTGACGATCCGCGGAGTCTCTACGTCTACCGCCCCCGGCTGCTATGTAGATTCCTTTGTCGCCCTTTCAATCCGTTCCTGATGGAGACTATCTGGTGGCTCCCCTCATTGATTGGATCCTTACGCACCACATCGCACTACCTCATACGATAGTGGTTGTTGCCAACAACACAGTGCTACTTCCAGTTCTGAACTTCTCTACGTCGACCAAAGTACTTCCCCAAGGCATCCCTTTAGCCGATCCTTCCACCCTTGATGACTGTTCGATTTGTTCTTTTACCCCTGACACTAACACCACGGCGAAACTTGTCATCACGTCGCAATATAAGGCGTTCCTCGAAAAAATAATATCTAGCAACCTCTTACTTTCCCAAGTTGCAGCGCTCCGCGGTGTTCTATTTTCTTACCTGGATATCTTTGACGTCGACGACCGTCCCCTGGGCCGCACAAGTGACGCAACCTACCGCATCAACACCGGCGATGCTAGTCCACTCCACAAACGCCCTTATCGCGTGTCACATGCTGAGCGCCAAGTTATACAGACGGAGGTCGAGAAAATGCTGAGTAAAGACGTTATTGAGCCTTCATCAAGTCCTTGCGCATCCCCTGTGGCCTTAGTTAAAAAGAAGGACAACACCTGGCGCTTTTGCGTCGACTATCGCCACCTGAATCGGATCACCAAGAAGGACGTTTATCCTTTACCTCGAATTGATGATGCCCTCGACTGCCTCCATGGCGCCAACTATTTCTCGTCCCTTGACCTTCGATCCGCATACTGGCAAACTTCGGTCGACCACCGCTACCGCGAGAAGACAGCATTTATTACACCCGATGGCCTTCACCAATTCAAGGTTATGCATTTTGGGTTGTGCAATGCCCCGGCCACTTTTGAACGTATGATGGACTCTCTTCGCGATTTCAAATGGTCGACCTGCCTTTGCTATTTGGATGATGTAATCGTTTTGTCGCTCTCCTTCGAAAGCCACCTGCCTCGTCTCTCGGCAATTCTTGACGTTTTTCGTTGCGCTGGTCTCCAACTGAATTCGTCGAAATGCTCATTTGGACGCCGGCAGATTAAACTACTCGTCCAACTTGTTGACGCCGCTGGTGTTCAACCCGACCCTGACAAAGTCCGTGCATTCCGAGAATTCCCGGTTCCGCGTTCCACACAACAAGTTCGCAGTTTTATTGGGCTCTGCTCATAATTACGCCGCTTTGTCTTCAACTTCATATATTGCCAGGCCCTTCACGGATCTTCTCAAAAAGAATGTGGCCTTTTCTTGGGGAAGGGACCAAGAACATTCCTTCGCGTCACTAATTACCACCCTCACAACATCACCTGTACTGGCTCATTTTGATCCAGCGGCTCGAATAGAGCTTCGCACCGATGCAAGCGGCCATGAGATTGGTGCTATACTCGCTCAGATACAGAATGGCACCAACCGTGCGAAAGCCTGCGCTAGCCGCCTTTTGTCGCAAGCGTAACAAAATTATTCCATCACTGAGCGGGAATACTTAGCCCTTGTTTGGGCTATTGCGAAATTCTATCCGTACTTATACGGACGTCCGTTCGCAGTCTTCACAGATCATCATGCGCTTTGCTGGCTGTCGACGCCTAAGGACCCTACAAGAAGACTCGGCCGATGGGCACTTCGATTACAAGAGTGCACGTTCTCGGTTCTTTACAAATCTGGAAAGCTGCACAGCGATGCTGACTGCTTATCACGGCACCCTGTTGATCCACCTAGCTCCACTGATTTGGAATCTGATGCCTGCGTTTTAGCCATCACTGACTCTCTGAACGTGGCCGACGAACAGCGCCGAGATCCATAGCTGCTCACCATCATTGACCGCTTTCGATCGCGTTATTCTTACCCTTCTCTTAGCAGATATCTGCTTCAAAACAACGTTTTGTACCGCCGCAACTTACACCACGATGGCGGGCAACTTTTGCTCAACGTATCCCATCACCTGCGAAAGGATGTTCAGCGACAATTCCACGACGCTACAACTTCTGGACATCTAACAGTCTCCAGAACTTACGACCGCATTCGACGACGAGTATTCTGGAAGAGTCTATACCGCTCTGTTCACCGTTACGTCGCATCTTGCGACCTTTGCCAGCGCCGAAAGGAGCCTACGACTCCCCCTGCCGGTCTTCTTCGACCTGTTGAAGTTCCAGCCGAGCCATTTTATCGAGTGGGGTTGGACTTGCTAGGTCGCTTTCCTACTTTTGCAACTGGAAATAAATGAATTGCAGTAGCCACAGACTATGCCATTTGGTATTGGTATTCAATCACTCGAGCACTACTAACCAGCTACGCAACCGACGTTGCCGACTTCCTACTGTACAACATTATTCTCCAGCATGACGCTCCGTCTCATCTGCTCACAGACCGTGGTCGCTACTTTCTATCTCGTGTGGTTGATGATGTACTCCGATCTTGTGCTACCCGTCACAACTTCACCACATCTTACCACCCTCAGACTAACGGCCTTGCGGAGCGCCTAAACCGCACATTGACACACATGTTTCCATGTACGTATCTACTGACCACACTGATTGGGACATAGCCCTTCCGTTCGTAGCCTTCGCCTGTAACTCGTTGCGTCCAGAAACAGCGGGCTACTCCCCTTTTTATCTACTCTTCGGACGTCATCACTTACTGCCCTTCGACACACTGCTTTCATCAGACCACCCATCCTCCACTTCGTACGCTCAGGATGCGACCACCCGTGCCCTCACGGCACGCGTGGTAGCGCGCGCTCAGTTATCGTCGTCGCAGACAGCGCAGAAGTCCCTTTATGACCGTCGACATAGAGATGTCGTTTTTTCTGCGGGATCTCTTGTTCTCCTGTGGCTCCCATCTCGACGTGTTGGCCTCTGTGAGAAACTACTATAGCGATACGCTAGGCCCTACCGAGTCATTCGTCAGGTTACACCTGTGACCTACGAGATTGCCGCTACCACAAACTCATCAGCTGCTGCAGCCAGAACGAAAGTAGTCCACGTTTCTCGTCTCAAGCCCTACAACGCCGACTCGCTCATTTAACAGGCACCGAGACGCTGCCTTACGGGCCGGGGTGATGATACATGCATGGAACTGTCGCCCCGACACAGCTGAATCGGCACCCAAAAGAAGAAGACGACAACGTAGTTGTTGTGGGTTGGACTCTCGAGTTTCTGCCGTTGGCCTGCATGACTGTGAGCTCTTTAAGCCATTAGCAAAGACCAGCTCTCGGAGAATAAATCTTCCCCGTAACAATATATATGAAGTTTTTCCAATGAGGCCAAACGTACTTGGGAACAGAAGAAACACAACTTAGCGGTTGTCTTGATTTCATTACCAGTGGTTTCGACTTGTGGACCAGTCTTCATCAGGGTTTGCAATGTTGTTCGCGAACCCTGACGAAGACCGGCCCACCGGATAAAATTGTTGGTAATATATTTAAGATGACCGCCAAGTTGTGTTTCTTCTCTCTCTCTCTCTCTCTCTCTCTCTCTCTCTCTATATATATATATATATATATATATATATATATATATATATATATATACATATATATATGAGATCTAACAGACAGTAATGCCAGGGAATGTACAGGGGAAGTTATTAAACCAATGGAATGTAAATAAGAAGAAAGAAAAGTGGATGAAAAATAACCAGCCGTGAGCACGGCTGGTCCTGCTCACGGCTGGCTATTTTTTCATCCACTTTTCTTTCTTCTTGTTTACATTCCATTGGTTCTAATAACTTCCCCTGTACATTTTTTGGCATTACTATCTGTTCGATCTCATTTATATTGTGTTAATGTTAAAACACGGAAAAAACGAGCCCTTAGTTATACACTTCTTTCCCTTATATATATATATATATATATATATATATATATATATATATATATATATATATATATATATATATATATATATATATATATATATATATATAAAGTATGGGATATGGCGCAACGGGAGCGTTGTCAACTGGGATAATATATTATTTCCCAACAGTTTCGGGAGGGTTCCTCCCTTCATCAGGGGATGAGTTATTCTGACATGAGCTTCCAAACTTCGTTGCTGCCGCGTCCCTCTCGCCTTGAAAGACGTTTGCGAGAGTGAGAGGGAACTAGAAAAAGGAAAAAAACGAAAAAACAAAAAGGGGGAGAAAAAAAGGACGAAAAAAGAAAGAAAAGAAAGAAAGTGAAAAAGAGCAAGAACCACTGTCAACACTGAGAACGAAGCCAACTGTCTGTCTACATCCACAAACGGGTTCATATCACGTGCTGTTCAGTTCTTGACGCGTGTCGGGCCATTGAAGGGAAACCATGACCATTGAAGGGAAACGAACGAAGATTAAAGGTAAATAGCCGACCAACCCATTAACGAGAAACCTTTCCTTTACGCACGCCGCCCGCCGCCCGCCGAACGACCCATTACGGGAAAACCCCTTTCTTCACGCACGCCGTCACGGACCCTCCCGGCACCGCGGCGACAATCTTGGGTGGCCCGACACACGTCAAGAACTGAACAGCACATGATATGAACCGTATGTGGATGTAGACGGACAGTTGGCTTCGTTCTCAGTGTTGACAGTGGTTCTTCCTCTTTTTCACTTTCTTTCTTTTCTTTCTTTTTTTCGTCCTTTTTTCTCCCCTTTTTCGTTTTTTTCGTTTTTTTTCCTTTTTCTAGTTCCCTCTCACTCTCGCAAACGTCTTTCAAGGCGAGAGGGACGCAGCAGCAACGAAGTTTGAAAGCTCATGTCAGTATAACTCATCCCCTGATGAAGGGAGGACCCTTGCCGAAACTGTTGGGAAATAATTATATTTATCCTTGTTGACAACGCTTCGGTTGTGCCATATCTCATACCTTCACGAAGACTAACTGGCCCACTGAATTATTACTCTCACTATATCTATCCATATATATATATATATATATATATTAAGAGCACAATATTGACAACGTTTGACCTTAATCTTCTTCATCACGAAAAACGTCGTCTTCGTTCACGGGTTGATCAGGAGATTCAGCCTAATAAACGCCGTCAAGACTCCTACGCTGCTACTGTCTTACAGAGTGGTGGAGGCTACTTCGATCCCCAAGTCCTCTCCGACGTCGCGTTCCCCTGGAGCTTCGTTCGGGTGACCGCTTGCTTCCCCCGTCCGCTGTCATGGCTCAAGAACCGCTGCTCTTAACATCCAGCATCCCTGTCCAACAAACCATTCCTGCGTGGATCGTCAACGCCCGGCAGCGTGACCAACCCATCTTTTGTGGTCTTCCACGCGACGACGTCAAGGTATGGCTAAAGGAATACGACATGACTAGTGTTTATAACCAACGGGGTGAGCCTCAAAAACTTCGTCCCGTCGCCTTCTATCTGTCCGATGTCGCGAAAACATGGTTTTTTAACCACGAGCGCAGCTTTCCGTATTAGCCTACTTTTGCTCAACAACTCCGTAGGATTTTTGGGAAACCGAACATCCATTCCGAAGGGTCAAAACGAAAGCTCGATGGGCGTGCCCAACATCCCGGGAAGACGTACACTTCGTACATTGAAGACGTCCTTGCTCTTTGCCACCGCGTGAACTCGGCGATGACAGAAGCTGATCGTGTTCGCCACATCATCATAGGGATAGGCCATGTCGCGTTTAACACTCAGGCTGTTAAAAACCTCACCACCGTTGAGGACGTCATCACGACATGTCAGCATCTTGAAGAACTTCAAGCCATTCGATTGAACCCAGACTACCCAGACGCCAGTGACAGCCGGCCTTCCTCGGATGCGGTATGCGTGCGCTGATTCGCACTCTGATTAGCGAGGATCTTCAAGCGCAAGGGTTGTCGTGTGCAACCGTCCCTCGGTCTCACTATCAATCTGCTGGTCTGCGCAACACCATCAAAGAGGAGCTCTCATACATGGCTGGCGCTCTCCCATCGAACACTACGGTGCCACCAACACCACCCTTGACGTATGCGCAAGTCGCTGCCATGCCACGTGCCTTGGTTCTACACGCGCACCCTGTTCCTGCGCAGTCCAACGTAGCAGCACTTGCACCACACTCGCCCGTCCCAGCGCCAGTAACAGCACCTGTGACAGCTGCAGCACACTACGCCCCCTGGCGCTCGCCTCGCTCAATATGTTACTATTGTGGCTTTCGGGGCCTTACTTCATGATTTTGCCGCAAGCGCCAACAGGACGAACGCCATGGCTACGATGTTTACGAAAGGGATTTGGAGCCATCCCCGAACCAGTACCAGCGACGCCCTACGACACGTTCCTTTTCTCCGACTCCTCCACTCGCCGCACCTCGTCCCTGCTGTCAAGGACGCCGCCGGTCCCCTTAACCTCTGCGACACTCAACATCTCCTCTAAGACCGGCTGTACCTACTTCTGACTGCCACTCGGAAAACTACCTGGTGCAGTTTTTGGAGGGAAAGATGCATCGCTCGAACAAACACCAAGACCTCCAGAGGGGCCCAGCCAACTTGCTATTAGTGTATGCAGAAGGGGGTACCAGTTCAAGCATTGGTGGACACGGGGGCTGCTATTTCTGTTATTCATGCGGATTTGTGTACTCGTCTACGTAAGGTTACCACACCTTATACTGGCGCTCTCTTACGTAGCGCAAGTGACTCGCAGATACGGCCATCAGCACAGTGCACCGTAAGAGTTTTCATTGATGGAATCTGGCATCATATTCAGTTTGCCGTGCTGGCTTCGTGTGCTTTTATGTTTATTTTAGGATGGGACTTTCTTTCTGATGCTGCTGCTTCTATCTCTTGTCGACAACGACTCATACATATGCGAGAGACGGATAATATTTCGTTGAAATCATCACGTGACTGGCTACGAACAGCCAATGACTTCCTTGTGCCACCTAACTACGACCACTTATCACGGTTATGTCTGACTTCATTGACCACGGTGACGTCCTAGTCAGTGAGTCAGTCCGTCAGCCCTTTGTCTATCCAGAGGGATTGCACTTTCATCGAGTGTTGTCCGCTTCTCCAACGGCACCGCATTTCTCGCAGTACTGAATATCACCAAGAGCACTGTTGTAGTTTCCAGCGTGGACATACAACCTATCTCTATATTGGCTTCGGATACCAGTCTGGTGGAATCACGTTCAATACCAAAAAATGTTCCACTTACTACGGCTCTCGTCAATGCCATCAGCATGGATCTTACTCCCCAGCAAGCAGACGAATTAATGGCATTGTTTTCAAAGCATAAACTTTTTTCGGCGTACATTCCACTGCTCTAAGCCAGAATTCTGCGGTGGCTCATCGCCTACACACCGACGGAACTTCTATTGTCCGTCGTAGACCATACCGTGGTTCTTCCAGCGAATGCAAGATGATCGACAAGCACGTTGCTGATATGCTCAAGCAAAACATCATCCACCCCTCCTCAAGCTCTTGGTCGTCACCTGTCGTTCTCGTACGAAAAAAAGACGGTTCGGGGCGATTCTGCGTTGACTACCGCGCATTGTATTGCTCAGCATTTTAACCAGTACTTTCAAAGTGTATTCTCTGATTCTTGCGCATGTATGTTGGCGCTTACCGCAGTGTATCGTCCTAGTGATGTTGGCTTTATTTCTTACTCTGGTGTGTTATCTATGCTTTTGAACCTTAATACAAAAAAATCATGTGGTCCCGACAGCATTCCAAACATATTTCTTCGTCGCTATGCTGAGTCACTGGCTAAATTTCTTGTTGTTTTATTTCGTACTTGTTTAATGTATGGCGAGCTCCCCGAAGACTGGAAGATAGCTCTGGTTGTACCTATCTTTAAAAAGGGCGACCGCCTATGTTTTCAAAATTACCGTCCAATATCACTAACATCTTCTTGTTGCAAACTAATGGAACACATTGTCGCCACTCGCATTCTTGAATACCTAAACGACAATAATATTCTAACAGGTTTCCAGCACGGGTTCAGGAAAGGGTACTCCACCGTCACACAGTTAGTTACAGTATTTCATTCGTTTGCTCACACCTTAGACAACACCGGTCAAATAGATGCAATATTTCTAGACTTCAGTAAAGCATTCGATAAGGTACCACATGAGAAATTAATTCTTAAGATGCGAAATATTGGCCTCCCCGAAATTCTGGTCACATGGGTTGCAAATTACTTGACAAACCACAAACAACTGGTCATAATAGATGGAATAGGGTCCGGCTATCTTGATGTCACTTCGGGAGTTCCTCAGGGAAGTGTGCTGGGTGCATTGCTTTTCATACTGTATATAAATGATATTGTTAATGTAATTACAACTGGTGTGCAAATTCGGTTGTTCGCAGATGATGCAGTCTTGTTTCGGGATGTTTCGTGCTGTGCTAATCAGTGTGAACCTAATACCAATCTTACTAATATACTTGAATGGTGCAAGAACTGGGGAATGGTGCTGAACGCCGACAAAACACTGTATCTTCGCATAACACGAAAGAAAGTTCCGTACGACTATCAATACACACTAGGAACATCGCCATTGAAACAAGGCACCAGTCATAAATACCTCGGCGTCACACTAACCAGCAATCTCTCGTGGAATTTACACATTGACAATATTTGCTCATCTGCCTTTCGTAAGCTATGCTTCTTAAAACACAAACTCAGAAATTCCCCTTCTAACGTCAAGCTCCTCAGGTACTTTACTTTTATTAGACCTAAGCTCGAATATGCCTGTAGAGTCTGGGACCCCTACACTAATCACAACATCCGTAAAATAGAAAGAATTCAGAGAAAAGCTGTAAGGTTTATTTACTCTAAATACTCACGTACTGATTCTCCCTCACAAATAATGCTTGCTAACAAAATCCCCAGCCTTGAATCCAGGAGAAAGCGCTTCCGTCTTGATTTCGTTTCTTCACTAAGTAAAGGTGCACTGTCCATTGACCCATCTCTGTTCTTGTCACCGTTACAAACAAGACCTACTAGGCACCCCAACCCGAATGCTTTCGCCCCATATTTTGCTGCTACTGACACCTTCAAGTACTCTTTTTTTCGCGTATTATACAAGAGTGGAATGAATTACCCCATGTATAAGTGTCTTGTTTGCTTGTATTGTTTGTATTTTTGCATTTTATCTTTTTGTGCCCCCCTGCTTGGACCTAACCATGGTCTGCAGTATGTATTAAAAAAATAAATAAATTAATTAAACAAAGTAATCAGAAAAGACGTATATCCCTTGCCTCGCATTAATGATGCCTTAGATTCCTTACAAGGAGTGGAATATTTTTCAAGCCTTGACCAGCGCTGTGGTTATTGGCAAATTCCTATGCACTAGGATGACAAGAAAAAAACTGTCTTTGCCACACCCGACGGGCTTTACGAATTTAACGTCGTGCCTTTCGGCCTCTGCAATGCGCTAGACACGTTTGAACGACTAATAGATACTGTATTGCGGGGCCTTAAGTGGAAAACATGCTTATGTTACCTTGACGACATCGTCATATTTTCTTCAACATTCGAACAGTACTTGCAGCGCCTAGATGAAGTTCTGACGTGTCTCGCAGCTGCTGGCCTTCCGCTTAACACCAAGAAGTGCCACTTTGCTAGCAAAAGTATTAAAGTACTCGGACATCTCGTCAGCAAAAATGGAATCCGGCCTGATCCCGACAAGAATACCACCGTTCTTCACTTCCCCGTGCCTCAACGCGTCAAAGAGCTCCGGAGCTTTCTTGGTCTTGAGTCGTACTTCTGGCACTTTATACGAGACTTTGCCATTATTGCTGCGCCACTTCACCAACTCCTTTCTTCGGGAGCATCATACGTATGGTCGCACGAATGCCAAATGGCTTTTGACACCTTGAAACGTGTCCTCACGGCTGAGCCAGTGCTTTGTCATTTCGATAGCGCCGCACCCACTCTCCTCCATACTGATGCCAGCGGACACGGACTCGGCGCTGTACCTTTGCAACGAACAGAGCGTAGGACGAACGTGTTATCGCATACGCTAGTCGCACCCTCACAGCAGCAGTCAAAAACTACACCATCACCGAGCAGGAGTGTCTCGCCGTTGTCTAGGCCATCCAGAAGTTTCGACGATATCTTCATGGCCGCCACTTTACTGTCGTCACTGACCACCACGCTTTGTGCTGGTTTTCGACGTTGAAGAATTTGTCTGGACGTCTCGGTCACTAGATACTTCGTCTCCAAGTATACGAGTTTGAGGTTATCTACAAATTCGGCAAGAAGCACAACAATGCCGATGCCCTTAGCCGCTGTCCTTTGCAATTCTCATCAAGCACTCCTGGCCTGTCGCCAACTGTGCATGAACCCGTCGAAGTGTCTCCGTCAGTTCATTCGCTCGCCGCTGTCGATTTTCTTTCTACCTTCGGCAACGAGACGTTTGCATCCCACCAACGCAGCGACCCTTACTGTCGCTCTATAATGCAGTGCCTTCAAGGCTCTTCTCATCCTCCCAACGCCCGCGCCCATCGACAGCTGCAGAAATTGAAGACTGAAAACTCAATCCTTTACCGCTTTGTCTTCCACCCCGAAGGACAGCGCTGGGTTACTGTTGCTCCTCGTTCCCTAAGGGCGCAAATTTTGGAGGCGTTTCACGATGACCCCAAGGCTGGTCATCTCGGTTTTCAAAAAACCCATGAACGCATCCACAGTCGTTTTGCCTGGCCTGGCCTGGCCTTTCCTACTGCGTAGCGCGATATGTTGCGTCATGCTCGCTATGTCAACGCCGCAAGCGACCCACTTCCTCCCCTGCCGGTCTTCTACAGCCTCTTCCGTGTCCTGACGCTCCCTTCGATGTTATTGGCATTGACCTCTACGGACCACTACCAATATCAGCTAGCGGCAAGCTTTGGATTGTCAGAGCAGTGGACCACTTAACAAGGTACGCCGAAACAGCTGCACTTCCGTCAGGATCAGCAGAGGACATTGCCGCATTTTTTCTGGAGGCAATTTTTCTAAGACATGGTGCACCACGCATCTTATTGAGCGATCGCGGCAAGGCATTTCTCTCGAAACTACTTGAACAAGTCCTCCACGAATGTAATACGATTCATAAGACGACATCCAGCTACCACCCCCAGACTTACGGCATCACAGAGCGCTTCCATCGAACTTTGACCGACATGATATCTATGTATATCAACGCCAAACACACCAACTGGGATACCAACCTGCCATTCGTGACTTTTGCGTACAATACCGCTACGCAGCGCACCACTGGCTATTCCCCATTCTTTCTCGTCTATGGCCGTCAACCAACATCTCCGCTCAACCCCTCTTTTTTTGACGTCCCTGTGAACTCGTCATCGTCATCGAGAGAGCACTTAATCTCTCGCCTGGCCGATTGTCGCCGACGCGCCCACCTCAATACACAGGCAAGCCAACAAGAGCGGAAGACTCGCTACGATGGCGTCCACCGCGAAGTTCACTTCAATACTGGAGACGAAGTACTGTTGTGGACCCCAACGAGGGTTCCCGGCCTGTGTGATAAGTTTCACTCACGTTTCATTGGCCCCTACACCATAGTCGAGCAGACGTCTCCTGTTAACAATCGAGTAACCCCTGTTGTCATGCCTACCGACGGCCGTTTTCGTGGTATGGAGGTTCTTCACGTGTCGTGCTTAAAACCATTCGTGCGCCGTACACCACTGTCATAAACAGCGGCCTAATTGGCCCCTTCCGCACGAGGGGGAAATTAGCGTAAGCCCAATATTGACAACGTTTGACCTTTATCTTCTTCATTTGTATATAATCATCATCACGAAAAACGTCGTCTTCGTTCGAAGGGTTGATCAGGCAATTCGGCCTAATAAACGCCGTCGAGACTCCAACGCTGCTACTGTCTTACAATATATATATATATATATATATATATATATATATATATATATATATATATATATATATATATATATATATATATATATATTGACGCGTGTCTACATGTGGACGATAACGATGATGGGGCATTTAGTGGGCACGAGGTAGTGGGCCTCTAGCTTCTCTCGAGGCTGAAGAAGACGATCTTGTGACTGAGCTGTTGAGGACACGCTGCTTTCGTCGTCCCAACGTGTATCTGTGTTTTATTCGCGTTGTACCGCGACACTGGTGGAAGTGCTGGGCCGCAACCCTGTCTGATGCTCCACACGCCCGCTGGGAGCCGCTCATCGAGTCCAAACGCATTGTCACCTGTAGAAACACCGGTGCATCGCTCCAGTCGACGGTTGCGAGGCCTCGCGCCAGAGCTGACTCACTCGCCGGAACCTACTAGGCACCACACAGCTCAACCAATGGCTAACGCAAGCTCGCAACAGGTGCCCCAAGGCAGCTTTCCGACGCACCCATCTCAGGTGACCCTCTTTCAACCCCTCGTTCCCGAACGCTTTAGTGGTGGTGCCCATGAAGACGTTCACGACTGGCTTGACCACTATGAGCGTGTTGCCAAGGCAAATCATTGGTCGGAACAGGAAAATCTTTCACGCGCCTATTTCTACCTTGACGACGGTGCTCGTACTTGGTATGAGAATAGAGAAGGCAATCTGTCAGCTTGGCCCGACTTTCGAGAGAAGTTCGTCGATACGTTCGCCAATATTGATAGAAGGGACCGTGCGCAGCAGTTATTGGAGCTACGGGTTCAAAAACCCAACGAAACCGTTGCAATGTTTGCCGAGGACATGACTCGTCTCTTTCAACGAGCTAACCCGCACATGACGGAAGATAAAAAGTTGAGTTACCTCATGCGCGGTGTCAAGGAGCAGCTTTTTGCCGGGCTACTGCGCAACCCCCCGACTACCGTGGTTGACTTCATTAAGGAGGCTACGGCTATCGAGCGGGCCCTTCATCAACGCTGCAGGCAATACGACCGCATGTCCTGCAATGTCCCAATCAATGCTAACGCCATGACGTCTGAGAGTCAGAGCTGCTTGCGAGACTTGATAAGGGAGATAGTTCGTGAGGAACTGCAGAAGTTGCGGAATCCTGTTGCTGAAAATCCCATCGCATCGATCGCTGAAGTCGTACGTGATGAAATCCACCAAGCGTTGTCTACGGCTAGTCCTGATGCTCAGCAGCGTTCTATGAGCTACGCTGCCGCTCTCCGACGTCCACCACCCGCTATGCCGACGCTGTACCACCAGGTGCCGATGGCCCCTTCGTATCCGCCGCAAGAGCAGACACTGCATCAACCACCTACGCTACAGCCCTACAACCAGCCATCTACAGCCACCTCATGGGCATCGACGCGTCCACCGACCCGGAAAACAGATGTATGGCGCACTGTGGACAGGCGTCCACTATGCTTTCACTGCGGAGGTGCAGGACATATTGCCCGTCATTGCTGGCATCGAGGTGATTCATTCCGTCCCCAACGACCGTGGTTTGACGGCCGACGTGCCAACGACGAATACACTCCGCGCCGTGACGACAACTCTTTCTATGGAGCCCGTTATCACTTTGAGGACGGCTCTACCACTACAGCGAAGGCAATGCCTGCCGACCCTCCTGGTCCGAGACGTCAGTCCCGCTCTCCGTCCCCCGCGCGTTCGCCTTTGTCGCACCACCGCACCTATGCGAACCTTAATACAAGAAGGTCACCTAGCCCACGCCGGGGAAACTGAAAGCGGCGACCTCCGGGGGCAAGGTTGCAGGCCATAAAGATAACGACAAGAAGCCCCCACAGCACGACGCCATACAGCCGATAAGCCGTGAAAACGATGAAATTGTGACTGCTGACCTTAGTGTTCTCGACGGCCAGAAAGTCACAGCTTTAGTCGACACTGGTGCCGACTTCTCCATTATCAGTCAGGACCTCGCCGACAGCCTCAGAAAAGTGAAGACGCCGTGGACGGGCCCTCATATAAGAACAGCAGGAGGCCAGTTATTGATGCCGTCGGGAAGATGTACCGCAAGAATTGACATCGGAGGTTCTCCTTTCACTGCGTCGTTCGTCGTTATCGCCGCATGCTGCAGAGACGTAATTCTCGGTATGGACTTTTTACGGGAATATGGTGCCGTCATCAACATACCAGAGAGCTTGATTACGTTTTGCAACTGTTCGGGCTTACCCAATTCCCCAGAGGCGCGACCAAACCAACTGCGTCTTACTGATGATGATGTGGTTCTCCCTCCGAGGTCATGCACGCTTGTTTCTGTGGCCGCCGCTGCTCAGTTTGACGCCGAAGGAGTTGCGGACCGAATAAGCTCGCTGCTCTTCACCCACGGTATTTCTGTCGCACGAGGTATCGTCAGAGTTGCTGCTGGACACACGGACTTGCTGCTGACCAATTTTAGTGCTGAGCGCCGGCATCTTCCTAAAGGCACGGCTGTCGCTTCGACGATGTCATAGATGCCGAAGGCTGCTTGGCGGTAGTCGACGAGTCGCTAAATCTTGATTCAGCGCCTGTTCTGGACGTTAGCATTACTTTGCCAAAAGACGACCGACGCAGACTCCTTGAGTTACTGGCCAAATTTCAAGAATGCTTTTCGACAACATCAAGAGTTGGCCGCACGCCTATAACCAGGCATCGAATAATTACCGAGGAAACGGCGAGACCTATTCACCAGAACCCTTATCGCGTGGCTCCAAAAGAACGTGAAGCGATACAACGGCAGGTAGACAGAATGCTTGAAGATGACGTCATCCAGCCTTCACAGAGCCCCTGGGCGTCACCTGTAGTCCTCGTTAAGAAAAAGGACGGCAGCCTGCGCTTTTGTGTGGATTACCGGAAGCTAAATCAGCTGACCAAGAAAGACGTATATCCACTACCGCGTATAGACGACTCTCTCGACAGACTTCGACAGTGCTCGATACTTCTCTTCAATGGACTTGCGGAGTGGATATTGGCAAATCGAGGTGGACCCGAGAGACCGCGAGAAGACCGCTTTTGTGACACCAGATGGGTTATATGAATTTAAGGTCTTGCCATTCGGTTTGTGCTCAGCCCCTGCTACCTTTCAAAGACTCATGGATACCGTGCTTTCTGGGTTGAAGTGGAAAACATGCTTAGTATATCTGACGACGTCATAGTGTTTTCCGCGACGTTTGACGAGCACCTTGAAAGACTTGAGGTGGTCTTACGAGCCATACAGTCCGCGGGCCTGACGTTGAAGCCTGAGAAGTGCCACTTTTGCTACGAAGAGCTGCGATTTCTTGGTCATGTCGTCAGTCATGCTGGTATTCGTCCCGACCCTGAAAAAATCGCAGCCGTTGAACAGTTCCCTATGCCGACCGATAAAAAGGCTGTCAGACGCTTTCTCGGCCTCTGCGCGTATTATCGACGATTTATCGCGGACTTCGCACGCATAGCATCACCGACTAACTCGCCTTACAAGAGAAGACGTCACCTTTGAGTGGAATAACGAAGAGGAAGCTGCTTTTAACGATCTTCGCCAGCGACTAGAAACACCCCCAGTCCTTGCCCACTTCGACGAGAGAGCCCCTACGATGCTTCACACCGATGCTAGCAATGTTGGTCTGGGAGCTGTGCTTGTGCAGCAGCAAGATGGCGCAGAAAGGGTAATCGCTTACGCAAGCAGAACGTTAACACGTGCTGAGGCTAATTACTCCACGACTGAGAAGGAATGTCTCGCCGTGGTAAGGGCGGTTACGAAATTTCGTCCGTATTTATATGGTCGCCCCTTCAAAGTAATTAGCGACCACCACTCACTGTGTTGGTTAACTAATCTTAAAGACCCTACCGGCCGATTAGCGCGTTGGAGTCTCAGGCTACAGGAATTCGACATGGCAGTCGTACATAAGTCAGGGAAGCGACATATGGACGCCGACTGTTTGTCCCGTTCACCCATTGAGTCGGCAACCCTACCCGAGGAGGAGGAAACATCATTTCTCGGTGTCCTCGACACGACCACCATTGCGCAGCAACAACGAGATGACGCTGAGTTGCTTGGCTTAATTACCTACTTGGATGGCAGATCTCGGAAGGCGCCAAGAGTTTTCGCAAGAGCGTTGTCATCATTTTGTTTACGTGGCGGAGTACTCTATAAAAGAAATTTTTCGTCGACGGGATCTGCCTATCTGCTCGTCATCCCAGCAGCCCTTCGCACCGAAGTACTGAAAGCATGCCATAACGAGGTTACCTCTGGCCACTTGGGTTACACAAGAACGTTGGCCAGGGTACAGCAAAGGTATTACTGGCCAAGACTAACCACAGCCGTGAAGCACCACGTTCGTACCTGTCTCGACTGCCAGCGACGCAAGTCACCGCCAACTAAACCAGCTGGCCTCCTGCAACCCGTACAGGTCCCAATGACTCCATTCCACCAGATCGGCATGGACATTTTGGGCCCACTCCCTACTTCTACTGCAGGCAACCGATGGGTTATCGTCGCGACGGATTATTTGACCCGTTATGCCGAGACAAAGGCTATCCAGAGAGGTACAGCAGCGGAGGTGGCAAGATTTTTTATCGAAAATATTGTACTGAGGCATGGTGCACCAACCGTCGTAATCACAGACAGAGGAACCGCGTTTACAGCAGCTCTTTTGGACCATGTTTTGATGCTGAGTGGACCAACGCATCGTAAGACCACCGCATACCACCCACAAACGAACGGGCTGACAGAGCGTCTAAACAAAACCATTGAAGACATGCTTTCGATGTACGTTGACGTCGAACACAAAAATTGGGATACAATCTTGCCTTACATAACGTTTGCATACAACACGGCCAAGCAAGAAACGACCCGCATGACACCTTTCAGCCTCGTTCATGGACGGGAAGTGCGAACCATGTTAGATGCAATGTTACCGCACGAAGGCGACGACATCGTCCTGGACGCCGACACGTTTACGGAACGCGCAGAAGAAGCTAGGCAACTTGCGCGTTTACGGATCAGCCAGCAGCAAGACTACGAGGCAGGCCGCTACAATGCTCACCGCAGAACAGTCGTCTACCAAACGGGCGACAAAGTATGGGTTTGGACGCCCATACGAAAACGAGGGCTTTCCTAAAAACTCTTAAGAAGATACTTTGGACCGTACCTAGTTGTGCGACGACTGAGCGATGTCACTTACGAAGTTGTTCCCGACTGTTCGTATACTACAAGGCGTCGCCAGCACCATCCTGAACTCGTTCACGTAGTCCGCATGAAACCCTACGTCAGCGAGTGATTGCATGATACTTTAATTTAGAAAAAAAAACTGCATTACAGACTGCGCATCGGGGCGATGCTCTTTGGGAGAGAGGCAAATGACGCGTGTCTACATGTGGACGATAACGATGATGGGGCATTTAGTGGGCACGAGGTAGTGGGCCTCTAGCTTCTCTCGAGGCTGAAGAAGACGATCTTGTGACTGAGCTGTTGAGGACACGCTGCTTTCGTCGTCCCAACGTGTATCTGTGTTTTATTCGCGTTGTACCGCGACAATATATATATATATATATATATATATATATATATATATATATATATATATATGCTCATGTATATATGCAACGATAAAATAAACACGAAAGGGGAATGCTAGAGTTAAGAAACGTTAAACTAACAAGCACTGTCAGTTCTCGTTAACAAGGGGAAGCTTCTACTAGTGTAAGTGGTGTTTCGCGTTAATGTTCTTGTATCCGAAAGCACAAGGAGGCAGATATGGACTCACCAGTGGTTCACGCCCTTCAATAATCGATTGAGGAAGCCATTGTGGTGGGAATGCACAAGATCGGGCCCATAGCCCGGTGGCTCGCTCCCACTCCCGGTAGGTGACGTGATCTGCGGTGCTGTCCTCTGTTGGAACACCAGAACCAGGCCTTGCCAGGGACTCACCAATAGCCGCTGCGATTGAATGGGCACCATGGCCCTGTGAATGCAGTCGCCGGATAGGTGGATGCCTTGAGGCCCAGGTACTAGCACGCGACGAGCTCGCACGCCGCACCCTAACCTGGCTCTTTTAACCACCCGCACAATTTTTCTCTTCATCTTTCTTCGAAGCCTTGGCTCTGAGGTTTCCTGCAATTTGCTTGAGTTTTCTTCTTTTTCGTAACGTCATTGCTCGCCCCACTGGCGTAATAGCCCATCTTGCACACATTGTCAGTAGCCCATCTTGCCGTGCCAAGTTTGAAAATCAGTTGACTCACGCACTTCGCTCACAACTGAGAGCTACTCATTACCTACCTGAACATGGACCGCAGAGAGAAGGCAGAGGCCACCCTTTAGAAAAAGAAAACCGAGAGAACGGTGAGTGCGTCGCTATGTACATTGACGAAATGACTGATTCGACCCAAATATGACCGAGGAGATGAAAATGTGGCACTGGAGTAAACCAGAAGATTTCGCTGGCCTGGTGCATAATCCTCCGCGGAATGCGGCAGAGTTGAATACAGAAGCAACGCCAATGAAGAGCGCACTCCAGCAGCGTGCACGACACCACGACAGGAACGCAAACGTCTCGCGAGCTCTAGCGGTGTCAGCAACCTTCACCTACATCATTGACGTCCTGCGGCAAGTGGCGAGGGCTGTCGTAAGAGAGGACCTACGAAATATTCAACTTAATCAATGTCGTGCAATTGATACCCTCGCTTGCGGATATTCAGCGTGAACAAGTATGACAAGCTATTCTTCGACCACAGACTTAGGTGTTGCACCGAGCCCAACAAGAACCTCAACCTCAGATGTACGCGCAAGTCGTTCGACAGGACCTTAGACGCACAAACTTCGCTCAAGCTGCCGTTATACCCTCCACATTTCGTTGATGCACGCCACCACACTTACCGGAAGCAAGACCCTGTAAGCACGATGTGTGGCGCACTTCAGATCGGTGGCCCTTGTGCCACCATTGTGGAGAGGCAGGTCACCTTTATCGAGCGTGCCATTATCGTCGAGAGGGCCTGCGTGACGTTCCAGTCAATGCCCCCTGTCCTTGGAATGGTGAGCACACTCACGAGATTCAAGAGTTCTTTACGCCATGTGCTCCAGGACACCCAGCAACGGGAGTCACAATCAACAACTCCAATGCGCTATATCGGTCGCCGAGTCCAAGACCGAAATATATTTTCTCGAGACCTCACTGACCTAGCGCATGGTGAGAAAAGTAGAGCCAGTGGCCGCTGATACTCATAAAACAGAAGACCCTCCATTGCTAACCCCGCCGCATTACTGTAGCTACACAATGACAGATAAGGGAAGTAACAGGGACGTTACCTCTAAATTTTAGTCACTATCACAAGCTTTAGGTCTTTGCACTAATATACTCTAGGGCTGACTACTTTGTAGTCAGTAGCGTCTTCGAAAAGTTGGAAGAAGGTATTGACTCAACAGAGTGGACGTCAGATACCTACCGCTGGAGGGCACTTAGTCAGCCACTGGGACTGTCCTCAGCAAGAATAAAGGTTAGAGGATTCATGTACGTCGACAGCTTTATTGTTTTTTTCGAAGTGCTCCCATTAGCTTATCATCATAGACATAATTTTCTTGCAGGCGAATAGCGCCAATAATTGACTTGAAAGAGTGTGAACTCAATTTTTTACAGAGAACGCTGTCGCAATGTGATGAACGGAGCAACCACCTGTTTCATTCTCCGTGTTGTGGATGAATGCATGATCATGCCGCCACATTCAAATGTGACGTTTCTCGTGACTATGAGGTACTATCAGACGGAAATATTACACTGCTAATTGAAAAATAAATATGCGTGAGAAAGAGGTCTCGTGAACGTTCGCAAAAGATGTGCACACGTCCTACTAACCAACATTGGCAGTGAGGTGCAGCATGGGGCGAAGGGAGCAGCCATAGTGACCGTGCATATATATTTTTAGGTTGAGAATGTTTACGCCCTTTATATGTACCCGCCAGCCTCTGCAACAGCGGAAAGCGTCTTTAAATTAAGAGACATTCACAGCCAACTCTCAAGACCATAAAAAGAGCATATTGTAAATAAAAAATTGTGCAGCGTGTTCCCACTTTGCCAAAGTCGGATGCACGCCCGCCGCAAAGCACCAAATTCTAGTGAAACAAAATGTCGGGCTCACAGATTAGTGTTCATACCAAGTAGCCCCAAGAGAACAGGAACCAACACCATAAGAAAACAAGTACACTAAATGTGGAAAGACGATGTCAAAACTGCCGGGTCTGCGCCGACCATCCAGCACTCTCACCGCCAAAGCGGGAATAGCAGCCTTCCAGAACCTTTTTTCAACACTCTTTTGGTAGCTTCTGCGAGCACACTAACGACGCCATTAATCATTGTGTAGGCATTCACTATGCCATTCTTCATTATTCGTCAGATAAGCGTGGTAACTGCTGCACACATGCAAAAAACTTTTTGAATGTTTTGTTTGTTATGTGCTTGACGACGATGAAGAACATAGGCAGAAGCCTAAGGAATTTCCACGATCCTCCCAGTGCGTGTGTACCACAGTTATTACGTGAACAATATCGGGCCTTCGTATATGGTTTGAGCATCAGACGACCCACTCGTTGCGCAGTTCCCATTGTGTGACTGTGATGATGTAATGTGGGCCCAGGATCCGGAATAATTCAAACGGTCGTCAGGTGATTTTGTACATAGAACACAGACTTTAGATCACATGCGATAACTCTGATGAGTATGATGCAACACGCTATACAACTCTGGATTTACAATTCTACACGTCCTGCACACCTTGGTACACAAACTGTTCGACTCACCATTCTGCAGCGTTGCTTCTGTGGCGAGGTCAGCCGTCACCGGCATTCCTTGTACCGTCATAGTCGTGCTGCCGGGACCGAGGCTAGGCGGTAGGACTGCAGGCCGGTAGTTCACCAGGCCACTGCAGTGCACGTTAACTGCCCATCGCGAACATGAGCCACGGCCACCTCATGACACCACTCGGGCCCCAGGACCTAAGGCCAGGTACAGGCTGGGCTGTCGGTCCCTACGTCAGCACTGGATGCAGGAATCGGACTAACCAAGTCAGCATGGCTGCCGGACGCCTGATTGATTGACGCAGCTCATCACAGGAAGCCAGGCTCACTACGTCTGCAAGGCTGCTGGACGCCTGGTTGAAGAATGCTGCTAAAGGCAGGAAGACTTGCTCAACAGGTCCGCAAGGCTGCCGGACGCCTGGTTAGGCAATGTGGCTACACGAACCGCCGACTAGAAGCTGCCGTTCCAAGCGTATCACGCTCCAACTATTCGAGCCACTCCTAGTTTACGTCGTCCTCTCCCCCACAGAGCCAAATTACTGTACCTCTTGACCCCGTCACGGACCACACAGTACACATCATCGTAACACATAATCGACATCATCACAGTCACACCTTGTTGTTCCTTTGCAGTTCTAAAACGCTTTATTACTCATATTAACGAGATTGCTTTTTCGACATCAAGCCTGCCTCACACAAGTTTGCAAAGGAGTTACAAACGCAAGCGTGGCCCAGTGGTATAATATTGTGCTGCCCCACAGCGGACCCCAGCTCGAATCCTATTGTGTCCTTGCTGATTTTCTTTACTGAGATTTCTTTCTTACTTTTTATGATAATGGATGGATGACTATGGCCGTGTCTTTTATATCGGGCAGTGGTTAGCGCCACCTAGCCGCCACCTAACATAATTAACCAAAAACTAGATTTATTTTTTCCCTTAAATAGTGATGTTGAGGGTTCGTACTTTGCAGCGAAAGGTTCAATCTTCACTCGTGTCCTTGACTTTAGCCACCAATCAGATAACCTTCTTCTAGTAAGTTCTACCTGCTTAAAGTCGATTTGGCCCTCACTGTCTCTAAACCCCAGTGCTTTGGAAAACTCTGCGCCATCAACCTGAACTACAAGGTGAAGCCCTTTACAGAACATTATCAAGTGTTCGGCAGTTTCTTGTTCCTCTCCACACGCACTGCATACCGTGTCTACCCCTTCGTATTTGGCTCAAGATGTCTTTGTTCGCAATACTCCCGTCCTGGCCTCAAACAGAAGAGAACTACCCCGAGTATTATCATAGATCCTTTTTTTGGTTATTTCCTGCTTAAAAGTTCGACAGATCTCTAGTGTGGGCTTCTTAATCATGCCCATTCTCCACATATCGGTCTGAGCTTCCTTCACCTTTTTCTTAACCGATAATTCTTTTTGGTATGGCCCCCTGCTGTTTTCAAAGTATTGACCAGTCAATTTTCTGGTTCGCTTTCGCCATTTTGTATCCACATTCTTCATATACAAGTAGCTGAATACCTTCCGAGCCCAACGCTCCTTCCCTATTTCTCTCAATCGCTTCTCGAGTTTTCTCTTGCTGCCAGCTTTCCTGCCCTCAAATGATGTCCATCCCATATCACCTTGTACTCCCTGATTTGGTGTATTCCCATGAGCTCCTAAGGCAAGCCTACCCATTCCACGTTGCTTAATTTTTAATCTTGCTTGACTTTCTGATCTCATGCACAAGACCGCATTCCCGAACGTCAGACCAGGAAACATGACCCCTTTCCATATTCCTCTCACAACATCATACCTATTGTAATTTCTTAGTGTTCTGTTTTTTATTACCGCTGCATTCCTGTTACCTTTCGCCGACACGTATATTTCGTGTTCCCTTAGGTACTCGGCCCCATTGCTTATCCATACGCCCAGATATTTGTGTTCATCTGTTATCTCTAGCGTGACCTCCTGTATTCTAAGCTCACTACCTTCATTGTCGTTAAAAATTATGACTGCTGATATTTCCTTACTGAATCTGAAATCGAACCTATCCCCCTCATTACCGAAGATGTCCAGCAGTCTCTGCAAATCTTCCTTGTTGTCGGCCATTAGCACTGTATCATCTGCGTAAATCAATGCTAGTAGTGCCTGTTCAATTATTTTTCATTGTTTGACGAAAGAGAGGTTGAAGCCCAGTTCGTTTCCCTCTAATTTGGCCTCTAATCCTTGTAGGTACATCATGAATAACAAGGGTGACAGAGGACACACCTGTCTAAGCCCCCGTTTCACTTCTGTGGGCTTAGATACCCGTTTTTCTCACTTTATGACTACCTTGTTACTTTTATAAATCTCCTTTAAAAAATTAGTGATTACATCTTCTACGCCTAGTGTGTCCACTATTCCCCACAATTCCTCTTGAACCACGCTATCATACGCTCCCTTGATATTCAAAAATCCTAGCTACACGGGCCTGTGTTCCTTTTCTGCTATTTCGATGCACTGCGTCAGTGAGAACAGATTGTCTTCTAATCTCCTGTGTTTTCGAAACCCATTCTGCAGTTCCCCAAGCACCCTCTCATTCTCTATCCATGCCTGCAGTCTTTCCTTTATAATATGCATCGCCAGCCTGTAGACCACAGATGTCACTCTTATAGGACGGTAGTTGTTTATGTCAGCTTTGTTCCCCTTTCCTTTATAGATTATGCTCATCCTGCTAATTTTCCATCCATCGGGAACTTCTCCATCGATTATTATTTTGCTCACTCCCTCTCTGAAAGCCTGCTTAGACTTCGAACCTTATGTCTTCATTAGCATAATTGGAATGCCATCTGGGCTTGTTTATGTACTACTAGGAACCCTTTTCTCAGCATTTTCCCACTCTTGTTGAGAAAATGGAGCCATTGCGCCACTTGACTCATCCTTGTATATTGTGGTGCATAAAGTACTTCTTTGTTAAAACTTTTCTGTCACCCTCGTTCTTATAAATTCAACAGCTTTGTCTCCTTCTAGCCTAGCACGTTGGGCTGCAGTTATGAACCTCTGCTCTAGGCTCGTCTCATTTCTTAGGGAGTTTAGATGGTTCCGAAATTTCGCAGCTGCCTTTCTATTGTTTTTATGTACTTCTGCCAGCCACTGATCTCCCTTGCTTCTAATCTTTTCATTGTTCAAAAACGATGCATCCCTTCTACAGTTTAGAAAGGTTTCCCATTTTCTTTTAACATCATCTGTCAGTTCACCCCGCTGCTTAGCATTTGTGTGTTTCCTACAGGCTTACGAACGTTTTTCTATGGCTCTCCTAACTTCCTCATCCCACCAACTTTCGGGTTTGTGTCTTCTTTTACGGGGTGACTTGTCACGTGTCTTAGCAACCTGTAGCTCAAACAGTCTATTTAGATTCCTGTATGTCCACACTGTTTTATTATCCTCCGTGATTACTTTCTCAATTTGTTTAGTGGCTATTTCAATTTGCCTTTCTGGATAAAAATTTTTCTGTAGTTGCTCATCTGGTCTCTTTCCCACTTTCACTGCTCTTCCAAAACTTAGCTTGATACGTTTGTGATCACTACCCAGACTTCTGGAGCCGCCTTCATCTATGTGCATTCCTTTGAGCTTATCATACATTCTATGTGACATCAGTTCATATTCTATCGTCGACTGCAGCCTTCCTACCTCCCATGTTATTTGCCCTTCACACTTCTCGGTACTGCTGCAAATGATCAAATCAAGCCTTTCACACATATCCATGATTATTTTCCCTTTCGGGTCGGTATACCCATCTATTTCTTCTACGTGCGCATTCATGTCTCCTAGTATAATTATATCCAACTCTCTTCCTAACTCCTGAATGTCCTTTGATATACACTCTACCATTGCCTGGTTTTCCTCTCTGGCCTTCGCTTCCGTCCACGAGTACACAAAACCAAGGATTGTCATTTGACCTGCCACTTTCTCTTTTAGCCATAACTGTTCCTTGCACTCCTGCTTGACCCTTTGCCAGTCTGTACTTTTATGAATGAATGCGCCAATACCACTCCCTTTCTGCTGCCTTGTGTTCTATTAAAGTATTCCCACGTGTAGCCCGGATTGTTCGGAGGTTCTTTCATGTCCCTGAGATGTGTTTCTACAAAACCGTATACCATCGGCCTCTATTTTCTTAACTGTTCTTCTATCTCTTCCCAATTTCGCCTTTTCTCACCACCCTGCATGTTAATATACCATATGTCTGAATTGGCTCGGCGCTCGTGGCTACATCTATTTATGCCCCGGAGTCTACCTATCTTAGATACTGGTGCCACTTTGGGATCGTATCTGTACATTCCACCTGTCAAAAAACCTCCCTGGTTCTTTTCCTCGTTACTAGCTACCCTGCACCCTGAGGGGCCGCTTGCCCTTCTAAAAAGCTGCTGCGCGTCCTACAAGTCGCCAACCCACCTCATGATCTAGCCGCCCACCGAAGTGAATTCTGTCTCGTTAAAAACCACCCCACCTATGCGCCTCTCTGTTTATTTCCACCACCTCAAAGCCTTTCTCTCGACTCATCCGCCATATCTCTTGGTTTGCATTGACAACCACTCTTTGCAGGTTGCTATCACGCACCGGTACCTCCGGTATTGTGCATATCACTACCTGTACCTGAGAAGAAGTGGCACGCATGTCATAGACGCCTTTAGCCAGTGGGGTTGCTAGTCCTGCTGTATCTTGATTTAAGACATCGTTTAAACCGCCTGAAATTATCACGAAGTTTCTTCTATCAGCTGTAGTTTAGAGTTTTTGGCTCGCTTGCCTCATGACTGCTTCCGGCTTGCGTCCTAGGAACGCCCCTACTGCAACTCCCTTGTCACTTCTTACCCTCTCTTTGATGGCTTCAGTGCATCGATTTAAATTTGAGTCCCCGGCGATTATCACATGTTGTGAGTTCTCAGCTGGAGCGTCTTGCACCTGGGGCGACTTGCACCTGTAACTCCGGCTGCTTTGTCCCCTCCTAGCCCCACCTCTACCTTGCTGAAGCTGGGCCTTGCGACAATTGAACCGACTGAACCTGTTTATTCCAAACTTGCTTGCTCTTCCTTCTCCGCTATTCTGGTTGCCGGTTTTCCTACTGTTCTCTCCGTAGGCCGCTCCTTTGTTCAGCTTTGCTAGTGCTTCCCCGGTGGAATCCAGTCTTTCTATCATTGCCCTGGTTTTCTCTTGCTCTGTCGCCAAGGCAATCTCGAGCTCGGCGATTCTCATCAGCAGTTCACTCTGGGCAACCATCATTTTCTCCATTTTTTCCTCGACCTCACATTGCCTACACTTTGCGTCAGCCTCTTCTCCATCCGCTTCTACACTTGGGCCCACTTTCAAACCCACTCCACATCCTGAACACTTTACAGTCTTTTAAACCGTGTCTTTCTGACACCAAATGTCCCTATACTCGATAATTACAAAACTTGAACACTGCCCTACGGAAGAAAAGAAAATCTAAGCTCTAATACAAAAAATTGCGTGTTCAATGTACGCGCACCTCCCCAACTGGGGGGCAAAAGAAAAACAACAACAAAAAATTCAAACACACACACCCGCAATAACAAATAAATACCTGGCGACTGGCCCTCGAAAAAGCCGTACCATACAACAAGTGCTACGAAGATTTCAACTGATGCCTTATAAATATAAAGACAAGCTCAAAACATGCAAAAACACTTATTTGCGCAGTCGATCGGGAGCGCTCAGAAAACATGCCCATCCACCGTGACAGTCCGAACCGAACACCGAAGTAGGAGTGTCAGTCAGCGCCATCTATAAGCCAAGCGGCGAGTATGACACACTCTTTTATTGGCATGTGTGGCATGACATAGCACGTGAACTTATTACGAGCGGGCAGCGGATCAATAGTTCCTCATATACAACCTAATGACACCAAGTCTGCCAGTACGAGACACTCGTTATTGACTATGGGAGAGAAGTGTATACCTAAGTGCTCGTTTTTTCGTGTTTTGACACAATATTAAGGAGATCTAACAGAAGGTAATGCCAAGAAATGTATAGGGGAAGTTATTAGAACCAATGGAACGTAAATAGGAAGAAAGAAAAGTGGGTGAAAAATAACCAGCCGCGAGCAGGAATTGAGCCTACGACCTTCTATAACGCGTTCGACGCTCTAACCACTGAGCTATCACAGCGGCCCTTTCTCTATCCACTTTTTTGGGTTTATATGTGAATTTAGAAGTAGAAGTGTCAGTCGGCGCCGTATATAAGAAAAGCGGCGAGTGTGAAACACTCTTTTATGCGGATCTGTAGTGTCACGTAGCACGTGAACTTATTACGAGCAGGCAGCTGATCAATAGTCCCTCGTATATAACCTAATGACAACAAGTCTTCCAGTACGACCCCCTCGTTATTGAATGAGTAAAAGAAGTGTATACACAAGGGGTCCTTTTCTCGTGTTTTGACAGAATAATAATGATATCTAACAGACAGTAAAGCCAAGGAACGTATAGGGGAAGTTATTAGAACCAAGGGAATGTAAATAAGAAGAAAGAAAAGTGGGTGAAAAAAACGCCAGCCTTGAGCAGGAATCGAACCTACAACCTTCGAATAACGCGTTCGATGCTCTAACCACTCAGCTATCAGAGCTTTTCTTTTCTTTATTACCTGTTTTTCTTTACAGGTGTTCACACAAAAACATGAATGATAAAGTACACTTGGACCATTATTTGATCCGAAGTGCTCACATTAAAATTTTTTCAGGTTGCACAATTCCTCTAACATTGTTAGCCAGCTGGGAGGTTCTTCTTGTTGTTGATAGACCTCAGTGATATACCGCATATATTCAATGAAGTTCTCCCGGACAGGACGTATGTTCTGGTGAAGATGTCTGTAAGCCAATGTGGTCTGCCAGATGCTGTGGAGGCTAATTAACATAACCATGTTGTATGGTATGCCGTCGTCAGCATCCACAAAGAGAAAACGAATGCCATGGCTTGTAATGAGGAGATCTTTTTTCAATGTTCTTTGAAGGATGTCCCAATGAAAGACAGCGTCCCAGCAATGAATAAACACATGGTCTATTGTCTCAGGTGTTTTACAAAGTAAACAATTGGTTGTCCATGGTACATCGTTGATTGAATCTCCAAAGTCAATCAAAACGTCTCAATGATTGTTCAACTGTTGATACGGCTTACAAAAGAAGGCGTACCATTCGTCTGGCAGGAAGAACGAGAAGCTGTTTCTCTGAGTTGCACGCCGTTTGCAATATCCTCCTATTGTGGCTCGCTTTGGTGAAAATGCCGTAACGGACATCCATAAAGAGGCAAGTAATGCTGGCCTCAGTGACGTCCTCATTGAATGGTAGAATGTACAAAAAAGTTTTCACTTACACAAGCCGCACCTTATTAAATGCAGAGTCGCTACAGAAGAAAGAGAAAGAATGCCTGGCAGCTATATGGGTCATCAGAACGTTTTGTGCCTGTCTATACTGCAGGCCATTTGGGGTGATCAGCGATCATCCCTCATTATGCTGGCTGGTGAATTTAAAGGGCCATTCAAAAAGACTTGCTAGATGAAGCCTGCGTGTGCCGGAATAAAACATCATGGTTATGTACAAGTTCGGCAAAAAGCACAATGATGCCCATTGCATATCACGTGGACCAGTTGAGCCATCATTTTCTCGACATGGAGAAGATTTCCCATTTGTTGAAGGTCTCAACATGTATGGCCTGCCAACTGGATGGCCTGCCATCAGTGAATGAATCTGGAGCTGTTTCTGCTTATCTAGTACTTGGATGTTCAGCAAGCAAAGGTACCACAAGTTTTCGTCCAGGGACTGCATCCGGGGAAGGACGAGTAAAGTGGACGTGAAGGGCAGGATGAGGGGCAAGCCGCAACAACTCTTTGTTTCGATTGGCTGACCTGTGCCAGATAGACACAACAGAACGACAGTGCTGATGGCGGAAAAACTACCCTCCTTCTCACTGATGCACTTATTTTATTGGCGAGATGCGTTTTCAGCAAGACGCGGCAGAATCATAAGCTGATGGCCGACGCGTTCATGATGCCGATACACGTGTCACAATTAAAGCGATAAGGATGGGTATTTGTCGCAGCAGTACTGTTCTCTTTAATAGGCATCGACCCGATGCTTGAAAAAAGAATTCTCCTCGAAGATCTTGAACTGTGTCGGACATGAAAACACGAGAATGAAAGCCGGATCGAAATTCACACTTGACAAGGCAAACAGTAACGCCTATTGTCGCGTGTATTAGTGTTTCAGGTGCACGACATGCACAGGTTTTGGGCTAGCGCGACGCTTTTGCTGTTTTTTACCATTAGAAACAACTTCAAGATTCAGGTTACTAACACGTCACATGACCTTGTAAGGTCCAAAAACGCGGTACAAGTTTTCGCTGAGTCCTCGGCGGGAGATATGCGTCGGAATCCAAACATACTCCCCGGATTTGTTCACCGTATGGTGCTGGCGCAAATTGTCACGTCGAGCGTCGGTGCATTGTTGTTCCTTAATCCGCAGGCGTACAAAAGTTCGAAGGGATGCAAGCTTCTTCCGCCCGTTGCAGGTAGATTATTTCCATGATATCTGGAATAAGGGTATCTAACGTCGTTGCTCCCTCCATGTCGTAGACGACGCTAAAGGGCGTCGTCTGTGTAGTATCTTGTGTTTTAGTGTTGTAGGCAAATACGACGTATGTAAAGATGCTGTGTCAGATCTTGTGTTCTGCATCAACAAAGATAGTGACCATGTCAGCGATCATTTTGTTTAGTCGTTCTACAAGGCCATTTGTCTGTGGATGATATGCAGTCGTTTTCGGGTGGCTAGTTTTACTGTGGTGTAGAATAGCTTGCACCAGTTACACCGTGAACGTTGCTGCTCTGTCCATGGTTAGAACCTTGGGGCTCTGTGTCGCAACAAGATGCATTTACCGGAAATTTCGCGACCTTCTCTGCTGTTCCTTTCGGTAGGCTTTTGCTTTGATATAGCGCATCGTGTAGTCAGTTGCTACAATGACAATTTTTTTCTCCACGTTTAGTTCGTAAAGGGCCTAGTAGATCCATTCCAAACTGTTTGAAAGCCTTCGTCAGGGGTGGTATGGCGTTCAGCAATCCCGTTGGTCTGGTCCATGGCTCCTTTCTGCGCTGGCATTCACAGCAACGTTTTAACGTTCTGCGCGACACCCACAGAAACTTGTGGACAGTAAAACACTGTGAAATTCGGTGAGTATGCATACGCAAGTTGCCCAGCTGTCGGTTCATTGTGGGAAGCCCATAGAATCTCTTCTCGAAGACTGCTGGGAACGACAATAAGATCAGAATGCTTCTCTCGCACAACGTTCTTCTTTACAATGATTCCCTTTTCAAGAAAAAAAAGGACGAGACTGAGGTTCCCCGCTAAAACGACGCGAAAGGGGATAGAGTTCTGCCTTTCAGGTATTCCTTGAGACGCTTGAGCTCTCGCTCCGAGTGCTGTTGTTGCGCGAACGCGCTGTTGCTGATGGGCCCGAGGCAAACTGTGATCGTTGTCGTCATTCTGAGAGGTTCACCGACTGGGGCCCTCGACAAGCAGTCTTCGTCCGAGTGTTTTCTCCCAGACTTGTATGTTACAGTGGCATAGGATTCCTGGAGATGAAGACTTCATCGAGTGAGGCAACCAAAGAAGTCCTTCAAATTGACAAGCCAGCAGAGGGCGTAATTTTCACTCACAACCTCACAACTTACTTTCACTCACAACCCAGAGTGAACTGCTGGTGAAAATCGCCGAGCTCGAGACTGCGTTGGCGACAGAGCAAGAGAAAACGAGGGCAATGGGAGAAAGACTGAAGTCCGTCGAGGAAGCGCTAGCGAAGCTGAAGAAAGAAGCGACCTACCGAGAGAACAGTAGGAAACCGGCAACCAGAACGGTGGAGAAGGAAAAGCGAACAAGTTTGGAAAAAACAGGTTTAGCCGGTTCAACTGTCGCAAGGCCCAGCTTCAGCGAGGTACTGGTGGGGCAGGGAGGGAACAAAGTAGCCAACGTCACAGGCGCAAGTAGCCCCCAGGTGCAGAACGATCCAGCTGAAAAGTCACAGCATGTGATAATCGCCGGGGACTCGAATTTAAATCGATGCACAGAAGCCATCAAAGAGAGGGTAAGAGGTGACAAGAGGGTTGCAGTAGGGGCGTTCCCAGGACGCAAGCTGGAAGCAGTCATGAGGCAAGCGAGCGCAAAGCTCAAAACGACAGCTGATAGACGAAACCTCGTGATAATTTCAGGCGGTTTAAACAATGTCCTAAATGAAGATGCAGCAGGACTAGCAGCCACACTGGCGAAAGGCGTCGATGACATGCGCGCCACGTCTCCTAAGGTACAGGTAGTGATATGCACGATACCGGAAGTACCGGTGCGTGATAGCAACCTGCAAAGAGCAGTCGTCAATGCAAACCAAGAGATATGGCGGATAAGTCGAGAGAAAGGCTTTGAGGTGGTGGAAATAAACAGAGAGGTGCATAGTTGGGGGGGTTTTCAACGAGACAGAATTCACTTCGATGGGCGGCTAGGTCATGAGGTGGGTTGGCGACTTGCAGGACGCGCAGTAGCTTTTTTGGGGGCCAAGCGAGCCCTTCGGGGTGCAGGATAGCTAGTAACGAGGAAAACAACCAGGGAGACTCTTCGACAGGTGGTATGGACCGATACGATTCCAAAGTGGCACCAATATCTAAGAAAGGTAGAGTCCGGGGCATAAATAAATAGACGTAGCCACGAGCGCCGAGCCAATTCAGACATAGGGTATATTAACATGCAGGGTGGTAGGAACAGGCTGAAGTGGGAAGAGATAGAAGAACAGCTAAGGGAAGAGAGGCCGATGTTATACGGTTTTGTAGAAACACATCTCAGGGACATGGAACAACCTCCGAACAATCTGGACTACACGTGGGAATATTGTAATAGAACATAAGGCAGCAGAAAGGGGGGTGGTATTGGAGCATTCATTCGTAAAAGTACAGACTGGCAAAGGGGCAAGCAGGAGTGCAAGGAACATTTGTGGATAAAAGGGAAAGTGCCAGGTCAAATGACACTCCTTGGTTTCGTGTACTTGTGGACGGGAGCAAAGGCCAGAGAGGAAAACCAGGCAATGGTAGAGTGTATATCAAAGGACATTCAGGAGTTAGGAAGAGAGTGCGAGATAATTATACTAGGAGACATGAATGCGCACATAGAAGATATAGATGGGTATACCGACCCGACAAGCAAAATGATCATGGCTATGTGTGAAAGGCTTGATTTGATCATTTGCAACAGTACCGAGAAGTGCGAAGGGCAAATAACATGGGAGGTAGGAAGGCTTCAGTCGACGATAGATTATGCACTGATGTCACATAGGATGTATGATAAGCTCAGGGGAATGCACATAGATGAAGGTGGCTCCAGAAGTCTGGGTAGCGATCACAAACGTATCAAGCTAAGTTTTGGAAGAGCAGCGAAAGTGGGAAGGAGACAAGATGAGCAACTACAGGAAAATTTTTATTCAGAAAGGCAAATTGAAATAGCCACTAAACAAATCGAGAAAGTAATCACGGAGGATAATAAGACAGTGTGGACATACACGAAACTCATTAGACTCTTTGAGCTAGAGCTTGCTAAGACGCGTGAGAAGTCACCCCGGAAAAAAAGACACAAACCCAAAAGTTGGTGAGATGAGGAAGTTAAGAGAGCCATAGCAAAACGTCAGAAAGCCTCTAGGGAACACAGACATGCTAAGCAGCGGGTTGAACCGAAAGATGATGTTGAAAGAAAATGGGCAACCTTTCTAAGCTGTAGAAGGAATGCATCCCTTCTGATCAATGAAAAGATTAGAAAGAAGGGAGCTCAGTGGCTGGCAGAAGGACATAAAAAAGATAGAAAGGCAGCTGCGAAACTTTGGAACCATCTAAACTCTCTAAGAAATGAGACGAGCCTAGAGCAGAGTTTTATAACTACAGCCCAAGGTGCTAGGCTAGAAGGGGACGAAGCTATTGAGTATATAAGAACAAGGGTGACAGAAAAATTTCAACAAAGTACTTTATGCACCACAATAGACAAGGACGAATCAAGTGGTGCAATGGCTCCATTTTCACAACAAGAGTGGGAAAGGGCTGAGAAAAGGGTTCCTAGTAGTACATCAACAGGCCCAGATGGCATTCCAATTTGGCTAATAAAGACATTAGGTCCGAAGTCTAAGCAGGCTTTGAGAGAGGCAGTGAGCACAATAATAATTGATGGTGAAGTTCCCGATGGATGGAAACTTAGCAGGATGAGCATGATCTATAAAAGAAAGGGGGACAAAGCTGACATAAACAACTACCGTCCTATAACAGTGACATCAGTGGTCTACAGGCTGGCGATGCAGATTATAAAGGAAAGACTGCAGGCGTGGATAGATGATGAGGGGGTGCTGGGGGAACTGCAGAATGGGTTTCGGAAACACAGGAGGTTGGAAGACAATCTGTTCTCGCTGATGCAGTGCATCGAAATAGCAGAAAAGGAACACAGGCCTCTGTGGCTAGCATTTTTGGATATCAAGGGAGCGTATGATAGCGTGGTTCAAGAGGAATTGTGGGGAATACTGGGCACACTAGGCGTGGAACATGTAGTCACTAATCTTTTAAAGGGTATCTCTAAAGGTAACAAGGCAGTTATAAAGTGGGAAAAACAGGTATTCAAACCTGCAGAGGTAAAACGGGGGCTTAGGCAGGAGTGCCCCCTGTCGCCCTTATTATTCATGATGTACCTACAAGGATTAGAGGCAAAATTAGAGGGAAGTGGACTGGGCTTCAACCTCTCTTTAGTCAAACAAGGAAAACTTATTGATCAGGCACTACCAGCATTAATGTACGCAGATGATATAGTGCTAATGGCCAACAACAAGGAAGATTTGCAGAGATTGATGGACATCTGCGGTAATGAGGGAGACAGGTTAGATTTTAGATTCAGTAAGGAAAAATCAGCAGTCATGATTTTCAATGACAACGAAGGTAGTGAGCTTAAAATACAGGAGGTCACGCTAGAGATAACAGATAAATACAAATATCTGGGCGTATGGATAAGCAATGGGACCGGGTATCTGAGGGAACACGAAATATACGTGACGACTAAAGGTAACAGGAATGCAGCAGTCATGAAAAATAGGGCACTGTGGAATTACAATAGGTATGATGTTGTGAGAGGAATATGGAAAGGGGTCATGGTTCCTGGGCTGACGTTCGGCAATGCGGTCTTGTGCATGAGATCAGAAGTTCAAGCAAGATTAGAAATGAAGCAACGTGGAATAGGTAGGCTTGCTTTAGGAGCTCATGGGAATACACCAAATCAGAGAGTACAAGGTGATATGGAATGGACATCATTTGAGGGCAGGGAAGCTAGCAGCAAGATAAAATTTGAGAAACGATTGAGAGAAATGGGGGAAGAGCGTTGGGCTGGGAAGGTTTTCAGCTACTTGTACATGAAGAATGTCAATACAAAATGGAGGAAGCGAACCAGGAAGTTGACTGGTAAATACTTAGAAAACAGCAGGTGGCCAAACCAAAAAGAACTATCGGTTAAGAAGAAAGTGAAGTAAACTGAGACTGACATGTGGAGAATGGGCATGATTAAGAAGTCCGCACTAGAGACCTATCGAACCTTTAAGCAGGAAATTGCCAAGGAAAGGATCTATGATAATACTCGGGGTAGTTCTCTACTGTTTAGGCCCGGACGGGAGTACTGCGAACCAAGACATATTGGGCCAAATACGAAGGGGTAGACACAGTATGCAGTGCGTGTGGAGAGGAAGAAGAAACTGCCGAACACTTGATAATGTTCTGTAAAGGGCTTCACCCTATAGTTCAGGATGATGGCGCTGCGTTTTTCAAAGCACTGGGGTTTAGGGACCGGGAGGGCAAAATAGACTTTAAGCGGGTAGACTTAACTAGAAGGAGGTTATCTGATTGGTGGCTAAAGTCAAGGCACAAGTGAAAATTAAACTCTTCACTGCAAAGTACGAATCCTAAAACTCACTTTTTAAGGAAAAAAATAAATATGGTTTTTGGTTCATTAGGTATTACGGCTTGGTGGCGCTAGCCACCGCCCGATCTAAAGGGTACAGCCATATCCATTCATCCATCCATCCATCCAACCTTGAACGGTCGTCTGAAGATGTACGGTCTCAATTTCGACGTCGATGATTGCTAGGTACTCCTTATCAGCAGAAGAATAGTTCGTTGATCTCCGACTTCGACAGCGAACGACTACCATATGTGATCCCTTTCTCTAACTCATCGCATCTCTGAACGAGGACCACACCTATGCCCTTATTGCTTGCGTCAGTATCAATTTCAGTATGGGCGTTTATATCGAAATTTGAAAAAATAGGAGGGGACTGTCAACGACGCTGAAGTTCTCTAAAGTCTTCTTCTTGTAGCGCTTTGCATTTGAAATGCAACATCAGTCTTTGTCAGTTTGATCAACGGTTCAGTTATGCATGAAAAATTTCTCAAAAACCTTTCATAGTAAGCACACAAGTCAAGGATTCTTGGTATGCTTTTCTTGTCTGTTGGCCGCAGAAGATCCTCGATAGTGAACATCTTTTGAGAATCGCGTCGTATGCCGTCAGTGCTGATGATGTGGCTAAGAAATAACGGCTCTTGTTATGCGAAACGGTACCTTTGAACTTCTTAGGCTAGTCCTGAACTTGATTGCATTGAGCACAACTTTCAGTCTCTGCAAGTGTTCATCGAAGCTTGCCGCAAGAACTACGACGTCGTCGAGGTACACGAGGCAAATTTGCCATTTCAGGCCTGCCAACACCATGTCCATTACTCTTTCAAACCTTGCCGGTGTAGAACAAAGCCCCAATGCCATGACCTCAAAATCAAATAACCCGTCTAAGGTAATGAAAGCCGTCTTTCTTCAGTGTGCTTCGTGGATCTCAATCTGCCAATACTCGCGTTTGACTTTCATGGACGACCAGCATGGCAGAGTCGATCTTGGGTGACGTCTATATTTGGGAGCGGGTACACATTTTTCTTCGTTGTTTAGTCTGCGATAGTCAACGCAGAACACATGGCTTTCATCTTTTTTTTCTTCAAGAGGGCGACTGGTGCAGACAAAGAGCTCTTCAAAGGCTGAATGATATCATCACTAAGCATTTCGTCTAGTTCATTCCGATTGGCTTTAAGTTCTCGCGGCCACACACGGCTTTGGTGGAGAAGTCAGGTGTGCTCGCTGGTTAGGATCCGATGCTTGGCCATAAGCGTTCTCGCCATCGCAGACGAGGTCGCAAAACAGTCACTGTACATTTCTAGAAGAATCCTGATGTGATTTTGCTTCTTACTAGAAATATCGGGGTTGATATCAAATTCAGGCACAGGGTTTTGCATAACCAAGTTTCGGAAAGACCGATCAGAGATGGCTAACGTGTCTGGACTGTCACCTACTTTGCCCGACATTCCGATTGCGGTGCCTTTGTTTATATAGGTGTTGGTGTTTCCTGCCGATATTGGTAACAAGTACGTCAGTTCCTTCATTCTTTAAATAAGCAATGCCTCTGGCGATGCCAAGTTTTCGCTCAAGAAGGAATTGCGTTTTACCCTCGATCATGCCTTCAACATCATCTCTTTTATCTGTAACCAAAGGTATTAGGATGCTTGACCTCGGTAGGATTCTCAAGTTTTTCTCTAGAACATGTAAGGTGTCGTGGCCGCTTAGAGTTGTCTTCAACTCTACGGATGGGATCGTAGAAAGCACGATGTGTCTTGAACGAAGGTCGATAATTTTTTGATTTTCGGTAAGGAAATCTATGCCCAAGATTACATTGCGAGAGCACTGTCGCAGATTATGAAGCACTCTGGGTAAGTACTTCCGCTGACAGTCGCTTGGGCTGTCAGCGAAAGTACTTACCTGGGTGCTTCATACAGAGCACCAGCCTACTGGTAACACGAGATAGCCGCCCGCTGTATGGTTCCTGGGACCATGGCATTTCACTTTTACATTCTTCAGTTTTCCTGCGAAAACATCGATTATACAGAAAAGTCCCCTACCGTGTCGATAAGTGATGTCTATCTACGGATGTTTATGAGTGCGTCCAGGTCAGACATTCTAGGTCCTTGTTGGAGGACAGTTCAACTCCAGACTTAGAATAACGGCTTCTGAGATTGCCGCAAGTGTGGCCATAGCGTGTCACCGAACTCATTTCTAATTGTCGTCGTAGCAGCCCTAGGTGGTGTCTTCAACGGGACACCGTCGATACGTGTTGTGGTCAAAGGAGATTCTTCGTTCATTTGCCGATATGGAGCCTCTGCTCCATAGGCTGCTTTAATCATTTTCCTTATGAGTGCTCGGGAACTTTCTAGGCGCTATAGTGCGTAGCTACGGTCTGGCATTGATAAACGGCTTTACGATGGTGATGGTAATCGTGATGAAATGAATGGTGAGTACTCGGCAGAATGCAAGTAATCTTTGACATGGCAGGGACGCTCTACACGTAGTGGTCATGGGGCGTTAAGAACAAAGTCACGAAGTCCCATGCATTTGTATGGGCAGGATCTTAGAATGTGGCCGGGCTCACCACAGTGAACGTACAGTAGACACTGTTGGTTGGCGGTTCTCCACAGGCGTGCTTTTCGTGGGGCTTTCAAAGAAGCGAAGGAGCGGACAGGCGACTGTGATCGCTCGGTTGGTTGGTAATGCTCACGGTGCGTGTTAGCAAAACCCTTCGGCCTGCGTGCTGCCGCTGCGTAACGAATAGCATCGTTTCCTTGTCTTTCAGTGAGCGGCCGAGAAACGCCAAAAGTACTTCGAACTTCTTTACGTATTACATCCGTCAGTGACGCTTCAAGAGGTTGCCAGGGTGATGGTCTCAGTCGCCGCAGCTGTTTGCGGACGACTTCGCGTATTATATCCCGCAAGTTGTTCAAGCTTCCGAACATCGCTTTGAGGTCCATACAAGCTATGGACGTTGTATGGTTGTACTTGCGGTTCCAGGCGTGTGAGCTCTTCCTAATGGCTGATGCCGCTTGTGAAAACTCGGTAACAGTTTTTGGTGGATTTCGTGCAGAGTCAGTTAGCGAAAGGGAACTCTCGTAAGAGGCCCAGTAGAAGGTCTGCGTGTTTTTTCTCTGCCTTTTCCGGAACCACATGCCAAATAAGGAGCTTCATTTCTTCGACGTATATGGGAACTGTTTTGTTAGCGATTTGGCTGCTCGAGTGTAGCAGGATTTCAGCTCTTTTCTAGCGGAGAATGTTGGCGAACGTACGCGAGAAATCAGTCTTGAACACGGTTCACGTAGTCAAAGAGGCCTTGCGGTTTTCAAACAATGTTTTAGCTGGCCGTCGAGGGCGAAGAAAACGTGACGCAGCTTCATTTAGTCATCCCAACTGTTTAGGGAAACCACCCGATTGAACTGGTCGAGCCAATTTTCTACATATTCAACGCACGAAGCGAGGAAAGTCGGAGGCACTCGTAGCTCTTGCAAAATGACAGCGGCGGGCACGTCTGGGTTGCTCATGGTTGAGGTCGAGGCTTCTTTTTTCTGTTGAGTGCGCTCCGGTAGTGTTCGGGATTTCTGTGGCAGCTCTTGTAGACGGTGGCTACTGCGAGTCGCCACGGTGCTTTGGGGAGTCTCGTTCATTCCTGCAGCAGTCACATTAGGACACTGAGCCGTGGCGATGAAGGGACGAGGAAGGCAGATTGAGGGGCAAGCCGCAACAACTCCATTTCAATAGACTCAACTGCGCCCGAAAGACGCAACATAACAGCATTGCTAATGGCGAAAAATCCACCCCGGTTCCCACTCAACCGCTCGCTTTATGAGCGAGGGGTGTTTTCAGTAACACGTGGCAATATTATAACCTAATCGCCGACGCGTTCAAGAGTTCCGATACACGTGTCACAAGTGAAGCGATGAGGACGGAAAGTTTTCTCAGCACTCTCTGCAACGACGTTCTCTACAAGCGAAACTTCGAACACCTTGGTGAGGTGTTTTTGCTTTTCGTACCATCGCCACAGCGCGCACAAATATTAGAAGCATGTCATGATGCCCCTTCGGTTGGGCATTTGGGTGTTTGCCGGACTTGAGCGAGAATACACCGCAGATATTATTGGCCAACTAAAATGGATTCTGTACAGCACTATGCTGATCCTCAGGTCACGGGATCGAATCTCAGCTGTGGCGGCTGCATTTTCAATGAAGGCGAGAAGGCTGTAGGCCTGCGTGCTCAGATATGGGTGAACGTCAGAGAACCCCAGGAGGTTGACATTTCCGGAGCTCTCCACTAAAGCGTCTCTCATAATATTACGGTGGTTGTGGGACGGTAAATACCACAAATAAAACGAAATCGGTACAGAATCAAGTGAAGCTGTGCCGAGAATGCTAAAGACGCAAAATACCACCATTAAAACCAGCATCTAGTTCTGTTGAAACTGACAGAGTCACCAAAAGTACCATTTGGGCATGTGGGAATGAGTTTACTTGGACCATTTCCTGTCTCATTGTCCGAAAAGCGGTCGATCAGAGTAGCGACAGACTACATGGTCCAATATGCAGAGACGTCGTCTCTCGCAAAAGGAAGTGCGAATTAATTGGCTCAGTTCTTCGTCAGCCACGTAGTACTACAGCATGGCGCTCTTGAGGTGGAAATAAACGACAAAAAATAGCGTTTCCCGCCTGTTTGTTGCAGTCTATTTTGAAACTGATGCATACGGGCCAATGAACAACTGCAGCTTATCATCCACAGACAAAAAACATGACTGAAAAGCTCAATGTAACGCAATCTGACCTGATTACCGTGTATGTTGATGTTGAACAACTTTCATGGAACAGCATTTTACTATATGCTACCTTTGCGTCTAATACTGCTGTAGAGGAGACGACACGCTTTACGCCATTCCTGTTTGTTTGCGGTAGGACAGGCTTAGACGCGATGTTAACTGTAAGCAATACTAACGAGGATAACGCTGACATCACCAAATACATAGATAACGCAGAAGAAGTACGACAGCTGGAAAGGCACCACATATACAACAACAGGGCTTTGACGCTGCCTGCTATAATCTAAAGCAAAGAGATGTCACGACAACCCCAGAGACAAAGTGTGAGTATGCATGCCTATATGCGCTCGTAGTTCTTCTTGAAAGCTGATGCGGCTTCACTTCGGCCCCTGCAAGGTACTACACAGCTTGATCGCGTAATTCCCAAAAGCCTTGTGTGGTCAACATGGTGAAAAAATCACCCAGAAGTCATGCATGTGGTATTCGAGAAACCCGACTATGAAAGGCAATGAACAGCATCACTGATACACTTTCAAACATCAAGCCAAGCCCTGCCTTTCAAACATTTTAGCCCTCTCAACGCATCTGAACGATGCGTTTTAGGAGAGAACTAATGTAATAAGTTGCTCATCATCCTCCAAAAAAGCACCCTACTTTCTGCGTTTGTAAACGCCATCAAACAAATGACTAGCATAACGCGCCTTCCACCGGTGCCCTGCGCATGTCATCACACCACGTGCTAAAAGAGGATGACCATCTCCTCATGGTGTGACTAGTTCGCAGCTGCGTCAGTAGAGAAGAGGTCAAAAAGGTTCATACTGGCTAACGAAGATCATGTGTTTTTAATCTCACGGGCTCATGTTCGCACTAAGTAAGTAATCTCTACGAAGAGGAGATCTATTCGTTGGTAATAATAGTGAACTTTGCTGTTTCAGCCCATATTCCCTTGAATTTTTTTACAGTTTATGATTATGCTAATTTAGTAAGTTGTCGTTTTCATGCAGATGTCTCTCCTAGCTGCAGAAAAGATACAGGCATTCCTGTCGCCTTTGCGAAAAGGGGCGCGGACAAAACGTTTGAAAGAGTCGCCCCAGGCGAGTTTAGAAGGAGAAAGTCCGCAGCATGAGCATTCTAATGGCGGTACAGCATCTGGGCACAGTAGGGTTAAGCCAGAAAACATTCATGCTTTGCAAGGCTGTTATTGGTAAGACCTTGATACTAAAAGCACTGGTAAAAGCCTCATAGTGTAGTGTATATAAGTGCACAGCAGCGCGTACATAAGTTACCACTGTGAAAAAACCAGCTGCGAGTGCCGCTTTCGATAATAATGAAACTACGACTAGAACTTTGCGTTTTGCACAGAAACAAAAAAAAATCAGATGCGTAAAGCCAAAATAAGGGAGTCCTCTAGTTTATGTTGAATAAGATAACCAAGAAGTAAACAGCAATATAAACACTACGTAAGAGTGCAATAAAAATTTACAGGGTTTTTTATGCATTCGTGATTGAAAGGTGAAAGCCGTCTTCTTTTTGTTCTGTCTACTTTTTATCCTTCTCACCCTTTCCCCCTACGAACGTTTTGTGCACCTAAACTGACACGTCACTTATTATATGAGTGGAGGAATTCCAAAATTTTAGCATCTCATCTGGTTTTGCTTGGGATCGATGATCGGTTGGCCGATCACAGAAGCGCTGCTAAACGACGCAGTCGTGTAATGACGGGATCACAAAACCGTCGTGATAATCTCACACATTCTGGTGATTCATGACGTCACGATGACGTAGTATGGTGACTCCATAGCGGAATTACTTTGCGACGCTTTTGTTGACCCTACCGCCACGGAATGCCAAAGACACCAACGGTGAATTTTCTTTTTAGGCAAAAACGATATCTTCCTCATCAAACGTGAAACTTGACTGTTTAGGTACCGCGTCGGCAGCATGAAATCATCCGAAAAAGCATCACATGATGATGACAGCATATTAGAAGTCAGATATTGTCTAATATTGATGACGTGGTCAAGTCACTTCACGTGACCACGTCATCCCATGTCGTACACTTGGTCATAGGAGGTCTGATCATGGAGGCAAAGCAAAATTAGATTTCACTCTCTCATACCATAGAGGCAGTGCAAAACCCCAATATGTGCAGCATGTTTTTGAAGGTGGTGAGAATGGTGGCGAGCATGGGTGTCGGCAGGGGTGGCAGAAGGGTAATGCCCTTCCTCAAGTGATACAGTCACCTTCCTACACAGTAGCTGCAGCAGTTCTCTCCCCCCAGTCGCGATTCGAAACGGTTTTGCGTCCACGCGAAATGTTCTGACGCTCATGGACTGCCAGGGTATAATAAAGCCATCAACTGAAGTAAAAAGGAGATCATTTTCGCCTTTGAGTCGTCGTTGGTGAATACGCAAGGGACCCTGTGATATTAAATGGAAAGCATTTTTCAGTGAACTCCGATGATGTTGAGCGTATATATATATATATATATATATATATATAAGGGAACTAAGTGTATACCTAAGGGCTCGTTTTTAGTGTTTTGACACAATAATAATGAGATCTAACACACAGTAATGCCAAGGATTGTATAGGGGAAGTTATTGGAACTAATATAATGTAAATAAGAAGAAAAAAAAGTGGGCGAAGAAATAACCAGCCGTGAGTAGGAATCGAACCTACGACCTTCGAATAATGCGTTCGATGCTCTAACCACTGAGCTATCACAGCGTCCTTCCCTCTATCAACTTTTTTGGGTTTGTATGTGAATTTAGAAGTAGGAGTGTCAGCGTCATCTATGAGCCAAGCAGCGAGTGTGAAACACTCTTTTATACGCATTGTGAGTCACGTAGCACGTGAACTTATTACTAGCGGGCAGCTGATCAATAGTCCCTCGTATACAACCTAATAACACCAAGTCTGCCAGTACGAGACCCTCGTTATCGAATAAGGGAAAGAAGTGTATTCCTAAGGGGCTAACGTGGTTGCTTGGGCGAGTTGGTACGACATGATTCGCATAAAGAACAGCGCCAATAACGAGAGACAAGAGAAAAAAGGAGACAGACAGCGGCACTGACTTACAAGATTTATTTGCTAGAACCGCACAATATATAATTGGGCAGTATATGACAAAAAATAGAGAAAATACAAAACAAAGAAAACAGAATCCGCCTAACAACCACGTAGCCATCGCCACAACGCAACATGAACAACAAGTGTGCTAACGTTCCCAAGGAAATCTATTTTTTTTGTGATAGCGCAATTGAAGGCCTACTGACACATGCACTGCCCAGCCTTTCTATTTCTGCAGCCTCATAAATTTCGTGGATCATCTGGTCCCGATGACTCCTAATGACGGTACAAAGCTGAAAATCGGGGACACAACCGCAGTCTCGGCAATGAATGCCGAAGTGGCCCGAAACTGTAGAGGAGAAGTTGTGAGCGTGCTCTTTCAGCCGCTCATTTAAACACCTGCCTGTTTGGCCGATGTACTACTTGCAGCAGGAGAGGGGTTAAGAGTACACCACCCCTTCAATGCATGGAACGTACTTCTTCCGATGCTTGATTTTGCAGCCTCGCGCACCCCTGGAACCAGGATTCACGGCCCTGCACAACCTAGCCAGTTTTTCTGGGGCAGAAAAAACAAGGTCTACGTCGCACCTGCTGGCCACGTTTTGAGGTTGTGGGTGACGCCGTGGATATAGGGAATAACGACGAAGTTTCGTTTCTCACGTCCCTTATCCTTTGTACGGGTTTGAGGCTTATTCTCTGGGCTCGTTCCGATTTCTCGGAGTAGACACTCAGCAACGGCGGTCAAAACATACATCGGGAAAGCAGCTTCAGTAAGGCGTTCAGTTTTCTGATTAAAGCTGGACTGAATCTTGTGATAGCAGGACCTTCGCAGAGCGTTTGTGTAAAAGGTCTTAGCAATTGCGTGCTTCACAATTTTCGAATGTGCTGAACCAAAAGGGAGGATTGGCTTGTTAGCGCGTGGCTCATAGACCCAACACACGTGGGAAGAACTCAGTGTTAATATCAAATCCAGGAACCTGATGGCTCCTCTCTCCGGAACTTCATGTGTTATAACAAACGGAGAAAGGCACTTACTGAAAATTTCTAAAATACTAGTCAAAGGCGAGCCGTCCGACGAGGTTCCAGCTTGAAATAACACGAGGAAATCGTCAACATAGCGGAATACTCTCTTAGCAGATGTGGATTCCAAGCAATTCTAAATGGCACGATCACGGCTGGCTAAAAATAAATCACTCAAAATGGGCGCAAGGCATGATCCTATGCACACCCCTTGACGTTGCAAGAAAATATGATCGTCCCACTCTGCAAATGTCGACCTCAGGTAATACTCTAGCAGTTACTTAAACCTTCAACAGATATGCCTACTGCATTCTGATTATTCACTACGCCAAAACTGTCAATGCACCCGCGAATGCAAGCTAGAAGCTCACTGTGTGGCAATGGGTAGTACAGATCTTTAATATCTATTGATCATGCCTGGTAGCCAGAAAATGTGTTATCTTTAAGCATGAAAATGACATCATGGGAACTTTTAGCTAGGAATGGATCACCTATGCTTGATAACATCACTTTACCCTGAAGAAATTGTGCCAGTTATTTTCGCCACGAGTTGGCCTCTGATACTATAACACGGAAAGTACAGTTACTCTGTGCGTTTTCGCGTTAAAGAAAATTTTTATGCTAAGATTTTTCTCGCCATCCATCTTTTTTGCCAAACATTGAAGATTAATTCTTTTACAGAGACTTTTTGCATAGGTTTTAACCTTCGGAAGCGACACATTAGCTTGGGGCTGAAAAACAGACAAAAGCGCTTCACCTGGATTTTTCTCACAGATTTCATTCGGAATAATAACAAAACCTCCCTTCTTATCTGCTGCTACCAAGGACAATGACTTATCCTTCAGGAAGGATTTTACCTTCTTTACAGGAACCCTGGTCAAGCCTGCTCTATGGTTACAAAGAATGTCACAACCCTCAGAAACACACCTCTCAACACAGTCAGCAGGTACCTTTCTAGAAATGCTGCGGACAAGGCCCAGAAGTTCCGCCCTTGACCTTCTTGGTTCAACAGCATACTTGGGGCCGCGGCTAAGCACACTGCGTATGTTCTCAGGCACAGACACATTCGCCAGAGAATGCAGTCCTTCCTTGCTTGGGGAGGGCTTTTTTGGCAGAGAAGCTCGTAGTTCAGTCAGCATCTGCTGCCAACGAAATTCCGCCGCCGCATTAGCTAGGTCACGGTGATCAAGCCGCTTCTTGCCTCCATTGTAGTTCGTAGTCCCTTGGAACGAGAGAAAGAAGCACTGGTTGTAGAAACGAGCTTGTCGGTGCCACTCAGAACTAAGGATTTTGAGGAGTCGAAGACCGTGTCCCTGCGAAGGCCTGAAACCGCCGAAGAGCAGTAGAATATCGGGGGGGGGGGAGTTGTTTGTACCGGACAAGAACAGAGAACTTTCGGGCAATGCACACAGCGTAGACGTACATGGCGACGATGACACATGGCTGAACGGCGAAACAATTAAAAGAGCCCAATGTACTAGAAATGAAAATAGCTAACGTGGTTGCTTGGGTGGGTTGGTACGACATGATTCACATAAGAAACAGCGCCAATAACCGGGGACAAAAGAAAGAAGGAGACAGACAGCGGCACTGATTTACAACAACATTAATTTGCTAGAACCGCACAATATATACTTGGGCAGTGTCTGATAAAAAAGAGAGAAAAATACCAAACAAAGAAAACAGAATCCACACACACGCAAACATATCCACCAAAAAGTATAAAAGGGAATAGTGATGTCTGCAGCTATGCCCCACTAAGCCCCCGCCAGTCAGGATCGATAGGGGTGGCAACTTTCAGGCGCGAAACATTTGTTTGCTATTTGAGATGCGTGCCTACAAACTCATAGCTAGGAATATTCGTGAAAGATTCTGCGTTTGTCAAAGCAATTCCAGCGAAAAGTGCCTTTACTCGGAAACAAAAGCCTGCGAAGCTGCGCGCTTACAGTGCGGGCATTGAGGGGTGGACCAACTAATGATGAACGTTGTAGCAGACGACGCACTTGTCTCCCCTCTGAATGGAGCGGTTGCAAACAGGTGCATCAAGACACTCTAGACGCCGTATAAAGTGCACCCTTTCTCTGCACATTGACCCCCCTCATCTGCGTCTTGAGCTTGACTTCTTCATTTGCGTGTCCCAGGATGATGACAACGAGGTTCGAACTGGAGCCTCTGTAGTAAGACCCCTTGACGCTACACTTCACCGACCACAAAGCGATCGTATTCACAATATTGCGCCAACCGCGCACCTCGCTAAGAATCACTATGATCTCCAAATAAAGACGCAACAACACCCTACAAACGTCTCTTCTCTTAGAAGGGCCCGCGTATGGGATGGTTGGTTGTGGATTGTTGGCGCTCGTGACACGCTAAATGGTGTGTCCTACCTGCGTCTTCATGTGTCTTTTTTCGTACACTATTTAGCGTGTCGCGAGTATTTCCTCTTTTCTACTCCAACTTTCATTGGGTTGTGTTGTCAAGCGAAACGAAACGGTAAGTCGTTGTCTATCCCCTACGATGTTTTCGCAAGCACAATCATTGCCCGTAGGTTAAGAAAATGTGTAATTTTTAACCTCTGATTCCAACACCTGCGCATGCAGGCCCGCGACAGCGGCACCTGCATCGTGCAAGAGTGAGCGTCTCAGTACTGCTTCTATGCGCCACTGATGCTTTTGTAGCTACAAGTTTATATCACTAAACTTTATAGCAGATGTATGTGATCTCACTATTGTCTGTTTTCTCGGCATTAGGCTTTTACTTTCAATTTCTCGCAATCTACACGTCGGTGCGACATTAGTTCTTTCTTTGTTTTTTTTCTAGTTTTTTCAAAGAAAAGCCGCTATGTTTTTTTCTCCTACTGTCTTATGCTATGTGCTTACTCTTATACCCTAACGTATATATTCCTTCAGGATCTAAGGGTAGATAAAAACTAGCCAGTCAATCGGCTTCTTTATAGGATTTCATTTGTCTGCTCTGCCTTGCGTATATGGGATGGGAGGCAGCTAGCATGAGCAATGAGAGTCGGGGTCACGTTGGATAGAAGTCCATAATACGCACACTCTCTAGTGATTGCGCCTCCCTACGGGTGAGTTGGACAATTAGATGTGAGAAGGAAGGAAGACGAAGTGATTCCTTTACGGAACACACCTTGCTGGTCTTTGTGCTTTTCAGGATTTTTCGCTGCAGTTGTGGGGTCTATCGCCCCATATATCGTGATGATGGATGTTCAACCTCACGGGGCACCGTCCGAGTCCGGTTCGACGGCGGGGACTGCTTCGAGGAAGCGAGGAAACGCGTCTAGTGAGAGTGAGGACACTGAGCTGTACTCCGCATTAATCGACGAGTCCTCGGACGACGGCTTCCAACCAGTCCTGTACCGCAAGGCTAAATGACGGATCGTCAATGCATCTTCGGCATCAAGCACGACCACCGTGAAACCTGTCCCTCAGCGATGGCCTCACTCTATCCTGTTTGTGCCGCTGAAGGCCACCAAAAGTCTACGCGGGCTGAACAGGCAAGCGCTCTCTCTGTATCTCGAGAATATTACGCCAAATCAGATCAAAGAAGTACGTTTAAACGCAAGAAGGAACATCTTGGCAATCGATGTGCTGAACCCAAGTGCGCTACACGCGCTTCAGAAAGTAACGCAACTGGATAACATCAATGTCAAGTCTATAATACCAGCTGATAGCACCACTTCAACAGGAGTCATTTATGACATCGCCACTGAAATTCCAAACTCGGATCTCTCAGTGCCAATAAAACCGGCAAATGAAGATAACGTCATTGTGAATGTCAGCCGCCTTGGTAATACACATTGTGTGAGAAATACGTTCAAAGGGGACTGTCTCCCCTCCCATGTGAAGGTTGGTCACTTTCGTCACCAGGTCTGAGCATTTATTTCGAAACCTATGCGATGTCATAAGTGCCAGAAGATCGGCCATGTGCAGGGAGCGTGCAGGAACTCCGAAGTGTGCCCCCGACTCTCAGAACCACACACCACGGACAAATGCAGCGCAACCTTTTTAAAGTGCCCTAATTGTCAATATGCACACAGTGCATCTTCCAAAGACTGTCCACGCACAGATAAGGAGTTTACTATTCTTAGACAAATGGTGCGAGACAGCTCTACTCACAAAGAGGCCGCAGAAAAAGTCTGGCGAAGACGACGACGTCACCGTCGAAGATCTTCGTGAAGATCAGAGTCAACTACAAAAAGTAAATCAACGCATCTGGGAACGGCGCCCACTGCAGGGTACACCGCGGCGAACACAGACGATGGAAGAGAGAAAACAAGTAGATCTCTCTCTACTGAAGAGTGGCCGCCACTTACGCGCACGCAACTTGTGGAAGAACCGCATAAGAAGCCGCCTTCATGAGAGCAAGCTGCGACAACAGAGGAACAGCGGAACTTGGATAAGCAAGTGTTTGCTCTTCTACGACCCATATATAATGTCATTCGCACGGTGTTAAACAACATGCGCACAACGTCAGCCAGAAGTGCACTTCAAGTACTGGACGCTCTGAGTCCAGTACTGGCGGCTCTTGAATAGATAATGGCCCACCAGCCACTGTATTTCAGGGAAGAGGTCAAAAAAGCTACAATATTTCAGTAAAATCAACGGGGACTGAAATTACGCATCGCAGACTTCCGTCGGTTCGTTTCCACCAATATGTTTCGCATCATCGTCTTCTGCGAGCCAAATTTATCGAGCGCTATCAGACTCTGTGGATACGAATCATTTATGTCGGCTTGTTATAGTGGAAACAGCAAGGTCCTGCTGTTTATTCGCCGTGACCTGACTTACATTCTTCGGTCTGTACCACCTGACAACGATAACCAATATATATGCTTAACAGTGAAGAAAAAGGGTCTTATTGTCACTGTTGTTGGTGTATACCTGTCGCCACCAAGTAGATTTGACCACAGAAGATTAGGACACAACCTATCATCCACTTCTGGCCCATGGGTGATCATCGGAGACTACAACGCCCACCATACGCTATGGGGGAGCCCGAAGATAAGCGCAAAGGGTAGAAGTCTGATAACGTTTGCTTCAGACGAGCTGTGCTTGTTAAATGATGGCAGCCCAACATTTTTACGTGGCCCTGGATACAGCAGTTGCCTTGACTTGGCTTTTGTTTCTCGAGGTCTTGTCAGATGTGCCGGATGGTTTGCGGACATAGAAACAGATGGGAGTGACCACATTCCCACATATGTTAATATGAGGGGGTTATTTTTTTCATTTATTCATACTGTCAGCCCAAGGGCCAAGACAGGAGTTGGGGTTACATATCTGGCACGTACAAAGAACATATGTGTAGCAAGTTTCACACTGTACGCTCAAGACGCACACTATATGGAAATAACAAAAATAAAAACGCAAAACTATATCACAATACATCCCGCATAGGTCACGGATAAAAGAAACATGTTCTAATACATCTTGTACACGTCACCAAAAAGAGAAAAAAGATTTGAAGTAATATAGTACATATGGAACATATTGATATAGTACAGTGAACATATTCAACGGACAAGGAACAAGCAATTTGGTTACAAATATTCGGACAAAGCCTTTTCAAACCATTGTAAATCGCAATGTTCGACTTTGCATTGAGGTAATTGATTCCAGTCATCGATGCTCCTGTAGCGAAACGTCGGGGTTGTTCAAAGTTAGGCGCATCGGACGACCAGGGAGACGAATAAGTGTGGGTGAAACTCCGCGCAGGCAATCGATGAGAAGTCAACACGAAGATTTCGGGGAGAACTCATTGGGGGTTTATTTAGCTAACACAACTTCAATTTAGAAAATGCACTAGGTCTCAAAGACAAAACATAGAAAATGGTGGCAATACCTCGGCCGGCATGGCCTGGTCTCCGGTGGTGAGATCCGCCGTTTACCCCCGACTCCGCCCTCTTTTCGAATCAAACATCCTCTTTTTAACCCTTGGTCGAACAAAGAGTCTTCACAAAAACCAATCACATGTTGGGACTCGCAGCATCACAACCAATCACAGAAACACTTTCATAAAAGGCACTAAATTTGTAAAAACCTCGTCCCCAAAATGAAACACACAAAGGGAAAGGTCTTCCGCACGTGACACTCTCTCCCATGCCAGGCCGTGCTGCACAACATTACTCGGGCTGCCTCCTTCGGCCGACTACCGTCGGCGGCCGTTCCCACGCTCGGGCCCCGTCAGTTCTTTCGTTAATTGTTGCTTCCTAAAAGCGTCCTTAAAAGCGATGGATACACCATTGGGCTCCGTGCGCTTTCCAGGTGTACAAGCGACAGCGAGGCGCCCCGACATCTAACAACAGCGCGGAAGAATTTGGTCGTTTACCTGCCGCCACTATGTCTCCGTCAGGCAAAGTGGTCGCGTCCCCATGTCATTCTCAATGACACGCGTGCCTGTTAACAATGGCTTAAACTTAGACGGTTGCGCCGGACCTGCCTCTTGCTAGACGCTTTTCCGAGTAAGCTTTCTCCTTCTAATCCCGAACGGGGGCGACCTTGACTGCTCTGCTTGTGAGCCGTAAAAAAACAGGGTTCTCCGCGAAACCTTGCTCTCGCGACACCTCCCCCCTACGAAAAAGAGTGCCCCACTCGTTTTATCTGCAAAACACCACAAGAAATAGACTAATTCTACAAAAAGATTTTGCATTCAACAAGGGTGTGAGATGCTTATTTAAAGACACTTATGCATATGTATAAAAGGTGAGAGGCTTTAAAAAATACATAAAAACAACAGATAAAAAACAAAACAAAATCATTGGGCACAGAAATATATAGGTTCACTCGTCGGTACTGCAATACAACTCAGTGTCCGTTTCGTAAGCATTGACATTCTGTTGTGCGTTGTTATTACTTGAAAATGTCTTCCAGTCCGAGTAAAGTTCAGTGTCCGTGTCGTAGCTTTCGCACTGCTGTACTGGAACACTGGTCTGTGTCCCGCGCACACAATGTTGCAAACGGGGTTCCTGACCCACTCGCGAACCGCACTCGCGCACATCACCATTGGAGCCGCACTCGCGCACAACACTTCGATGCAATTCGTGGTCATCTCTCCTTGCACTGCACTCGCGCACAACACTTCGATGCAATCCGTGGTCATCTCTCGTGGCACTGCCCTCGCGCACATCACCACCGAGATCGCGCACCTCATGATTATCATCAGACTCATCGTCCGCGTCGTCGGCATCGGAGCCCAATCGAACGTGGCAGGGCTTTAAACGCGCCACATTCACAACGTCACGTTTTTTCCCAGTTTGGTCTACCACCTCCCAGTTGTTCTCGGCTACCCGGCGCACAAGAGGGAAAGGTCCGTGATATTTGTGAAGAAGCTTCGTCGTCTTCCCTTTCGCCTGGGAGGGAGTCCACAAGTACACCAAGTCGCCCTGATGATAAACAACACTTCGTCCCCTAGCATCATAGCTGCGCTTGTTCTTCTCCTGCTGACGCTTCTCCCGTTTATTTACTATTTTTCGAGCCTGCCGCAGCCTGCGGGCCACTTTCATTGCATCCAGGGTGTAGTCGAATCCGCGTTGCGCGCCCGACCATACATCCACCGGTAGTGTCGGTTCATGTCCGTGAAGAAGAAAGAAGGAAGTGAATCCAGTCGTCTCGTGGGTGGAAGAATTGTATGCAAAAAGAACGTACGGCAGGAATTCATCCCAGTCGCGGTGGTGTGAGGAAACATACATGCTGAGCATGTCAGCCAACGTGCGGTTAAAACGCTCGCACAAGCCGTTGGCCTGTGGGTGGTATGCTGTTGTGGTGGCATGCTCGCTACCCACGAGCCGGAATATTTCTTCGGTCAAGTTGGCGACAAAGTGCTGCCCACGATCACTTATTACTTTCTCCGGGGCACCATGACGTAGGACGATTTGTTCGACGAAAGCTCTTGCTGCTTCTGTGGCAGTGGCCGCTGGACACGCGACAGCCTCGACCCATTTCGTATTGTAGTCGGTAATCACGACGATGTAGCGGTTCCCTGCTTTGGATTTAGTGAAGGGCCCAATGAAGTCCATGCCCACCTGCTGAAAAGGTCGACCTGCAGGTGGGATTGGTTGGAGGAAACCGACCGGCCTCCCCGGTGGTTGCTTTTGTGTCTGGCAGTCGGGGCAGGAGAGAACGTACTTGCTTACGTACGAGAACATCTTCGGCCAGAAATATCGGCAACGAACTTTCTCCCATGTGCGCTTGACACCTAAGTGGCCTGCCGTGGTGGCGTCATGGCAGTACCTTAAAATCTCAGATTTCAAGCACTTGGGGACAACGAGCGCCGCACGATCCTCCTGAAACCCTTTCGCCCTTCGATACAGCACACCGTCGATCAACCGAAAACTCCGTGCCGTTCTTTTAGTTTTCCTGACAACGGGCGCATCCGGGTGCTCGAGGTGCTGCATAATTTCTTTCATCCATGGGTCTGCCCTCTGCTTTTTTCCAACATCCACCTGATCCAGAACCAGCAACGGTGGGGGTTTTCTTCGCTTACAGGCACGGGATCATGAGGAAGGCGGGAAAGCATGTCGGCATTTCTATTCTTGAGGACAGGGCGGTGTCGCAACGTTTCTCTACCGTATGCTCGTGTGGGGACTGTGAGAAGCTGACGTTCCGACAATGGGCCGATGGGGCGGCCGGGCTGGCCCCCTAGGCCCGGCCGTTCTCGTTTCCCGAAGGATTAGGCTGTACATTCTGATTGCCTTGGAGCTCCGCCTGATCGTTCCTGCCATCTCGGAACCGCTGCCAGCACTGTTGGGCTATGTGACCTATGCGGCGGCAAATCTGGCATCGGGGACGCCCGTCGTTGGCACGGGAAGTTCTCCGAGGCCAAGGCATTTGGGGGGCGACGCACCGCGTCTTCGATGCTTTTTAGCCGGTCAGACAGCAAGCAACCGAGTCCGCAATCGTTTTTAGGTCTCTCTCGCGGTCGGCAACCTCCCGCGGGCAACGCCATTCGGCCGCGACGCAAGTGGCGACACACGTAGGAGGAGGGTACTCTGTCGCTGCGGCGGGTGCGAACCCTACGGGATGCGCGATGTTTTGCATCCACGACTGCGGTCCGGTGGAATACTGGATGCCAATCGGTTGTAGCCCCGACACACGGCTCATCAAAGCTGCCAGATTTATGCGTTGCAAAATTTGGAGGAATGCAGTGCAGCTCTCCGGGTTTGCGATTATCATTTTCTCCAGAACATCCGGACGTAAACCGCGTATAAGGTGTCGCAACCAATCATCTTCCATCATAGACGGGTTCACTCTTGCACACAGCTGTACGACGTCATAGTAGTACTGCTCGGGGGTTTCGGACAGCAATTGAGTGCGGTTTTGTAGCCGCAAATAGGCGATCTCGACTGAGTGGCGACTCGTAAAGGACGTTTTTAGTAGCGCCGCCCATTCTTCCCATGTATTAGCGGCACCGGTTAGAATTTGAGTATTGTGCCACTTTTTCGCATCTCCGTCTAAGGCCAGATATAGAAATTTCACCTTCGTGGCTTGGTTCCAATTATTAAGCGATGCTACTTGTTCGTAGCAAAGTAGCCACTCGGAAATAGATTCCTCCGGCGCACCTCTAAAGACTGGTGGTCCGATGAATGGTTTAGCTTGGGGGGTAGACATAGCAGAGAAGAAGGTATGGGGTTCCGTCATAGTGGAGCTGTCAGAGGTAGGTTCCTTATATTTGTTGTTGACTCGGAGCATAATTTTAGAGCGGGACTATTGTTACCGAGCAACCTCCACCACTTTGTAGCGAAACGTCGGGGTTGTTCAAAGTTAGGCGCATCGGACGACCAGGGAGACGAATAAGTGTGGGTGAAACTCCGCGCAGGCAATCGATGAGAAGTCAACACGATGATTTCGGGGAGAACTCATTGGGGGTTTATTTAGCTAACACAACTTCAATTTACAAAATGCACTAGGTCACAAAGACAAAATATAGAAAATGGTGGCATACCCCTCGGCCAGCATGGCCTGGTCTCCGGTGGTGCGATCTGCCGTTTACCCCCGACTCCGCCCTCTTTTCGAATCAAACATCCTCTTTTTAACCCTTGGTTGAACAAAGAGTCTTCACAAAAACCAATCACATGTTGGGACTCGCAGCATCACAACCAATCACAGAAACACTTTCATAAAAGGCACTACATTTGTAAAAACCTCGTCCCCAAAATGAAACACACAAAGGGAAAGGTCCTCCGCACGTGACACTCTCTCCCATGCCAGGCCGTGCTGCACAACATTACTCGGGCTGCCTCCTTCGGCCGACTACCGTCGGCGGCCGTTCCCACGCTTGGGCCCCGTCAGTTCTTTCGTTAATTGTTTCTTCCTAGAAGCGTCCTTAAGAGCGATGGATACACCATTGGGCTCCGTGCGCTTTCCAGGTGTACATGCGACAGCGAGGCGCCCCGACATCCTAACAACAGCGCGGAAGAATTTGGTCGTTTACCTGCCGCCACTATGTCTCAGTCAGGCTAAGTGGTCGCGTCCCCATGTCATTCTCAATGACACGCGTGCCTGTTAACAATGGCTTAAACTCAGACGGTGGCGCCGGACCTGCCTCTTGCTAGACGCTTTACCGAGTAAGCTTTCTCCTTCTAATCCCGAACGGGGGCGAACCTTGACTGCTCTGCTTATGAGCCGTAAAAGAACAGGGTTCTCCGCGAAACCTTGCTCCCGCGACACTCCGAACCAAAAACGAATACTTGAATAAATCTGTTCTGTAGCTAAGTGGTGTAATATGTTTCGAGTGTTTTGTTCTGGATGTGGTAAATGGCTGTAGTGCGATGTGTTCCTTTAGGTGAACTTTGTTGTCTCTGTTGTGTTTTGCCGCGCATAAGTTGATCGTGCGGATGGGACAGCACCAGAAGCTACTTTATTCAAAGCTTCTTTCTCGGATCTCTCTCGGCAAGGTCGCAAATTGCTTCCTTTGAGCATGGGACGACAGTGCGGGAAGCTACGTTATACAAAGCTTCTTTCTCGGCTATCTCTCGGTATGCCCGTGTGACTGTACACCACTTATCCTCTGGAATGCAAACTACTCCCGTCTCCTCCACTGCCGGGGGCAAACACACAATGTGAAACGAACCCGCTTTGCCAACCGGCTTGAAATGTTGGTGGTTTAGAGACAAGTCGCCGCTGCTGGGGGCGAACGCACAATGGGGTTAAGCGACCCCGTTCTGCCTCCAGCTGCCGGGCGTGAGCTCAGTGAGAGTAGGCGACAGCTCTGCCCTGGCGATCGGCTCGAAGTCGCAGCGATGCACGACCCGAACACAAGGAAAGCGGAGAAAGTCAAAGGCCGCTTGCTACCTGCGGGGGCAATAACGCTCCGCGCGCGATCATTCAACTTCCGGCTTTGAGGTTCGTCTCGGCTCGCTGGGTGTGGGAAAAGGCATGAATGTACAAGGTCTTCAATGCCGATATCTCCCAAGCGAGAGAATTCTTGAGCGCGTGGGAGGTGGAGAGAGAGAGACATGATGGGAAAGAGTGCCAAAACACCTGTTTAAACTGTAAAAGCGCTGCTGTCGAGAGTAAGGTCAGCCCAGTGGGGAGTGACTTAATCTGAGTGGAAACAGATTGAATGAGAGAATGTTGAGGCGGACCAGCAGTGGCCACCTCCCCTTTTTCTTTGTTACCGCGAGATGCTTAAGACTGGAGGGAATCCGTTTCTCTTCAGTCGAGGCTGCAATCACTTAACTGATAGATCAGTACGACTCCGTACGATGCAACTTTTGTCTGGGCCGTAACCACTTGATGGTCGAACAGTGAGACTAAGTACGTTGTATGTAGTAACAGTGTTGTAGGCTCTAACTTTAAAAAAGTTAAGTAGAAGAGTAAGACGCTGTTGATGTCTGTGTTATCATGAGTGTGCTTCGGCAAGATGTACATATGACTGTAAATATTTCGCTGTAATATACCTTCAAGTTTTCATTACCTCCAACCTGCCTCCTGCTTCATCGACGCCGATCATCTCCTTGACGGGACTTCAATCCATATCAAGGAGATCAACGAACGAGAAGGAAAACTTAACTGGCGCAGTCGACAGAGATCGGCGAGCTCTGCAGCACCATACACTGGACCAGCGCTGAGAGGACCGACGGGCAAGGCATCCAACAGCCACCAGCGGCAAAGTCGAGACGCTCCCACAGCAACCAACTCGGGCACCGTGGAGGAGATTCGGGAACGACAGTGCATACAGCAAAGGGTGAGCAGGATTTCTTGCGTGCTTCTCTAGTTGGCATGGCAGTTTATGTGTAGAGCACATGGTGAGAACACGCGGGGGTGCTAAAACAATGGAGTCTAATGAAGATGAGGGTACGAGTGCGGCAGATGTGAATCGGAGTCGAGAACCATCCAATGATGGTATTCAAAATTCTGATCAGTCAAATGAGGCGACAGTGCTCACTCAGAGGCAAGAATCGATGCAGCAGGCATCTCAGGTTTTGCCGAAATCAAGCGAAGCAAGAACGCTTGAGCTTGAAACTCAAGAGCTCAATCTTCAGATTCAGTACGAAAAGCTATTGCAGGCTAGAATGAACGCGGAACGTCTCAATGGCACGTTGTCCAACTCTGGGTCGGAGACGGGTGATCAGAGGCGCCGGGGTTTTGATTCTGTTCAGCAATGTGCAAAAGTGCTAAAAGGGTTCCGCCTGCCGAGTGACGCGGATGTCCCTTTATGGTTTGAGGAAGTAGAAAACCTTTTTGCTACTTACCAGGTACCGCACGAGAGCCGCGTGCATTTGGTTATGCCAGCGCTAAGTGAGCAAGTCCGTTACCTACTGCGTAACCTCAACCTTGAAGAGAGTGCAGATTATGAGTCAGTTAAAGCAGCAGTGCTGACGGAACTGAAGCTTTCTCCGGCAGAGTACCTGCAGAGGTTCGAAGGAGCAGTAAGGTGTAAGGAAGAGACGTGGGCGCAGTTCGCGTCCCGCGTGAAAACTTATTTCTCATACTACCTCCAAGTGAGAGAAGCCGACACGGTAGAAGTAATGGCAGAACTCATGGTTGCTCACCGCATAAAATCGGGCCTTAGTACGGAGGGTCTTCAGTATGTGAGATTAAGGGAAGGCGAGGGATGGCTTAGGCCAACTGAGATCGCGAAAGTGCTCCAAACTTTCGAACAAGTGAAATGAAAAGGGCGTGCTTCAAAGCCACCAACTGTAGAAATGGGGCAGAAGCCGGCGACACGAGTTGAGAAAGGGGCTCTGAAATGCCACTTATGTCACGGCTCAGGCAATTTTGCTAAAGAGTGCCCGAAGGCTAGTGATAAGGAGAACAACCCCAAGAAGGCTACCGAGCCAAAGCGGAAGGTTCAAAAGGTAACGTTATCTCACGAGACGGATACTGAAATACCTACTGGAGTACTTAGCGCAAAGGTGAAGTCTCTGAAACACGAGGGTGAAGGCACAGATAAACTGCAGTTAGTTCCTGTATCATGTGCAGGCATATCCGCAGATGCGATTTTGGATACGGGGAGTGAGATAACCGTCCTCCGGGAGAGTCTGCTTCCGCGAAGTGTTGTAGAGCCGTCTGGCACGGTAAGATTGATGTCCGCTTTCGGTAAAACTATCGAGGCAAGGCTAGCTACGTTACCGGTCAAATTAAATAGCCCGCGAGAGGTTACGGAGCCTCAGAACGTCGACCTACTCTGCGCGTTAACTGATGAGCTCGTCGAGGGCACAGATTGTTTGTTGACCAAGGACGATTGGAAACTTTTGTTGAAGGCCAGCAGCCCTCTGGCATCCTGTCGAGCGTCGGCCGAGCCTGCTCGCGAGGCGGAACAAGCAGTAGAGAAACAAAAGGTAGTTACCGGCAATCTTACCTTGGAGGAGAAAGATAATTCCGGGGAAGAGGCGCAAACTGATGAAGAAAGGGAGGCATCATTAGGTCAAAGAGTAGAGTTCCGCAATGTGCAGTTGGGCGACACTACGCTAAAGAAATGTTGGGAAGATGCGCGTAGTGGGAAATCCGGCATGTTGATTTCAGACAGACTATTATACCACTGCGACTCAACAGCAGGCACTCGAGTGAGTCAGCTAGTTGTCCCCAAAAATAAGCGCACTGAGGTGATGCACTTAGCACACGAGTCACTATGCGGGGGGCACCTGGGGTCAAAGAAATCAAGAGCTCGCATTAGGTATAATTTTTTTTGGCCGGGTATGGCGAAGGAGATATTAGAGCATTGTCGTTCGTGCCATAAATGTCAAATTCGTTCAGACAAGCGTCGCACAGATAAAGTGCCTATAACTCCACTCACTAGACCCGAGCACCCTTTCCAAGTTGTCAATGTAGATGTGATCTGACCCCTAGACACACCGTCAGCGAGAGGGCATAAGTACACGCTGTGCTTAGTGGATCTTTGCACGAGGTGGCCAGAGGTGATCCCACTGCGCTCTTTGACAGCTAAGGCGACTTGTGATGCACTGATTGAGATATTCAGTCGCACAGGCGTTCCGGAGATGATCTGCTCCGATCAGGGCACTAATTTCAAATCGCAGCTCACGCAAACGATGCTGGAGAAATTAGGTTGCATGACAATATTTTCAACCCCAGAACACCCAGAGAGTAATGGAGTTGTAGAAAGGTGGAACCGAGTACTCAAAAACATGTTGTATCATGTCATTCAAAGAGACTCCAAGAATTGGGACAAATTGATCCCAATAGTTTTATGGGCTTATCGGGAATTCCCCCACGAGGTAACCGGAGTAGCTCCGTTTCGTCTATTGTATGGAAGGAATGCCACGGGACCGCTTCTAATACTGCAGAAGACTTGGACGGGAGAAATGCCGGTGCCCGTAACGTTGAGAGAAAACCCCGCTAAGTATTTACAGATACTTAAAGAGCAGCTCGAGACGGCCGCTAATATTGCTGAGCTAACTAGTGCAACTCATCAGGAGAGTTACGCCAGTGCTTATAATCGCAGCAGCAGGCTCAAAGCTTTTAACGTTGGTGACCAAGTTGTGGTTTTCGACATTGGTCGGAGTAGTAAAATGTCACCTAAATGGCTAGGCCCATTCACAGTGGTTGGACGTGAGCGCGAACATTCGTACCGCGTTGAAACACCCGAGGGAAAGGTGAAAAGTGTCCACGCCAACAACATTCGACCTTACTATGCAAGAGTTAGTCATATTGGGGTCGTCTTCGATGAGGACCATGATTTTGGGGAGCTCGAATATGCCCCACGGCCGGCCACTGTGAAGCGGGAAGAGCTAGTGGTCACGAGCGAGAAGGTTGCTCACCTTGATGCTGACGCGCAGGTGGAAATACAGGCGGTGTTCCAAAGACATTGCACCCTCTTTGACGGCACTCCGGGTATAGCAAAGGTAGATGAACATAAGATAGAAATAGAACCGGGTCACCAGCCAAAAAAGGCGTTTAAGTATCGGGTGCCGGAACTATTAAAGAAAGAAGTCAGCCGGCAAGTTGACGAACTTTTGATTTGGAAGTTGATCTACCCCACGGAGAGTGAGTTTGCACACCCGGTGGTATGCGTCGGAAAAAAAGACGGGACTATCCGCATGTGTGTGGACTACAGAGCGTTAAATGCCGTCACCAAAGCGGATGCGTTCCCTATGATGAATCCTCAGGAATTGATTTTCCGAGTAGGCAGAGCGCAGTTCATTACGATAGTGGACCTTAGGCGCGGGTACTGGCAGGTACCGATGGAAGAAAAGAGTCAAAAATTCACCGCATTTGTAACGCATGAAGGTCAGTACGCATGGAAAGTGATGCCTTTCGGGCTGAAAAATTCCGCGGCAACCTTTCAAAGAATGGTGAACAAACTCTTGTCGCAACATCAAGTGTACGCCACGGCATACCTAGATGATATTGCTATTTTTTCTAGCACTGGGGTGGAGCACTTAAGGCACCTCGACATTATTCTTAAGGTCTTAGTGAAGGCGGGTTCTTTAAAGTGCATCCCAATGAGCACCAGGTAGTCTACGGGAAGCTTGTGTGGGGGATAGTTGGAACATTTTGTTGGTAAAGGCTGCGCTGCAAAGTGGAGGACGAAAAACTGGACTGACAAAGGCAAAGATTATTTAACAACTGAAGTTTATTGAAACAGAAGACCAAAAAACAGATGGGGTGACAATGAAGGGAGAGGACACTGCAAGCGAACTGCGCACTATCCTAAAGGCGTGCTATTTATGCCGCAGTGGACGTGTTTTTTGTCTTGTTTTATTTGTCTCTCTAAACATGCCACTTGCCTATCTGTGAGTGCAAATTAAGGCATGCTAACACATGCGCCAAGCTTCCCAGACGTCATAAAGTAAGCTTCGATTATTGTTCTTCTGATTTTGTGTTTGCTGTGAGCAGAAGTAGTAGTTGTCCGAAGTTTGGATTGACATTTACAATAAAAACAGTGTAGTCTAAATGATTAGGAGACCTCCGCTGTGGTGTCTTCAACAGCGTGAGCTGGTTCGATACGTTGAACCCAATAAAAAATTGTTTTTGAAAAAGTTACTCTAACATGGCGTAGCTATCATTGATTACTTGAAAATCACCCAATTTACCTCTCTTTTTAGGCCCACACTACCCCTTTCCTTGAGCACGAATCATAGGATCACTGAATATAGTAGTATGCTCGAATTCACAGCCTAAATATTTTATTAAAAAGCGCGCATGTAATCAAATGCTGGTGCGTGTTTATTTTTTGTCTAAAGAGACCGGACAAGTGACCATTCTAAGCAATACTCTCTTCGCTATGCATGCACAATTCACGCGTACGTACATCAATTTAGTGGCTATGCCAATGATATTCATCAACACCGCTACGGGACCACGCAGCAAAATCCTCCAGGAACTGGTGTCTGAATAACGTATGGAGTTATCTGCAATACAAAGTGACAACATCCATGCTGCAATACTGAAAATCTATCTAGAAACTCTTTGGAACAACTGCGATAACACCGTAACGCGGAACTGATAACAATAGGTTCCCTCCAAAAATCCATCTGCATGTTCGTGACAATGCACAAGAAGACACTGCCCTAAGCCAAAACTGCGCAAAATCCTTCACACTAGGACAGTTTTTGACGCACAATTTCATCCAATTGTGACGCTGGACTTGTCTAAGCGAAGGTGGGAAGAACATTCACGAAAGACAAGATTGAAAAAGGCGAAATACGGTTTTCGAGAACATCTACGAAAGAAAATTTTTAATTCTACCTCTGTGGCGAAACTTCAGGCTGAAATGTTAAAGTGCAAAATAGAGAAGTTGTTTGAGCGTCCATTTTTCGCAAGGTAATAATTTTCCCTCTGTCATTTTCATTTTCCTTCCCGTTTGAGCGTACCCGCAACGGTGATCCAGTGCTAAAGCGCTCACCTGCGTACCCGCAGGTCGCGGCATCGACTCCCGGCTACGGCGGGCGCATTTTCAATGGAGGCAAAAACGCCTGAGACTCGTGTGCTTAGATTTAGGTGCCCTCAAAGCATATAGTGTCCTAAAATTAACTAGACGGGACTCTGGTCCTGTGATTGTTCAGCGACCATGAGAATGATGGGTAGTACACGCATTTGCCTATAGTATTCTTACTTATGGGCGGATAATTGCACTTGCGGCTTCGTTTTTTTTGGCTTTGGTTTCATAATGAAAGAAAGAACGAACCATTTTGAACTTCGTAACCCAATTCGAAATGGTAAGCCCAAAAGAATGAGTTGGTGAAGCGCAACCGCTGAATATTTGCTGATTTTTGTTTAGTGAGAAAACAGCTCCAAGCCACACAAACGCACATGGAGCCGTAAGCAGGCTAGAAGTACGAAGATTACACAATACTTGTAATACTATCATTCAGATGCTCGCTGAAGCGATGGTCACTGCAGCTCCCATACACACTCTAGCGCCAGAGTTCCCTCTAGTGTACATTAGAAAACTCCATGGCGTGAAGAGGCCCTGGTGGTTGAAATTTTTCGAGCCCTCCATAACGGCCATATGCATATGATGGTTAAACCCCAAAAATTACTCTATATTTTATTCTCATTTCATTATTTCATTGTATGCAAACAAAACCCTTTTTTTTCTGTCATTGTTATTAAATTCATCTTATGGTTGCTCCAACAAAAAATCAAGCCTACTTCATGCTAAGCTGTAGGTCGCCGTCTTCGTAGTATTGAAAGCCAAAAAAATCATAACTTATGTGACAAACACACATGATGTTGAAACTGCTACCTCTTTTAGGGCAAATTTAAATGTGCTAAACGGTACGCTTGAATCAGCAAGTATTCCACTTATCACTCGCAAACGTTTAGCACTGGGCTAGATTCACGTTCGCCGGAGTTTAGACAAAGCTCTGTAACCGAGTAACACGTAATAGTACCTGTACATTTTTCTTTGCCCTATATATTTTATAATATACTTACATGGGGCACGGACATTTTTAAGATATCTTCCCTAGCATTTAACGCAGCTTGCACACTGGCAAGAACATTACTTCAGCCATTGCGAGGCAAGTTTAATGTCTTGCTTATCCAAGAGATGCTGTCACTGTTATCACGGTTATATATCCTTGTTCCTTTTATCCGCTGCTACATATCAAACGTTTTAGTCCAAGGTCGTAAACATACGCACGCATCGTAAAGTAAAGAAGGAAGGTAATTTGTGGAGTCTTTGTTTGGTGTTTCTTCAAATACATGATTTCGCCTAAACACAGTTACCTCTCATTGCAGCAACGCCCATTTGATTTCCGAACAACTAGTGCTTCTGCTATGAAGACCTTTAGTTTTGTTACAAATGCAATCATCAATGCTTCCATACGTGGACAAGCTGCTTAAAGTAAACAACATTTGCCCCATGGCGTGGTATCTGCTGTCATAATGGGCTTCAAACAGTGACTGTGTGCACCGTATTCGTAACTGAAACTACTCTTTCACCTTCATTAAGTATTACTGATGCTCGGAGATACAACGAATATCGAAAAAATGCTTCTGAATCTCCATGTTTAATTCAGCTTTTACTTTTCCTTCGCAAGAATTTTCTTGTCGGGAACGACAAGCTGTCAGCTGCTTCTGTGGTCTTCTGATGAATTAGAGTACCTAATATCCCTACATTATTTGAAGACAGAACCAAGCAGCCCGATGTATCATATTATTAGCGAAGATTGGCGAGATACGAACTTTTCAAAGGAGGGCAGGGCAAATCCACATAGATACTGATGTTTTTACGGAACACTGTTTCTGTTTAGCGTCACAGAATATCTGGCATATAAAGGTCAAAACAGAAAAATGCTTGCACTTGGTAACAGCCGCAGAGGAGCCCATGTCAAAAAAGCTTCGTGGACTGTTCGTCAGAATGTTCTCGCAACGTTTCAAAGATGTACGTGAAAAGCTCTTCTGCAAGAGTCTCCTGCTCAATGCACTGGCGTAGTGAGGGCTGAGAAGTTGCTCTGCCAAATGTCTACAGATTTTCTATTCTGCATATGAACCCACACACGCATAAACATACTCCCAAAATGCGCATAAATCAACCTCACTCCCAAACTTTGAATAAAGGCTTGGTTGCGCCAGCGCTTGCGATATCTTTGTGTGAATGGAAAGAAAACAATTATTGCTTTATTACACGAACTCCGTTCATAACATTTTGCTGCGCGAGAAATTCTTACAACTTACTTCATTTTAATGAACTTTTTAAAAAGCTAAAGGCAGATGATCCGGAGTGGTTGACCCACAAAACAGATCCCCCAGGGCCCCCACATATTAGTGTGCTAATTTTTTATTTGATGTGATCGACCGCTGTGGGCTAAGCACTCAAAACAGCTTACACATAGCGCCAAATAGAAGTCCAGCGTTGCGCATGCAACACTTGAATCATTATTTCTCACTTGAAAGGCATACGTATACCAGGTTTGTGCATCCTCTGATGGCACAAGAAGTGCAAGCTGAAAACCTGCAGTGCGTCGTCTTATGAGTTTCGTCTATGCCGGCCACCGGTAAACTATAGTACGCTTTTCTACCGACTGATCTTTTGTCACGTTCTCTTAAATCTTTCAATTGGTTGCATTGCGACGATGCGTAAACTTTCTCAGTGATTGAATGCCGCCCATGTACAGGTCCATACGCAGCTTGATCTTTTGCAGAGTTGCTTGCGAAATTTTTCATGCCTTGAGCGGAAGCACATGGTCATTTTTCCACTGTAAATTCAGAAATGACGCCGTTGAGTCAGTCTGAGAAAAATTACAAAGCAAAGAAGCCTTGACATAAAGCAGAAAGTGAGTGCTCTTGCTGGTTCCAGCCAGGTTAAACTTTGTAGCCCGAGGTGCCTTCTTCTAAAAGGAGTAAACTTCATTCTAGATGGCAAGAGGCTCGTCAACTGGCCCACTTTGCACAAAAACAGGCTGGTATACATCATCTCACAGCGGTTTTCCCAAGGCACTTGTCTTGAGCAACAGGCTCTGCTAATTAGTTATCGTTGTTTTCACTTGATTAAAAAAAATGAGGAGGCGCAGCAGCTGCTCCATGTAATCTTTGTTCTCTAGCTTGAAAATTCCTCCATCTTGAACAAACATTAGGCACAGCCCACTAAAACTGAAGTTGTCTATGTTGCCCAAATGACCTCGTTTTAATAACTTTATACCTCACTGTGTTTATTTTTTACATAATCACCGGCGCAGCTATGTGACATGCCGTGTAAAATCTGATGTTTTAAATTATCACTGAATGTTGTCGCACACTTGGACCATAAACGTTTTCTATGTAAACGGTGATCGCAATTCTCTTTGTGTCACTTACTTCACAGATGAGAAGTGCTAACAGGGTGACGAGAATGATATTATCAATAAAAGATCACACTCTGCAGTTGCAGGAGCGCACGAACGCACCAACCTGCGCTGCACCGCCATTCATTTCTTGTGGGCAACGCGCGTGTTGTTTCCTCAAACATCAGTATGTAACACATGCGGTACGAACACGTGAATTTTTTAGTGATCGTTGTTTTCCAAAGTCTTATTATTGCTTTACTATCAGGAGCTCGAGAACCGGGGGCTACGTGGGGGCCATCATTCTCACAGGCTGAAAACCAGTGGCGGCACACTCAGCATGTTCAAACAGATCTCCTGTAACATTGCTGAAGACTAGTTAGGGGGGGGGGCTGCCTTCTTCCAAATGTTAGGCATGATCATGATTATAACTGTCAGTGTGAATGGGTACACAGTGGTGGGGCTACAATATTTTTAGGGGTAGTGTCTGACATGTCTTGATCTTGTTGTTTCGTGCGTTTCCACTCGTGTGCGTTTATACACGCGCACTCATATATCAGTGCGCGTGCTTATACACATGAAAAATGTAATAGCTTCATCGTTGTGGGGGATTGACTCTTTAAATCTACGACTACCTCCGCTTCTGAACTTATCGCTTGAAATATTTATTTATATTCGGTTAGGAACCAGCCACCTTGATTTGTCCGCGTATAAAAACCGTTGTGAATATCGAAAAACGAAATAGGACCCGAAGGTCTTCTTACTGAAGGGTTGAGATCGAGAACCTTTCACAGAATCATCGAAGATAATATACAAGCATATGGTGAGCTTTCGTGCCCTGACACAAGGACTCATTGATGATTTAAAAAAAATATTGAGGTTTTGCTCGAAGCTTTCTTTCTTTTCAAACAAAAAACTCCTTGACAGAGTACAATTTTTATAAAAGTGCGTTCCCCCCTTTTAGTTTTTCTCTGCTTACAGGTACTTTCGAGGGGTGACACCAAGTTTTTTTGTGGGGGGGGGGAGGAGAACCACGAAAGCTTAGTTGTGGGGGGACGAGACAGAGAAGCGCGGAGTTTATACGTTGTATTTTCACTAAGCCTTACTTTCTTCACCTTTCCTTCTTTGATAAACGCCCTACTTATCCAGCTGGATGTACACTACATAAGTCTTGTAACATGGTACCTATGCTTCCTTCAGTCGCTCAACACGTCAATTAACATGCGTATTATTGTGCCCATGTAAGTGCAACTTAATAGATATCGAAGCCACGCATAATAGATATCAGTCCTTATCAGTAATGGTGGTAACGCGTTACAAATAACGCCGTTACTGGTAACACGTTACTTTTTTCGGCAACTTAGTAACATACTCGTTACAATTTTATAGCTGTAAATGGTAATGTACTTTGCAATTTTTCGTAACGCGGGATGCCTCATTACTTGTTACTTTTCATCGGTACCATTTTTCCAGAGCTTAACCTGATTCTTTTGTAGCAGCGTCGGACAGCTGTCTACTTCCGATGGTTTTGAAAGAGACAGCACGGATTGTAAAGCATTTTTTGAAAAAATTGTGCATAAGAATTTCTAATACGCGCTAACACCATGTGGCAATATTTGGGCCATCACTACACAAAGCTTGAAGAAAACCATGCCATCAGTAGTACATGCTTTAAGTTGAAGTAAATTGTGCACTCTAAGGCAAAATTACTGGAAAAAGGAGTACCTCAGAGCAGAAAACAGCGCTGGATTCTAAGGCAAGTACGTTATCATTCTTTTTTCTACTCTACTTGTCGCGTGTGCGATACGGATCGCGCTTGCCGGCAACGGGCTCGGTCGCGTTGTATATCGCACGCACGAAATGCATCGCGAAGGTCAGCTTCGGCGTCTTCAGTTCGCCTGTGCTTTGCAACGGCCTGGAAATAGGCGGCCATTACCATCGGCCTCCCGTACGCTAGCTCATCGAGTGTTCGCCTGTCTTCGCCGTCGCGATGAACTCCGTGCTGACAATATTGGGCTGAGATCTCGCTGCTGTGTTGGGAGTCGTCGAAAACACGTTGCGGGCTCTCGTAAATAGCTTGGTTGTAGTGTGTCGCGCGCGCTGTAAATGCACTAGCATGGGCTGGCGGGGCTTTCGCTAGTGTCGGAACTCACAGAAAATTGGTCGCCGTTACAGTTGGCTTTCCTGCGAATTGGTTGCAAGCAGCTCGGAGCCGTCCGCTGGCCGTGGCGGCGACACCCGTTTGCGCGCTGCACTCGCTCGAGTTTGTGGAAAAGGGCCGCATTACCGTCGATTTCTTTGGCGCTAGCTCCAAACCAGCTCGGCGCTGTTCTTGGCGGCGGCCAAGCCTACACTCGCTCTCCTCTTCGAATTTAGTTGGTGGCAGGCACTCCACGTTCAGTACCCTGTTTGGTCTTGCGTTCGCTTGCTCGAGCTGAACGACGTCGCTCGCTTAGGACTCGCCGACTCTTTAGCGGCACGGTGGTTCGCGGACTTGTGACTGCCGCCGCCGCTTCTAAGCTGTTGCGCAACGGGGATGGAAATGAGTCTTTGACGAAGTGTGGCATCATGGTGAAATTATTAGCATGTGACATCTTACATATATTTTCATTTCACCTTGCACGTATTTCTCATATGCATTTGTATTCATCCTCTGTCACGTGTGACTCACTATTTTACATACTTATTGTGCAGCTGTGGGCACACACCGTGCTAAAGACTGTGCGCTGACGTCTGCGATGCCCGTCATCCATCTCTTATGCCAGATCAGCTTCAGAAGGACTGTGTGAGATGTGAAAATAAAGTTATTTGTGTGTCATATTTTAACGCTTGTTTTTATATTAACGTGCACGTACTTGTCATATCCGTGCATCTTCATCTTCTGTGACGTGTGCCTAAGTATTTTTACTATATTATTGTACGTGCAGCCGTGGGAACACAACAGGCAGGAGGCTGCGTGCGCTGGAGTCTGCAATGCCTGTCATCTATCGCTTCCGTCGGAGGAGCTCCCCAAGGAGTGAACAAGATTTGACAACGAGACTAGACTTGTACACTTCAACATGAATTCACCTAAAAGAATGGGGAAACTTCATGTGTATGTAGAAAAATAAAAGATTTCGATGTCTCACTTTTGTCTTTCGTTGTTGCCGTGACTATATGTCTATCAGTTAGACACATATGTGGCTAACTACTTTTTCGCGTGTTCTTTTCTGTGGAGTTTGTTGCTCACTTCGCAGAAAAACAGGCAAAAAAGCATTAGGCCTGGCGGAAAATGAGCAAAAAACAATGTTTGAACTGGGAATGAAAAGTTCATCTGATTGGAGTATTTGAGAGGATCGACCGTTTGTCCGGCAAGGTGCAACTGTGAGGAATAACGGTTGTCCTGGTATGCTGTAAATGTGGGGAGTAACAGCTGCTTTTTAAGGTGCAAATGTGAGGACTAATGTTAGTCCTTTGGGGTGAACTTTGGGACTAACAGTTACTCACTAAGGTGTAAAAATGTGGACTAAATGTTAGTGCCTTGAGGGGACAAACTGTTAGACCCGGTGCCATTAGTCCTTAAGGGCATTCATGGTTCTGGCCGCCCCATTAGTCCCCCAAAGGACGAACCACACACCCTTTTGCCTTAGAGTGTAACAGGTGAATTGCTGGCACCTGCATCTTTCCGTACCCGAAAGACAGGTCGGCTGAAGGAAAAGCGCATGGGCTGGTACTCTATACATCGTGTTGGTTGTTATGCTTCGCATGTGGCGGAAACAAGGGACTTCTTCGGGAGCTTGCGGCAACCGTAAAACCGATGTATGCAAGTTTGAGTCACATAAAAGTACACTATCGCATCGTGGTAAACAACTTCTGCATCAAATTGGACAAGCTTGACGTCGTAGATTTTGAGCCCTATTTATAAGTCCCTTTTGTGGAATCGTGGCCCACCCTGCACTGCTAATCAAATCCTGGCTAGACTTCACACCTGCAGGCAGTAAATCAAATCTATTTATTGCCGCTTCTACGCAGCTCCGGAGCCGCATCTCAGAGAAACCGGCCTGACTCGAAGTGGCCTTCAGAATAGACGGCTTCGGTGTTTGATAACGAACTTGCTCTTGCCAAACGGCCTACCCCAGCTGATTTCCGGTGCACCACTTCCAGTAATGTTTCTTCACTGGTATTGGCGGTATTTTCGTGGTGTGTTTGAGTTTGCTGCTCTATTAGTTCGGGTGCATTTCTTAGGATGTATTTGGTGCCACGTCTAGTGGCCACATAAAGGGGCTCGGTGTAGTGCATGGTAGTTGCAGGTGCGGCGGCTCGCATAGTCGACGAATGCCGCGCAAAATATCCGCCGTGGCGTTGCGATGAGCGCAGCCACATTCTCGGTGTTACCCTGGCAGTGGCCCCGCCTGCAGGAGAAGCTTGTTAGTGAACTTAATTGGGCCAGTTGGTTCTGCATGTCGATGTGGATGCACCTTAAGGACGCGGACAGAAAAATTGACAGCGTACACCTGTGTTTTCTCTTTCCGCGTCTCCATAGCGCACCCACATCGTCGACATGCAGGAGAAGAGTTGCCCAATGTATATTGAGGTTATTCAATTCACCTTTTTGACAAGAACTGAAAACCGTCCTCCTGTGAAACCCTGAACATCTTTGTGTTTTCGTCTAAGCACACAACTTCGAGATAAAAAGCTGATTTGTGCGCCTTTGTAATGCCGGGCACTCTTTATAGAGATCAGTGGCATTTCGAATCGCTCGCGATACGAATTGTTCACGGGGCCGAGAAAATATCAAATGTACTGGTTATGTGATGGCATCAACTGTGGCTTGGTCACGCAAACTGTTATAATTTACTCACGAGTAAGCTATTCATGAATCAAACTTTCAAGTTTAACCCACCTAAGCCATGTTCACACCAAAAGATAAATGAGCTGGAATGCAGCAATATTATTTCGTGGCAAAAAGACAGGTGATGAGATATTTGCTCGCACAGATGAGTGCCCACTCGCCGGCATCGCTTTAAAAAAATCAAATACAACGACAACGAAATGTTGGCACTACGACGTACACAATGCGGCGGTTCAAGTAGATCATGGCTACTTTGTGCCCCATGTTGTTTCAAACAGTATGCATCGTTATTATCGTTCAAACTATAGAGAAACACCTTTGCGATACATTTTCAGTGTTTGCTTTCACGTTTTGTTACCCATTTCACAGCTCACGTATCTTCCGCGAGTATACGTATCTTCCGCGAGTGGGAGACGACAGCGACTCATGTGTTCCCGGTAACCAGGACCTTCGACTAATCTAAAGTCTGAGTATTGTCTCTGTGCCATTAGTGTGCACTGAGCTTTACATTGCCTTTAATGAAGTGAGAAAAACAAGCCTTCGCGCTTTTACCAGGAATCCAGATTTCTCTCGTGATCAAAACAGAACGTTTTGACTAGCACATAAAATTAGTTCAGGCTTGAAGACTGCAACCTCAATTGACAGCTGTGCCCGAGTTGCGAGCGATTCATCGGAATACTTTCATTCGCATAAATTATCGGAAGACAAAGCGCCCCAGCCAACAATAAAGGCTAAAGCCACGCAAGCACATGGTAAACCGGATGCTTTCTAGGGTGGTTTTTTGGAGAACGCACAATGTTGTCAGAGACCGGTAGGCTCTGGCAAAACCGTCTATAGCTGGCACAAGGATTAGCCAGGATTTTAGGTCAAATTTTTTCCCGCAAGATACGGCCCCCAGTTAGGCAAGCCATTCCCGTAGGCGGCCCGGCCACGTATTTGGAAACGCTGGTTCAGCATAGCATGAAAGAGTGAAAAGACAGAGTGCGAAAAGGACTCAAGCGCCAGCGTCAGTATTGCTGGCGCGCTGTTGGTTCCTCTCTGTAGGTGACGTGCACGCCTGTACGTGACGTGCAGGTGACGCACGAACTCCGTTTGCACTTTCACGGTGGATTGACGTGTTTTTGTGCGCTCCTGATCGACTGCGCAGATAAGTGGTTTTGCATGTTTTGAGCTTGTCATTATAATTATAAGGCAGCAGTTAAAATCTCTGTAGCACCTATTTTATTCTACGGCTTTTTCGGGGGTCAGTAACCAGGTATATATTAGTTTGTGCGTGTGTGTGTGTCTGATTTTTACTTTTTTGTTGTTTTTTTTCTTTTGTCACCCCGTGGGGGAAGTGCACGTACATTGAACACGCACAATTTTGTAGTAGAGCTTAGACTTTCTTTTTTTCGTAGGGCAGGGCTCGAGTTTTGTAAATATTGAGGGAGACAAGTCGTAGGGGCAATTGGTGTCACAAAGACATGGTTAAAAAGACTCTTAAGTGTTATGGATGTGGGGTGGGCTTAAAAGTATACCCAAGTGTAGAAGCGTATGGAGAAGTGGCTGACGCGAAGTGTAGGCAATGCGAGGTCGAGGAAAAAATGAAGAAAATAATTGTTGGCCAGAGTGACCTGCTGATGAGAATAACTGAGCTCCAGACTGCATCCAAACTCGCTTGCAGAAGAAAGCGCAAGCAAGTTTGGAAAAAAGAGGTTGAGCCGATTCACTTGTCGCAAGGCCCAGCTTCAGCGAAGTAGTGGTGGGACTGGGAGGGGACAAAGCAGCCAGCATCACAGGTGCAAGTAACCCCCAGGTGCAGGACGCTCCAGCTGAAAATTTACAGCATATGATAATTGCCAGAGACTCGAATTTAAATCGATGCACAAAGGCCATTAAAGAGAGGGTAGGAGGTAACAAGAGGGTTGCAGTAGGGCTGTTCCCAGGACGCAAGCTAAAAGCAGTAATGAGGCAAGCGAGCGCAAAACTCAAAACTACAGCTGATAGACGAAACCTCGTGATAAATTCAGGTGGTTTAAACGATGTCTTAAATGTAGATACAGCAAGACTAGCAGCCACACTCGCGAAAGGCGTCGATGACATGCGCGCCACTTTTCCTCAGGTACAGGTAGTGATATGCACGATACCGGAGCTACCGGTGCGTGATAGCAACCTGCAAAGAGCGGTTGTAAACGCAAACCAAGAGATATGTCGGGTGAGCCGAGAGAAAGGCTTTGAAGTGGTGGAAATAAACAAAGAGGTGCATAAATGGGTGGTTTTCAACGATACAGAATTCAATTTGACGGGCGGCTAGGTCATGAGGTGGGTTTGTGACTTACAGGACGCGCATTAGCTTTTGGGGAGGGGGGGGCAAGCGGACCATTTGGGGTGCAGAATAGCTAGTAACGAGGGAAAAAACCAGGAAGATGCTTTGACAGGTGGTATGAACAGATACGATTCCAAAGTGGCACCAGTATCTAAGTTAGGTAGAGTTCGGGGCAAAAATAGACGTAGCTACGAACGCCGAGCCAATTCAGACTTAGGGTATATTAACACGCAGGGTGGTAGAAACAGGCTGAAGTGGGATGAGATAGAAGAACAGCTATGGGAGGAGAGACGGGTGGTATACGGTTTTGTAGAAACACATCTCAGGGACAAGGAACAACTTCCTAAATATCCGGACTACGCGTGGAAATATTGTAATACAACAGAAGGCAGCAGAAAGGGGGGTGGTATTGGGGCAATCATTCATAAAAGTACAGACTGGCAAAGGGTCAAGCTGGAGCGCAAGAAACATTTTATGCTAAAAGGGAAAGTGGCAGGGCAAATGACACTTCTTGGTTTTGTGTACTTGTGGACAGGAGCAAAGGCCAGAGAGGAAAACCAGGCAATGGTAAAGTGTATATCAAATGATATTTAGGAGTTAAGAGGAGAGTGCGAGTTAAATATAGTAGGAGATATGAATGTGCACATAGAAGATATAGATGGGTATACTGACCCGACAGACAAAATGAGCATGGATATGTGTGAAAGCTTGGTTTGATTATTTGATTGATTGATTGATATGTGGGGTTCAACGTCCCAAAACCACCATATGATTATGAGAGATGCCGTAGTGGAGGGCTCCGGAGATTTTGACCACCTGGGGTTTTTTAACGTGCACCAAATTCTGAGCACACGGGCCTACAACACTTCCTCCTCCATGGAAAATACAGCCGCTGCAGCAGGGATTCGAACCCGTGACCTGCGGGTGAGCAGCCGAGTACCTTCGCCACTAGACCACCGTGGCGGGGCTTGGTTTGATCATTTGCAACAGTACCGAGAAGTGCGAAGGGCAAATAACATGGGATGTAGGAAGGCTGCAGTCGACGATAGATTACGCACTGATGTCACATAGGATGTATGATAAGCTCAGGGGAATGCACATAGATAAAGGTGGATCCAGAATCTGGATAGTGATCACAAACGTATCAAGCGAAGTTTTGGAAGAGCAGTGAAAGTGGGAAGGAGACAAGATGAGCAACTACAGAAGAATTTTTATCCAGAAAGGCAAATTGAAATAGCCACTAAAGAAATTGAGAAAGTAGTCATGGAGGATAATAAAACAGTGTGGGCATACACGAATTTAATTATACTGTTCGAGCTAGAGCTTGCTAAGACGCGTGACAAGTCACCCCGAAAAAGAAGACACAAACTGAATTGTTGGTAGGATGAGGAAGTTAAGAGAGCAATGGCAAAACGTCAGGAAGCCTCTAGGGAACACAGACATAAGAAGCAGCGGGTTGAACCGACAGATGATTTTGAAAGAAAATGGGAAATTCTTCAAAGCTGTAGAAGGAATGCATACCTTGTGATCAATAAAAAGATTAGAAGAAAGGGAGATCAGTGGCTGACAGAAGTACATAGAAAAGATAGAAAGGCAGCTGCAAAATTTTGGAACCATCTAAACTCCCTAAGAAATGAGACGAGCCTAGAGCAGAGGTTTATAACTACAGCTCAAGGTGCTAGGCTAGAAGGAGACTAAGCTATTGAATGTATAAGAACAAGGGTGACAGAAAACTTCAACAAAGTAGGGATTTATGCACCACTATAGAAAAGGTTGAATCAAGGGGCGCAATGGCTTCATTTTTACAACAAAAGTGGGAAAGGGCTGAGAAAAGGGTTCCTAGTAGTGCATCAACAGGTCCAGATGACATTCCAATTATGCTAATAAAGACATTATGTCTGAAGTCTAAGCAAGCTTTGAGAGAGGCAGTGAGCAAAATAATAATCGATGGTGAAGTTCCTGATGGATGGAAACTTAGCAGGATGATCAAAATCTATAAAGGAAAGGGGGACAAAGCTGACATAAACAACTACCGTCCTATAACAGTGACATCAGTGGTCTACAGGCTGGCGATGCAGATTATAAAGGAAAGACTGCAGGCATGGATAGAGGATGAGGGGATGCTGGGGGAACTGCAGAATGGGTTTAGAAAACACAGGAGGGTGGAAGACAATCTGTTCTCAATGACGCAGTGCATCGAAATAGCAGAAAAGAAACACAGGCTCCTCTGGCTAGAATTTGGGGATATCAAGAGAGCGTGTGATAGCGTGGTTCAAAAGAAATTGTGGGGAATACTTGACACACTAGGCATGGAAGATGTAGTCACTAATCTTTTAAAGAATATCAATAAAGGTAACAAGGTAGTTAAAAATTGGTAAAAACAGGTATCCAAGCCTGCAGGAGTAAAACGGGGGCTTAGGCAGGGGTGTCCCCTGTCACTCTTACTATTCATGATGTACCTACAAGGATTAGAGGTCAAATTAGAGAGATGTGGACTGGGCTTCAACTTCTCTTTCGTCAAACAAGGAACACTCATTGAACGGGCACTACCAGCATTGAACAGGCACTAACACCAGCAGATGATATTGTCACGGGGTCGTGACGTGGCCGAAGACAGGAGACTTTGTGTTGGAATTTAGCTGTTTATTTGGGCGAACCTGTGCCCGATGAACGGAAAGTCCGAGTACAGTAGCAGTTTTGGACTGATAGTGGCGAACGGAGCGTCGGACATCGATCAACTACTGAGAAGCGGCGAAGTGCTTCGCATTTATACTCTTGCCATCGAATGTTCTAGCGTTATCGCTGGCGGTTGCGTAGGTTCCAGAATAATCTGTACAGTTCGAAGAATGGGCGTCATCTTCTCGAAAGGATTTACTAAAGTCCGGAAGCTTCTCGAAAACTGCATTCGTGGTTTGCGCTGAGAATTGTGTAGTATTTGGGGGCGATAACAAACTTGAGATTTGGAACGTGGCATTGCCCCCCTCTTAAAAAGGCATCGTACCGACGCTTTATCTAAAGATGAACGTAAAACAATAATGCAAGAAAGTACAATGAATAAATTACGATACGTCATCATCATCTTCATGATCAGCCTGACTATGTCCACTGCAGAACAAAGACCTCCCCCATGTTCCGCCAGTTAACCCGGTCCTGTGCTTACTGCTGCCAATTTATACCCGCAAACTTCTTAATCTCATGGGCCCACCTAACCTTCTGTCTTCCCCTAACCCGCTTGCCTTCTCTGGGAATCCAGTCAGTTACGACCAGCGGTTATCCTGTCTACGCGCTTCATGCCCGGACCATGTCCATTTCCTCTTCTTGATTTCAGCTATGATATCCTTAACCCCAGTTTGTTCCCTAATAGACTCTGCTCTCTTCTTGTCTTTTAAGTTTACACCTACCAATTTTCTTTCCATTGCTCGCTGCGTCGTCCTCAACTTAAACTGAACCCTCTTTGTAAGTCTCCAGGTTTCTGCTCCGAAGGTAAGTACCGGCAAGATACAGCTGTTATATACCTTCCTCTTGAGAGATAGTGGCAATCTACCTGTCATAATTTGAGAGTGCTCGCCAAATGGGCTCCACCCCATTCTTATTCTTCTAATTACTTCAAGCTCGTGGTTCTGCTCCGCGGTTATTACCTGCCCTAGGTAGACATAGTCTTTTACAACTTGAAGTGCACTAATACCTATCTCGTAGCGCTGCTCTTTTCCGAAGTTCTTGTACATTACTTTAGTTTTCTGCAGATTAATTTTAAGACCCACCTTTCTGCTCACCTTGTCTAACTCCGCAAACATGAGTTGCTATCCATCCCCTGACTTACTCAGCAATGCATTGTCATCGGCAAAGCGCAGGTACTAAGGTCACCATCATCATCATCATAATAATCTTCATCAGCCTGACTTCGTCAACTGCAGGACAAAGACCTCTCTCATGTTCCGACTGTTAACCCGGTACTGTGCTTTCTGCTGCCAATTTATACCCGCAAACTTCTTAATCTCATCTGCCCACCTAACCTTCGGTCTCCGCCTAACCCGCTTGCCTTCTCTGGGAATTCAGTTAGTTACACTTAACGACCAGCGGTTATCCTGTCTACGCGCTACATGCCTGGCCCATGTCCATTTCTTTTTCTTGATTTCAGCTAAGATATCCTTAACCCCCGTTTGTTCCCAAATCCACTCTACTCTCTTTTTGTCTCTTAAGGCTACACCTACAATTTTTTTCCATTGTTCACTGCGTCGTCCTCAACTTAAACTGAACCCTCTTTGTAAGTCTCCAGGTTTCTGCTCCATAGCTAATATACAGCTGTTATAAACCTTTCTCTTGAGGGATAGTGGCAATCTACCTGTCATATTTCGAGAGTGCTTGCCAAATGTGCTCCACCCCATTCTTATTCTTCTAATTACTTCAATCTCGTGGTTCGGCTCCACGGTTATTACCTGCCCTAGGTAGACATAGTCTTTTACAACTTGAAGTGCACTATTACCTATCTCGTAGCGCTGCTCCTTTCCGAAGTTGTACATTACTTTCGTTTTCTGCAGATTCATTTTAAAACCCACCTTTCTGCTCTCCTTGTCTAACTCCGTAATCATGAGTTGCAATTCGTCCCCTGAGTTACTCAGCAATGCAATGTCATCGGCGAAGCGCAGGTTACTAAGGTACTCTCCATTAACTCTTATCGCTAACTGTTCCCATTCTAGGCTTCTGAAAATCTTGTGTAAGCTTGCGGTAAATAGCATTGCGGAGATTGTGTCCCCCTGCCTGACACCCTTCTTGATTGGTATTCTGTTGCTTTCTTCATGAAGCATTTTGGTAGCAGTTGATCCGATGTATGTTTCGTCCAGGATGTTTATATATACTTCATTGCCGCCCTGATTCCGCAGTGTCTGCATGACGGCTGATATTTCTACTGAATCAAACGCCTTCTCGTAATCTATGAAGGCGATGTATACTGGTTGGTTATATTCTGAGCATTTCTCTATTACCTGATTGATAGTATGAATGCGGTGGATTGTTCAGTAGCCTGTTCTAAATCCTGCTTGTTCCTTTGGTTGGTTGAATTCTAGTGTTTTCTTTACTTTGCTAGCAATCACCTTTGTGAATAGTTTGTATACTGCAGAGAGCAAACTAATCGGCCTGTAATTCTTGAAGTCTTCGTCATCTCCTTTCTTATGTATTAAGATGATGTTAGCGTTCTTCCAAGACTCTGGTGCTCTTCCCGTCAGGAGATACCTTGTAAACAGGGTAGCTAGTTTTTCTAACACAATCTGTCCTCCATCTTTCAGCAGATCTGATGTTACCTGATCCTCACCAGCAGCTTTGCCTCTCTGCATGCTCTCCAAATCTTTCCTGACTTATATCCTTACTGATGGGGTGTCATCTGAGTTACTGCTAGTTCTGATAGTATTTAAGTCGCGGTTATCCTGGCGACTGTACAGATCTCTGTAAAATTACAATACAGCAATAATACAAAAAACACTGTTCCAGTTTGTTAACGCGCATGAAACGGCTTGAGGCGCGCGACATGGATGACTTCAATCGATACAGCAATATCATATTACGATACAGCAATAATACAAAAAACACTGTTCCAGTTTGTTAACGCGCATGAAACGGCTTGAGGCGCGCGACATGGATGACTTCAGGTCGCGATCAGCGTCGTTGAGAGTTCGTGATGCCATCGGGGACAACCTCTTTATCAAGTGGGCCGAGATGTCGAACCACCCTGTACGGTCCAAACTACCGGTGCAGAAGCTTTTCACTTAGTCCACGTCGGCGTATCGTCGTCCACACCCAAACACGTTCACCGGGCTGGTATTCCACGAAGCGTCGTCGAAGATTGTAACGGCGGCTGTCGGTCGTCTGTTGAATCTTGATACGGAGACGCGCGAGTTGTCGGGCTTCGGCGCGTTGAAGGTACTCACTCACGTACATTACCAGCATGTCGGCGATCGTCTTGTTAAGCCGCTCGGTGAGGCCATTGGTCTGAGGGTGGTACGCTGTCGTCCGGTGGTGGTTTGTCTGGCTGTATGCCAAGATCGCTTTAGTTAAGTCAGCAGTAAATACAGTTCCTCTGTCGGTGATAAGGACCTCCGGAGCGCCGTGACGTAGGACGATATTTTCGACAAAGAACTTAGCTACCTCGGATGCACTGCCTGAAGGAAGGGCTTTTGTCTCGTTGTAGCGGGTGAGGTAGTCGGTAGCTACCACGATGCACTTGTTTCCGAAAGCTGACGTCGGGAACAGCCCAAGTAGGTCCATACCAATCTGCTGGAAAGGTCGGCAAAGTGGCTCAATTGCCTGCAGAAGTGCCGTTGGCCTTGTCGGCGGCGTCTTGCGTCGCTGACAGTCCCGGCATGTTCCACATAACGAGTGACGTCGGTGTTAAGAAGTGGCCAATAGTACCTTTCTTGTATTCTCGCGAGCGTGCGAGATACACCGAGGTGCCCTGCCATCGGATCGTCGTGCAGGGCCTGCAGGAGTTTTGGTCGCAGAGCTAAAGGCACCACAAGGATGTACTTGGCTCGAAGCGGTGAAAAGTTTTTGTTTGTAGAAGACAGTTTCGCAGAAAGAACGACGCAAGTGCGCGCTCTATAGCTGTGGGATTTCGACGGTCCTGCCTTCGAGGTATTCTATTAGGGCCTTAAGTTCCGGGTCGGCCCGCTGTCGTTCAGCGAAGTCGTCGGTAGTTATCGTTGCCAAGAAGTAGTCGTCATCCGGGTCGTCGGGTGGTGGTTGGTCGACAGGCGCACGAGAGAGACAGTCGGCGTCGGAGTGTATCTTGCCGAAGTTGTTAATGACAGTAATGTCATACTCTTGAAGTCTCAGGCTACATTGTGCGAGGCGACCTGAAGGGTCCTTCAATGTGACTAGCCAACACAAGGCGCGGTGGTCACAACTTTGAAGGGCCTGCCGTAGAGGTAGGGGCGAAATTTTGACGTAGCCCAGATGATGGCGAGGCACTACTTTTCTGTTATGGAATAATTGGCTTCTGCTTTGGATAGCGATCGGCTGGCGTCCCTAATAACCCTTTCAAGTCCATCAGCCCTCTGCACAAGAACGGCGCCAAGACCTACGCTGCTCTCGTCAGTGTTTATTTCTGTCTCGGCGAATTCGTCGAAATGGGCAAGTAACGGAGGCGTCTGGAGGCGATGTTTAAGCTTCTGGAAAGCCTGTTCTTGCGGCGTTTACCACTTGAACTCCACGTCGCCCTTGGTAAGAATATTGAGAGGAGCGGTGCTGCGGGCGAAGTTTTTCACAAACAGCCTATAATAGGCGCACAGGCCCAGAAATCGGCGCACCACCTTCTTGTCAGTGAGCGGCGGGAATTCGGCGATGGTGGCTGTTTTCCGTGGATCGGGACGAACTCCAGACTTTCTAATAACGTGCTCCAGAAACAAGAGCTCCTCGTACGCAAATCTGCACTTTTCTGGCTTCAGTGTGAGTCCAGACATCTTGATAGCTTGGAATACAGCTTTAGGACGCCCAAGATATTCATCGAAGCTCGAGGAAAACACGATAACGTCGTACAAGCACACAAGGCAAGTCTGCCACTTCAATCCTGCCAGTACTGTATTCATAACGCGTTGAAATGTTGCAGGCGCTGAGCAAAGACCGAAGGGCATCACCTTAAACTCGAAGAGGCCGTCTGGTGTTATAAACGCCGTCTTCTCTGGGTCTCTTTCGTCGACTTCGATTTGCCAATAGCCAGTCTTGACGTCCATTGTTGAAAAGTACTTGGTGTTATGGAGCCGATCAAGTGCTTTGTCCATTCGTGGGAGAGGATACACGTCCTTTCTTGTGATTTTGTTCAGGCGGCGATAATCAACGCAGAAACGTAGCGTCCCATCATTTTTCTTCACTAACACCACAGGGGATGCCCATGGACTCTTGGACGGCTGAATAATGTCATCCCGCAGCATTTCATCAACTTGTCTCTTCATGGCCTCACGTTCTCGCGTCGAAACCCTGTATAGACTCTGACAGAGTGGTCTGGCATTTTCTTCGGTTATAATGCGATGTTTTGTGATTGGGGTCTGCCGAGTTTTCGATGACGACGAAAAGCAATCTTCGTATTGCAGGAGCAGGGCCTCGAGCTGTTCTTGCTTAAGGTTCCGAAGCCTGGGATTTACACCAAAAGCTATGGGAGGGGCTTGGTTCCTCTGAGCAGGTTCCGCAGAATCGGCGAGGGCGAAAGCACTGGTGGTTTCGACAGTTTCTTCGATGTATGCGACCATTGTTCCTTTGTTCACATGTTTGTACTCATTGCTGAAATTCGTGAGCATAATCGTTGCTCTGCCTCCCCGCAGCTCTGCAATTCCTCGTGCGACGCAAATATTTCGGGTGGCCAACAGATGCTGACTGCCTTCAGTGACGCCTCCCAAGTCAGGTGATTTAGGAGCGCCGACTGAAATAATGACGCTTGAGTGAGGCGGAATGGTGACTTGTTCTTCTAGCACATTCAAGGCATGGTTTCCTGACGGCGTGCGCGGCGGTAGTGCTTCTTCTGTGGATAACGTTATCGACTTTGTTTTTAAGTTGATGACAGCACCATGGAGGCATAAGAAGTCCATGCCAAGGATGACATCTCTCGAGCAACGCTGTAGGACTACGAAGTTTATAGGATAAATACGGCCGTTAATGGTGACTCTCGCTGTGCAGATCCCTGCAGGCGTTACGAGATTACCTCCAGCTGTGCGGATTTCAGGGCCTCCCAAGCTGTCCTAACTTTCTTTAACTTCGCGACGAACGACCCACTGATGACGGAGTAGCCGGCTCCGGTGCCGACGAGAGTGGTTACACTATGGCCGTCGAAAAGAACGTGGAGGTCGCTAGTTTGCCGTCTCGCATTACAGTTTGGGCGTGGCGTCGAGTCACGGCTGCGTCGGCTTGTTCCGCTGTTTCCTTGTTGCATCATCGGGTCACCTTCGGTAAGTGAAGTTTCGCCGTCAGGGCTTTGCCTGGTTGGCGTTCTGTTCGGAAAACTCCGTCGCGACGTCGTCGGAGAATCTTCGGCAGTTGATGGCACAGCAACCGCACCTCCATCGGTTGCTGCCCTTAGTTTCCTGGATATGGGCTAAGAGACCGGCCTTTTGTTGGGCCAGAGTACTGCCGGTGGTGCGGTGACGTGCGGCGGCTGGGCGACGGCGAACGGGAAGGGCTTCGTGGTGTCCTCTGAGTTCCTGTCAGGTAGTAGACGATGTCACGTGGCCGTTGTCCTGGTTGTGGAGGCGGTGCATTGACGGCGAAGCCACGCAGTCCCATCCGACGGTACTGGCAACGGCGGTATGTGTGTCCGGCCTTGCCGCAGTGGTAGCAGAGCGGGCGGTAGTCTCGTGCAGAGCGGGCGCTCGAATCGTCTCATGCAAGTCAGTGGTTTCAAGCGCTTGAATGCCGGCGCAGCTTGTAGACGAGAAGCTACAGTTATATTGCCGCGTGCGCATCTCGAACGTCTCCTCTTTCGTAGGTGCTTCCGAAAGGAATTCGGCGACCGTCTTTTACAGGTTTCTGATCAGCCCGGCAAAACGTTCCTGCTTTTCTTCTCGCATGAGCAGAGGGACCTTCTTCTCCTCGGACATGTCGGAGTCAGTGTGGAATCGGAATATGTCCAAATCATATCTTCAGTGAATAGCGCCACGTTTTCGTTTGGCATCTGCATGCGGGTTTCGAGAAGAGCTGCGGCCTTCTCCTTGCGCACCGCACTTGCGAAAATGGTGAAGAACCTGCGCGAAAGACGTCCTGCGTTGTAAGGCTTTGCTCTTGATTCCCGAACAAGGTCCGAGCAGCATCTTCTAAGGCGAAATACACATGCCGGAGCTTGTCATCGTCTGTCCAGTCATTGAAGGCGGCGACGCGGTCGAAGCTTCTGATTCAGCTTTCCGGGTCTTCCAGTGGCGAACCGCGGAAAGTTGGCGGCCCTTTGGGTTGCCGGAGCAGGAGTGGTGCCGGCTGCACGGAGGCGGTTATGGTTGCAGTAGTTGATGTCGGAATCCGGGTCTGCCTGGCTGCTTCAGGAAAGGGCCCGTACTCTGGTTATATCCCCTCTGCCTGCGGCTTGCTCACTGTTCAGAGTTAGCGTCCGTGTCTTCTTTGACGCTTGGGCTAGGGTCACGGCTTGAAGGGGTCGTCCGGAACAACAAAAAAAGCAGCACTTCCCCCAGATGTCACGGAATCCTGACGTCACCGAAGACAGGAAACTTTGTGTTGAATTTAACTGTTTCTTTGGGCGAACCTGTGCCCGGTAAACGGAAAGTCCGATTGCAGTAGCAGTCTTGGACTGATAGCGGCGAACAGAGCGTCGGCCGTCGATCAGCTACTGACAGGCGGTGAAGTGCGTCGCAATTATACTCTTGCCATCGAATGTTCTAGCGTTATCGCTGGCGGTGGCGTAGGTTCCAGAATAATCTGTACAGTTCGCGGAGTGGGCGTCATTCTATCGAAAAGATCTACTAAAGTCCGGAAGCTTCTCGAAAACTGCAGGCGCGGTTTGCGCTGAGAATTATGTAGTGCTTTGGGGCGATAACAAAACTTGAAAAATGGAACGTGGCAATGCAGTGCCAATGGCCGACAACAAAGAAGATTTGCAGAAACTGGTGGACATCTGCGGTAATGAGGGAGATTGGTCAGATTTCAGATTCAGTAAAGAAAAATCAGCAGTCATGATTTTATTGACAGTATAGGCAGTGAGCATAGAATACAGGAGGTCACGCTAGAGATAACAGATAAAGACAAATATCTGGGCGAATGGATAAGCAATAACGCTGAGTACCTAAGGGAACACTAAATATACGTGACGACTAAAGATAACAGGAATGCAGCGGTATAAGAAACAGAGCACTGTGAAATTGCAATAGGTATGATGTTGATGAGAGGAATATGGAAAAGAGTCATGGTTCCTGGACTGACGTTCGGCAATGCGGTCTTGTGCCTGATATCAGAAGTTCAATGAAGATTAGAAATTAAGCAACGTGGAATTTGTAGCCTTGCCTTAGGAGCTCACGGGAATACACCAAATCACGGAGTACAAGGTGATATGGGATGGACATCATTTGAGGGCAGGGAAGCTAGCAGCGAAATAAAATTTGAGAAGCGATCGAGAAAAATGGGGGAGGAGCGTTGGGCTAGTAAGATATTCAGCTACTTGACATGAAACATGTCAATACAAAACGGAATAATCGAACCAGAATATTGAGTGGTAAATACTTAGAAAACAGCAGGGGCCAAACAAAAAAGAATTATCGGTTAAGAAAGATGATTGATATGTGGGGTTTAACGTCCCAAAACCACCCTATACTTATGAGAAACGCCGTAGTGGAGGGCTCCGGAAATTTCGACCACCTGGGGTTCTTTAACGTGCGCCCAAATCTGAGCACACGGCCTACAACATTTCCGCCTCCATCGGAAACGCAGCCGCTGCAGCCGGGATTCGAACCCGCGACCTGCGGGTCTGCAGCCGAGTACCTTAGCCACTAGACCACCGCGGCGGGGCAGGTGAAAAAAGCTAAAACCGATATGTGGAAAGTTGGCATGACTAAGAAGTCCTAACTAGAGATCTATCGAACTTTTAAGCAGGAAATCGCCAAGAAAAGGATATACGATAATACTCGGGGTAGTCTTCTACTGTTTGAGGCCAGGACGGGAGTATTGCGAACCAAGACATATCAGGCCAAATACGAAGGGGTAGACACGGTATGCACTGCGTGTGGAAAAGAAGAACAAACTGCCCAACACTTGAAAATGTTCTACAAAGGACTTCACCCTATAGTTCAGGATGATGGCGCAGAGTTTTTCAAAGCACATGGGTTTAGGGACGGGGAGGACAAAATATCCTTTAAGTGGGTAGACTTAATTATTTATTTTTATTTATTTATTTACAAAATACTGCAGGCCCAATTAAGGGCCCCAGCAGGAGGGGCAAATATCATAACATTGCACAATGGTGTAAGACAGCAAGAACAAAACGGTTACATAATATACAAAAGATACAAAAACATAGGTCATGGTTAAATACGCTCAAGTGCCTCTACAGAGCTGGTTAACGATTGCGGTAGGCAGTTCCAGTCTTTTATGGTTCGAGGAAAGAACGAGTATTTGAAAATGTTTGTTCTGGCGAAATACCATGGTAATGAATGAGTTTGTCGATGCCGGGTTTGTCTTGTCGTAAGCGGTTTCAGATACAAATCATGGTTTACTGACAGCTTGTTGTTATTTAAAACAAAAAGAAATTAGAGCCTGTGAGTTTTACAACATTTTTTGAGTGTGGGTATACTGTTTTCTTTCATAAGGTTTGTGGGGGAGTCAGTTCTTCGGTACTTGGAATAAATAAAACGTACTGCTTTGCGTTGAATTAGTTCGAGAGCCTCTGTGTTTCTTTTTGTGTATGGGTCCCAGACGATTGAGGCATATTTCAATGAGGGGCGTATAACAGACAAATAAGCTAGTTTTTTTACAGTAGAACGAGCATGCTTTAGTTTGTGTCTCAAAAGACCTAGTTTACGGAAAGACGATGCGCAAATATTAGAGATGTGCTTATTCCAGCTGAGGTTGTTTGTTAGAGTGACACCAAGGTACTTATACTCAACAACCTCAGCTAGCGTCTGGGTACCAGATTGATATGTAAATGGTAAAATATTTATTTTGTTGGTTACTCGCATAAAGACGGGTTTGTCTGTGTTTAACCTCATCTCCCATTGCTCGCACCATGCAAAGACATTTTGGAGGTTAGTGTTTAGCAAGACGTGGTCGTCATAGGAAGTTAATTCGTTAAACAGCACACAATCATCAGCAAACAGTCTGATCTGAATCGGCGAAGAAACAGTATCAACAATGTCATTAATATAAATTAAAAATAATAAAGGCCCAAGTACACTCCCTTGGGGAACACCAGAAGTGACAGGGAGCGGGTCAGAGCAATTACGGGCAATGCTTACAAACTGAACGCGGTCGGACAAATAGGAAGAAATTCAGGAAATTATAAATTCTGAAAGTCCAATCGATTTCAGTTTTTGAATAAACTTATCATGAGGAACAAGATCGAATGCCTACGTGAAATTCAAGAAGGAGGTTATCTGATTAGTGGCTAAAGTCAAGGCCCGAGTGAAAATTAAACCCTTCACTGCAAAGTACGAATCCTCAACCTCATTTTTAAAGGAAAAAAATAAATCTAGTTTTGGTTCATTAGGTGTAACGGCTTGGTGGCGCTAGCCACAGCCGATCTAAAGGGTACAGCCACATCCATCCATCCATCCATCCATCCATCCATCCATCCATCCATCCATCCATCCATCCATCCATCCATCCATCCATCCATCCATCCATACATCCATCCGTCCATCCATTCGTTCGTCCGTCCGTCTATCTGTGGCATACTTTTATTCTTCTGACACGACACACTTTGGACATAAGCTAGCAGTGGGTAGTTTGCTGAAGAGAAAAGAAAAAGTTAGAACAATGACGGAGATGCATTAATAAACCGCGCTGTGTTTTCGGAACCGCGTTTCAGAGTGCTATATTTATTGGCGACCCTGACTACGAACGCGACCTTCCGTGGCGCAGCGTGAGCATCTTGACAGCCTCAGCCCTGGTACCGCTGCCACTGAACCCGGCCATGTACCCTCTTCGGGTGTTGTTGGAGGTACTGCTACCATGACGCTACCGCACCTGTGGCTTGCCAATCCCTCCTTATGGTTCATTCAAGTCGAGAACAAGTTTCGCATTCATCGCATCACGTCAGAAGTTCGCAAGCATAAGCTCCTCGTTGAAGCGTTGCCGCCACAGGCAATGTCCGAAATACGCGACATCCTCGTTGGCCCGCCTGGTGACACTTCATATACGACAGTCAAACAGGCTCTTCTTCACCGACTAGTTCCGCCCAAGCTTCGGCGCATTCATCTTCTGTGCAACGAAGAGCTCGGGGACCGCCGTCCCACACAGTTTTTACGTCACCTGCAGCACTTGCTTGGGGACCAACCGGATGGCTCGGAAACATCCATATTACGTGAGTTGTTACAGCGTCTTCCACCTACCATGCGAATGGCTCTTGTCCCAGCTCAGGATAAGCCGCTGTCAAAGCGGGCAGAAATGGCCGATGACATGATGGACGTTGCTCCAGCAGTCATAATTGCTGCCCACACCTCTCCGAATTCCGAAGCAGATTCTCTTCGAGAAACGGTAAAAGATCTCGCAGCTGAAGTCGCCCACTTTCGTCTGCAATTGCTGAGCATTCGCAACTTAAATGACCAGCCTCATCCACATCAACCATCTCTCACGTCGTCTGCTCCACAGCGGCCCCTCCACCAGCCCGAGCACTACTTTTCACCGCAGAACACGTGCTATTATCACCGGCGTTTTTGTGCCGCGGCTCGCAGATGTGTGCCACCTTGCTCATGATGCATGGGCAACGCTCCGGCCGATCGTCAATAACAGCGGCGGGCGATCAAGGCCAAGCATCAAGCCTTCCACATCACCGACAGAACCACAGGTGCGCGCTCGATGGTGGACACTGGAGCAGAAGTCAGCATGATTCCAGCGTCCAAAACTGACCGGCATCTTCACGAAGAGTCAACTCCTTTACAAGCGATCAATTCTTCGGTCATCGCAACTTACGGACAGAAGTCTCTGACCCTTGATCTTGGTCTTAAGAGGAAACTGAAGTAGTTATTTTTGATAGCAGACGTACGCTACGCAATCTTAGGTGCCGATTTCTTGAAGCATTTTCATCTGCTCGTGGATATGAACCGCAGTCAACTGGTGGATAGCTATACCGGCTTATCGGTTAATGGTTTTCTGTCACGCGCTACGGCCCTAAACCCCACTTTCGTGGAACCGCCCACGTCACCATATACAGCTCTGCTCAACAAGTTTCCGGAGATTACAACGTAGTTTTTCATGAATAAGGCCCCCAAGCACACTGTGACCAACTGTTACGTTACCACAGGCCCACCGGTTCACTGCCGCCCTCACCGACTTGGCCCTGATGAACTTTGAATTGTTCGCCACGAGTTTGAGCATATGTTACAGTTGCAAATCATTTGTCCATCATCAAGCTCGTGGTCGTCGGCGCTACACATGGTTCCCAAGAAGAACAATGACTGGTGGCCCTTTGGTGATTATCGAACTCTCACTGCAGTCACCGTTCCAGATCGATACCCGTTACCCAATATTCAGGACTGCACTGCTTTTTTAACCGGCACAACTGTACACTCGAAGATTGATCTTGTGAAATCTCTTCACTAGATCCCTGTTGAGCCTTCTGACATTCCTAAAACTGCAATATTTACCCCATTTGGGCTCTATTAGTATTTACGAATGCCTTTCAGTTTGAGAAACGTAGCTCAGACATTTCAGCGTTTTATAGACGAAGTTACAAGAGGCTTGCCGTTTTGTTTCGCCTATATCAACCATCTTCTCGTTGCCAGCAAGGACGCTAAAACGCACAAGGCACATCTACGCCAGCTTTTCACTCGACTGCGTGATTACGACCTTGTCATCAATGTAGAAAAGTGTCAGTTTGGAGTCTAGGAGATAGCAATCCTCGGACATCAGATCACTAAAGATGGCATCACTCGTCTACCACAGAAGGTTCAAGCTATCCTAGAGTACCTGCCTCCCACGTACATACGCAGTCTACGACGTTTTCTCGGACTCATCAATTTTTATCGCCGCTTTATCCCTACATGCTCTACACTGCTCCAGCCTCTGGATGCACTACTCTCAAATTTGCAAGCCGAGTCAGCCGCACTTCCCTAGGACATGGTCGCGGATCATGCTTTTGCCGCCGTTAAGACCAAACTCGCCCATGCCACCCTCCTGCACCACACTTCACCAACTGCTTCTGCTAGCCTCATGGTGGATGCCTCTTCAGAAGCAGTTGGGGCCGCTCTTCATCCATGGATCAATGGTGCATGGGCTCCAATTTCCTTCTTTTCCCGCTAGTTACGCCACACTGAGCGCCGATATAGCACTTTCAGACGGGAGCTCCTCGTGGCCTACCTTGCGGTGAAGCATTTCAGGTACTTCCTTGAAGGGCGACAATTTGCCATTCTTACCGACCAAAAGCCCCTTGTTTCGGCTTTACGTTCCTGCAGTGCCACGCACACTTCTAGATAACTTGGACACCTTGCTTTCATTGCCGAATTCTCCACAGACATACGCTATGTAAAAGGCAGCTTTAACAGTGCAGCGGACGCTCTTAGTCGTATTACCATCAATGCCACGACAGGCACCACCGACCTTTCATTGTGTTCGCTTACAGAGGCACAGGCATTAGACGATGTGCTTCCATGACTCCGATCCTCTACGTACCTCCGGCTGGAACGAGTCAACTTTTCCGACGACGACGTTACGCTCTGGTGCGATGTTTCACACAACTGCACTCGTATATATGTTTCTTCACCGCTTCCTCGTGCTGTTTTTGACACCCTCCACTCCATCTGCCCTCCAGGCGTAAGAGCTACGCAACATCTGGTCACTGAACGCTATGTCTGGCCGCGCATACGCGCTAACAGTCGTGACTGGTTTCGCACTTGCAGAGCATGTCAGCGTATCGAGGTGCAACGGCACACCAGGCCTCCTTGGGAAAAATTCTCTCTCCCTGATGCACGTGTCGACACCATTCATTTTAACATTGTCGGGTCATTACTTCCATGTCGGGGAAATACGTACTTGTTTACGTGTATTGACAAGTACACTAGGTGGTCTGAAGCAGCTCCAAAGCCTGACATCACGGCAGAAACATTTAACAGTTGCTCGTACTTTTCTTGCTACCTGGATTAGCCGTTTCAGTGTACCACCAACGGTGACTACTAATCGAGGCAGACAGTTTGAGTCAGCGCTTTTCACCTCTGTCACACCTCTACTGAGTTGTGCGCGTATTCGCAATCCTGCGTATCATCCAGCATCAAATGGCTTAGTGGAGAGACTCCACCGTCATCTAAAAACAGCACTCGCCTCGCAGCCTCACGCCGAAGATTGGGTATCACACCTCCCCATCGTGCTTCTCGGTCTGCGTTCAACACTTCGGCCGGAACTTGGTTGCTCAGTAGCCGAGATGGTTTTTGGCTGCACACTCCATTTGCCTGGTGACCTCGTCAGCCCCGTTACTACGCAGAGTGTTTCGGATCCATCTTCTTTCGTCCAGCGTCTGCGGATCTTCATGCAAAACTTGCGCCCATCACCAATTTCAGCTCAGACTAAGAACGACGTTTTTCTGCCGGCAAATCTATAGACATCTTCACACGTTTTTGTTCGTGATGATGTGTCTCGCCGTGCTCTTCAGCCTCACTATGACGGTACTTTCCCAGTCATCAAGCATTCTGAACATTATTTTACAATCCTACGTAATGAGCGTGAAGACACAGTCAGCATTGAAAGGGTCAAGCCGGCCGCCACTCTGAAGAGCTTCGCCTGATCATTTTTTTCTTCAAGTGCCCACGGTGACTTCTCTGCAGGGGGGGGGGGGCTATCTGTGGCATACTTTTCTTCTTCTTCTAGCACGACACACTTGGGACATAGGCTAGTAGTGGGTAGTCTGCTGAGTAGAAAAGTAAAAGTAGTTGGAACAATGGCGGAGCCGCATTATTAAACCGCGCTGTGTTTTCGGAACCACGTTTTAGAGTGCTATACGTCCATCCATTCATCCATCCATCCATCCTTCCATCCATCCATCCATCCATCCATCCATCCATCCATCCATCCATCCATCCATCCATCCATTCATCCATCCATAACGCGCCCGCGATGGAATGTGCGGAGTTTTTCCGGCTATTCCATCGTACGGAAGCACCCACAACCTGCCAGCACACTTTTTCTCTACCTTTTCTTTCTGCCTTTTGACATCCCTCTTTCCCTCTCCGTGTAAGAGCTGAGCTGAACCAGGCTACCCGCAAGAGTTGAATACGAGTGACTGTGTTTTTTTTGTTTTATTTAATCAACCACTACTACATGCACGACACTGCTGGCGTGGTCGACGTAAGGTCCCGATCTAGGGACCTTAGGTCGACACTCATGTAAAAATCCAAGTTCGAAATTACCATCTAACGTTTGGTCACGTGCATGGCGCTTCTGTCCAAACTTTTGTCACACACCAGGCCAGTTCCAACTGCCCTTGCAAAAACGCGATTCCTATTGTCACGGCTGACACCGCGACGCTCACGTCTATATTAGACGCCAGCACATCAAACGTAAAGCGTGTTTCGGTCAACGACGCGATTCCGAGTGACATGGCAGCCACGTGCAAATAGACGCCAGTTAAGCCGGCCCATCTGACACGAAGTGCCTCCTCGTTGACCTCTGCATGGACGGATGTGCGCGAGTGGCTCGCTAGCTACAGCAAGGCAACTAATACGGCGATCCACGTCGTATTAGTTGACTGCTGCTGTCTGTGCTTCAGGTGTAGCGGAGGCACTTCACGTTGACAATTGAAACCTCCTCGCTCATTGAAACCATCACCGTGCTATTGCCATCTTATCAAAACCCACTCGCTCGTGCCGTCGCCGCACGGTAGCAATTCATCCAAGGCGCCGAAGGGGCGAAGGTGCGTCCGCACAATGGAACAGCCATGAACACTTCTATGAGTTTGCGTGACTCAGCGATGGCGAAACTGTCGGCGTGTCTTTGGGAGATCGGCGGCTCAGGGAAATTTCGCCCCATGTCTTTGCTACAAATGACCACGAATCAGGCCACCATGGGGGACTTTACAATGCCCTCTCCGAGGCTTACGCGGCGTCTGAATAGGCAGCTCGAGCACCCAACGGAAATCTTTTCTTGGCTACCCTATTGTGTATCCCCAACCCCGTCCCTCGTCACCATATTCATGGCCGCTGGATGAAAAAGCGCATGTGTGCTCTTTCATATAGTGGCCGTGCCATGATTTATGGCGGGCGCTGCGCTGCTTAGCCGGAAAGGGTCAAAGGCAGAGCTGGGAGCATGCCTGAAAATGAGGCGCAGGTGTGCAAGTTTAGTCGATGTCGCTGCGTCACTTGTGTGTGCGTCATCAGCACGCCACTTTCAGAGTCTAACCAATAGCGCGCGAGCAATCCTGATGCTGGCGTCCTCCTCGCACTCTTTGTTTGCTGTCTTTCGTGCGATGTGGAACCAGCTATTCCGTATATTCGGTCTGGTCCTGACGCGGTGGGGGAAAAGCATTGTTATTTACGCTTTTAAAAGTGTTTTTTTGCCAAGAATGCGGTGGATATTGATGGCAACAGGTAATTAGAAAATTATTAGTATCAAAATCACCTACATCTGCAAGATTAACATGCAAAGCACGCACAACCCTGGAGTTGAACTCGGGACCGCATGTACGTGAAACAGATGTTATACACATGCACCACAGTGCCACCGCACGCAGGGCAGTTTATTTGCGGCGTATATATCTACCAAGTGACTTTTTTCAAACCGTCGGCAGAACTTTGAACTGTTTTTTGTGCCATATGCATGCACTTTTATCAGCGAATAGTTTCTGGATCTTCATGAACTCGAGACAATCACGGTGAGCGCTTTCGGCTCCGTCATCGGTTCGTGGTGCGCCGTTCCGCGAGAATGATTAACGTGTGTTTGTGCGTCCTTTTAGTGCTTCCCCGTGAACCGTGGGTGTTACGCTCACCGAAATTCGCGGACGAGGCTGTGTCCGGCTGTCGAAACCTAGGTATGTTTCTTGCACGTGCGTGTGCTGTGAGCGATTTCGCGGATTTGTGTCGGGAGGTACACGCGTGTCAGTGACAGCAGTCTATTCTCATCTGTTAGAAGACATTAGGGAGTTTTACAATGGCGTTTGCAAGCGCTGCGGGCGTTGCGGGTGTAGCGGGCGCCATATGAGCTTTGGAATAGCGTTTGCCCAACTGCGATCCGCAACGCACGATCGCAGCGACACCGTAGCCTCGAAACCAGCGCTTGCGGGCCACATGCGGGAACGACCTACGGTTCTTCTGACCTGCCTAGCTGGCGGCGGTCTACGGAGCAGCCTGCGCCGGCTCGCATTCTGAACCTCGCCACCTAAGGAGCACTCGAGTTACCCCAGCTGAGCGCCGGTGATTGCATGAGAATGCATGGGTTGCCGCCGGTTAGAGAAAAGTTTCATCACGCATTGAGTAAATGTGGCGGCTATCTTGAATCATTTTATTTCATATGACTTTGAGAATCTTCTTTTGCATTTATTTAACGTTTCAGTGCCTTTATCAGTTTTCAAATAGAATTGCAAATCAGGTACAAACAGATGTATCAGCGTGCAAAAGAAGAAAGAATGACGACGTAGACAGGTTGTATAAAGCGCTGGCCACCAATATTTTATTAACTCATGATACCAGCTATATGTGTATACAATGGTAGACTTGTTGCCGTTGTATTACACTCAGCTGGCTTGCATTTACTGTCTGGGCAAGAAAGGGCAAGGACTATGACACTTGACAGTGTCCGTTGAATCCGGCGCGCAGAAAAAACAACCCAATACAGACAATTTTGCGCATGAATACCTTCGTCTCAAATGGCAAATGTAGATCGCAGGTAGATGAATACTCATCGATAGACACTGTGCAACCGTTTGGAAACAAACCAGCCTTTAAAATCACTTATTCAACGCTAATTCTTCACACAATGGGTGTGTTTCAAAACCTAGTTGCATAACCACATGTAGTGACATGGTTTCCTTATGTGTAGTTATGTTGTCTTGCCTTCTTTTTTTGGCTAATAAACAGTTGTGAGTATAGCGCGTCGTTCTTTACTTTCTTGAGGTTGTCGGTTTATTATTATATTTTTGCGCTAATATGCGTCTAAGTCTGTAATGCACCAATAACCAGTCCAGCAACTCCTCCTTTAGAGACGCGTAGTCTTTTTACAACACAGAAATCACCTCGATCCATTTTTCATGGACCTCGGTCACTGAAAATTCATGAAAAGTCACATCAGGAGTCTTCTCTTTCCTTGATTCGCAGAAAGGCACGTAGCGCACCACCATAGTGATGGTTAATTTGCACAAAAAAACCTCGCTTCGCTGGTGTACAAACGACACTGACCTGCGCGCTTCTGTCGCAGCTCGGCACGAGCAGACGGTAGCGAAAGATCGTCATTATAACTTTAGGTTTATTCAAAAAGAGGTTTTTATTCATTTTAATCATCCAGAGTGTATGCACGCGTAAACATTGCTGCTTTTCTCCCAGCGTTACGCGAGCAGACGAAAAAAAAAGCGCGACGACGCATGTTTTGGCCGCCAGCAATCGGTGCGGATGAGGTAAGTTGCAGCGCCACAGGGCGTATAGCGGCACACACCAATACCAGAAAGGGCATGCTGGCGCTTCGCTCGCTGGGCAGGTCAGTAAAATACAGAAGGTCGTGTATGCGGGCCGCCATCACCACCCGTAGCCTCGAAATCAGCGCTTGTGGGCCAGATGCGGGCCGCCATTACCGCACGCAATTTCGGATTTTTAGCGTGCGGTCCGCGAACGCGAACGCCAACTTGCGTGCGACGCATGCGCAGTGGCAGTGACCACACCGCAAGGGCTCGAGGTGCGCTATTCTAAAACTCCCTAATGCGCTTTCGCACATAAACGTTGCGTGCATATTTTAGCGTGCCTACTCTACCTAACATTTGAATTTTGTACGCGTGAACGGCCGCAAGCTACACGCTGGAACAGCAGCGCCTTTTTAGCATTTCGACGATAACTTATTTCTTCCATTAGAATTCATGCGCAATATTTAGCAATATAGAGTGGTTTTTACTTATTTTCACTTGTTAACTGATCTTATTTATGGGGAGTGGCTACTCTTACCTTTATACAGCATCACACCGTTGTTCAAGTGAAGGCCGAAACGCGCGGCAAGGTCAAGTATGACGTACACAAATTATTGACGGACATATCCATCTCCCTCTAAATAAATACTGCTTCTACACACATCATTTGCCAACGTCAGCGTGAATTTGGGGTCAAGAAATGGTGCAGATTGAACCTTCAAATCTTAATTGTTACCGCATGAAGTTGTTCATTAGAAATCAAAATTTTTATAACAGGTACATTCTCTCCACAGCATTATACTGGTTGTCTTGGTCATGGTTCGCTGTTATAAATCCATGCTGGAATATGAGAACTGTACTAAATATTCAAAAGAAAGAGGAAATGTCGGCGACATACGCTCTCCTTCTGTCTTCTGCATCTGACGTCTGACTTCTGTACTTGATGTTATTCATCAAAATACGCAACCACTAATCAAACATCAACCAATCGATTTTCAATTTTCATCTTTCTCTGTTTCGTTGCCTTCGCTTTGTTTCTTTTTTGCTATGCTTTCCTTCAAATCATCAGTTCAATTTGTTTAGTAGAACATGGGTATCAACATACATAGGCAGGTGTTCCACTAAGCTTGCGCGCATGCACTAGTACTCTTTTATTTTGTGCATGACACAATGTAGTACCTCGACAACTGATAAACGGAAAGTTGTTTGTACTATTTTATTGAAATCAAAAGAGTAACACCAGGCCTGCACATCCCAGTGTTTGCGAAAATGCAGGGAGATGTTTGATATCTTGAATAGATATCATACAAGTTTTGCTTCTTTCTTTTCGCAATGGCAGCAGGACTCTTGGTTATTGAACTGCTGAGCCAGCAAGGCTGTTTTGAACATGCTCAAATGTACGCTCGCACATTTTCGTTGTAACTACACTTTCATTTTATTTAATTTCATTTTCATTTATTGATACTGTTAGCTTTTGCGGGTTATTACAGGAGTGGAGCTGACTAATATAAAACAGAAATGTGCATAAGAGAAACATAAAAAAAGAACCTTCACTACTAGAACAAATGATTTCAGAGCACATACAACAAATATATCATAATGGCTAAGCATATAGATTACAGAGAAGTAAGTGAAAAATAAGAAAATAGAGCATCACTGCCGAAATACACATCATGTTTGGCGCATATTAGAACACATGATAAATATCTTAGCCTAGTTACAAAGCAAGTAATTCACACATATTCACAATCTCAGTGCATGGTATCAGAGTGCACTATATAATTTATTGTTTCTAAAAAGTCAGTAAGCGATTTGATTTTCACAAATGAATGTGGTAACGAATTCCACTGCTGAATTTCCCAGGGGAAGAAGCTGTACCTTAAGCAGTCATTATGAATTTTGGGGGGCGGTATGTACATACTGTGTCTGTGTTTTGACGTTTCTTGTATTTTGATTTCAAAGTACCTGTCGTAGCTTATTTTAACGTGATTATGAACTATCACAAAAAGGAATTTCAGCCTTTCATATTCGGTGCGTTTGTGTGGAGGTAGGAGCTCTGCAAGTTTGCATAATTCGGTAGGTGAATGGAAACGACAGTATTTATTAAATATAAACCTAGAACTAAGTCACTCCATTTTGTCAAGTTTCAAACAGTTAGTTTGGTTATAGGGATCCCACACTACTTTAGCATATTCGATTATGGGTCTTAGCAAAGTTTTATAAGCTAAAGTTTTAACTTCTGGAGAGGCACAGTAGAGGTTACGTTTCAGACCCCATAACACCTTGTTAGCTTTGGAACTAAGTTCCTCAACATGAAGATTCCAACGCAAGTCGGGTGTAAATATGAAACCCAGGTATGTATATTGCTTAGCCTGAGCAAGTTCGTGACCGTTAATACTTGTACGGATAACTAAGCATGTTTTTTTTTCTAGAAATGGACATAAAAGCAGTTTTTGTTGAGTTAAGCTGCATTTGCCACTGGTCACACCAGTTTTATTTCTCTCTAAGTTAAGATTAAGTTCCGCCTGGTTGCTCGGTGACTGTACATTTTTGTATAGTATGCAATTGTCAGCAAACATTCTTATTTGGGTAGTAATATTTTTTGGCAGATCGTTAATGAACACCAGGAACAAGTGGGGCCCCAAGACACCACCCTGGGGCATCCCATATACCACAGGCGATAAACCAGATTGGTGGAGCCGTAGTTGGACATATTGATCTCGGCGTGCAAGATAGAAACTGAACCACCCGGTGAGGGCAGAATTTTTTAAGGTACTATTGATTTTAAGTAAGAGCTTATTCTGCGACACCTTATCAAAAGCCTTTGCGAAGTCCTAAAATATTATGTCAGTTTGACCACGGGTATTAACTGCGCTAGATAAGTCGTGTACAAGCTCAATAAGCTGAGTAACGGTAGATAACCCTTTCCTAAAACCATGCTGACAGGAAACAATTAAATTATGTTCATCAACATAGGTTAGCAAGTGCTTTGATACAGTGTGCTCTAATATTTTTGAACAGGAGCTTGTAAGCGATATAGGTCGGTAGTTGCTAGCGTGAGATGCGGAACCTCCTTTGTGTATGGGCACGATTTTGGCACGTTTCCAAGCACTGGGAAAAGTGACACTATTAACGGACGATTGAAAAATTTAATGGTAAAAATTCCGATGACCACTCGGCATATCTATGAAGGAATTCATTAGGAATATTGTCCGGACCAGGGCTTTTTTGGTATTTATAAAAAGCAAGAGAATTAGAACGCCCTCTTCAGTGATGCTGATATCCTGGATAGGAATCCTAACTAAGAAATTGCTGATGTTGGGTACAATACCATGATCAATTGTACAAACTGACGAGAAGAAGGAATTAAACGCCTCTTCCTGATCCTTGCTACTTTTATGATTAGGCATACTACTCGGCCTGGTCAAAGGATTCACGTACCTCCAAAATTTGTCTGGGGATTCTTTCAGAAATTGTTTTAACGTTGAGTTATAAAACTTATTTTTAGAAGTCTTCACACTTCGCCGAAGGCTTTTACTTAAAACCTGGTTGTTCCTCTTTTTTCGATGCTTGGATTGACAGAGCACGCCTTTATCGTTTAAGCTTTCTTTTAGCGTGTATTATATCGCGCGTAATCCAAAGATTGCGTTTTCTAATATTTTTACGATGTTCGGGAATGAATTTTTGGATGCAAAACATTATCGTAGAATGAAAAAACCACCACAGATCTTCTGTTGAACGAGATGTTCGGTACATTTCCAGAAATGAATAATATGACTGCTCCAGACGTTCTAGTATGGCTAAGTAGTTTGCGACCCTAAAATTTGGTATCATAAGTTTTTCATCATTGTGCATGACATTGACATACAGATCTAAAGACAATAAAACAATTTTGTGATCAGAAAGATGGTCGTCGATTTCACACATACCAAGAAACCGGAGCAGTGATCCAGATAAGAACACCAAATCAAACACTGAAGAAGCGGTTGGACCCCCACGCGTACAATATAAGACGACCTGAGTCAGGTCGTAGCAGAAAGTGAGCTCTAGCAGCTGATCACCTTTAATGACTTCGATTCCCTCTTAAGTGAGTGTCGACCAATTAGTTCCAGGGAGATTAAATTCTCCTATAAGGGTAATATTATCATCATGCTTCAGGTGGGAATCCATAAAGCTTCTTAAGTTATCAAGTGCATTCACTGGAGAGATCGGAGGTCTATACATAGCACCAATGTATACCGAGCGATTACTGAGCGTGGTTTTAATCCAAAGAGCTTCGACATCAATAGCATGCGGAAGAACACTAACTAATATATTATCTTTTATTAAAATGGCCACACCTCCTCCTTTTCTTTCACGGTCTCTTCTCACGATTTTGTATCCGGGAGGAGTAACCTCGGCATCCAGTACATCTTTCTTCAATCATGTTTTGGTCATTACTAAAAAGTCGGGATCGTGTTCTAGTACTATAGCCTCAAGATCCGCCATTTTGTTCATAATACTTCTGACATTATTATTTATTAACTTTAACCGGTTAAAACTACTCTTACACCGTCAGTCGCCATCACGACGCCTGTCCGTTGTATCGGGAGGAGTCTCACATATGTACCTCATATTAGTATCCCCGTTCCAACCGTACACCACACCAATTATTTTCATTTTGTCGACAATAGGCTTAACCATGGTCCCCCGTTTTTCGCTCCTCAGCGCTAGACTCCCAGAGTCTTTTGCGTATCTCAACAATTCGTTTAGGAAAATCTTCGTTTATGCTGACCTCCCTACCACGCAGTGTAAAGCAGTTTCGTAGGATACTAGTCTTATCTCTGAAATCTGAAACTCTCAAGATAACGCGCCTATCTTTGCCCACCTGTTTTGCTCCTAAGCGATGAATTCGTTCAACTGAGTTAACTTTAAGGTTTAGCAGCGTATCAAAAACGTCGACGTTAACCTTCTCATGTAAAACATCTTCAGTTTCATTCATGTCTTCTTTTATCCCTCTGATAATAAAATTATTCCGCCGAGAGCGCTTTTCGAGATCGTCAAGACATTTGAGGAGGGCATTCCTGTCGGTGCACGACTTAGTAACGAACTCATCAACTTTTGGTCTAACAGTTGCTATTGAGGTTTCGGCTTCAAACTTCTCAAGGCTAGCAAGCCTGAGTGGGGCTTCGCCCAGAATTTCAAGCCTTTCCTCTGATTTTGAAAGCCTGCCTTCTACCTGAGCCTCAAAAGATGCTTGGTTTTTTCTATTTTAGTTACTTTCTCCAGAACCGCCTTTTGTGTCTTAATTATTTCCTTAAGCTTTTCTTCATTGATAGGCCCGAGATTTGCTTCAACATCACCCGAAAGTGACACTAGCAAGCTGGGAATGGCAAAACATTCACATAAAAAACAAAGCAGGGTATGTGGACACGGCAACACCACTAAGCACAGGTAATCACTACGAAAACAGTATTTTCGATCACCAACCTGCACAAGGAACGGGAAAGTCGGTGACATTGTCACAGCGGTGCCGCCGTGTCCACTGATGCTTGCAGAAGCGAGCATCCCTTTAAAAGCATGAAAGCCAGTGGGTCCGGAATGTGCTGGTGACGTCACGGTGCGTGAAGAAGATGCGCTGTAGCCATACTCCACGTGTGGTAGTCGCCGCAGAAGATTGTCATTCGAGATGGCGCCTAGGACGTCGCTTGGCAGAAGCGAAGGCGATGCAGGCTGGCAGCGTCCATTTGCCGTGAAAGTTTCAGCAGCGCACTGATCCAAAAGCACCCAGCTAGAGCCTGCACAAGGAACGGGAAAGTCGGTGACATTGTCACAGTGGTGCCGCCCTGTCCACTGATGCTTGCAGAAGCGAGCGTCCCTTTGAATGCATGAAAGCCAGTGGGTACGGGATGTGCTGATGATGTCACGGTGCGTGAAGAAGATGCGCTGTAGGTATACTCCACGTGTGGCAGCCACCGCAGAAGATTGTCATCCAAGATTACGCTTAGGACGTCGTTTGGCAGAAGCGAAGGCGATGCAGGCTGGCAGCGTCCATTTGCCGATAAAGTTTCAGCAGCGTTGATCCAAAAGCACCTAACTAGAGCCTGCACAAGGAACGGGATAGTCAGTGACATTGTCACAGCGGTACCGCCGTGTCTACTGATGCTTGCAGAAGCGAGCGTCCCTTTTGAAGCATGAAAGCTAGCGGGTCCGGGATGTGCTGGTGACGTCACGGTGCGCGAAGAAGATGCGCTGTAGCCATACTCTACGTGTGGCACTCACCGCAGAAGATTGTCATCCAAGATTGCGCCTAGGACGTCGTTTGGCAGAAGCGAAGGCAATGCAGGCTGGCAGCGTCCATTTGCCGTGAAAGTTTCAGCAGCGATGATCCGAAAGCACCCAGCTAAAGCCTGCACAAGGAACGGGAAAGTCGGTGACATTGTCACAGCGGTGCCGCCCTGTCCACTGATGCTTGCAGAAGCGAGCGTCCCTTTGAATGCATGAAAGCCAGTGGGTACGGGATGTGCTGATGATGTCACGGTGCGTGAAGAAGATGCGCTGTAGATATACTCCACGTGTGGCAGCCGCCGCAGAAGATTGTCATCCAAGATTACGCCTAGGACGTCGTTTGGCAGAAGCGAAGGCGATGCAGGCTGGCAGCGTCCATTTGCCGTGAAAGATTTAGCAGCGCTGATCCAAAAGCACCTAGCTAGAGCCTGCACAAAGAACGGGATAGTCGGTGACATTGTCACAGCGGTACCGCCGTGTCCACTGATGCTTGCAGAAGCGAGCGTCCCTTTTGAAGCATGAAAGCCAGCGGGTCCGGGATGTGCTGGTGACGTCACGGTGCGCGAAGAAGATGCGCTGTAGCCATACTCCACGTGTGGCACTCACCGCAGAAGATTGTCATCCAAGATTGCGCCTAGGACGTCGTTTGGCAGAAGCGAAGGCAATGCAGGCTGGCAGCGTCCAATTGCCGTGAAAGTTTCAGCAGCGATGATCCAAAAGCACCCAGCTAAAGCCTGCACAAGGAACGGGAAAGTCGGTGACATTGTCACAGCGGTGCCGCCGTGTTCACACAAGTGGAAATAAAAGAGAAATGTTTGTGAACAAGTATTTTTCCAGTGACTAAGCCATCCTTTGTGTGTCGTCACATTATGTTCAGTTTTTGCATGTGTAGTACGCGCATGCATGCCGGCGTCTATGAAGCACGCGCCATGAGTTTTGACGGCCCAAAGAAGACAACAAGGGGGGAGTGATTTTAATGAAAAAAAGATAAATGTGAGCCCCGTCATTTTCTCTCAGGTGGAGGGCCCCTCAAGAGTAGCTCACGAGGGATAGGGGTAGCGAAGGGATTAAAAAGGATAGAAGTAAAAGGAAAAGAGATAGAGAGAGAGGAAGGAGAGAGCGAGGCACAGTGACACCGAATGATGGAAGTAAGGAGAAGACAGGAAAGATGAACACGGTTGCAGGAGTCTGAGGATGGGGCACCACTGGCCAGAGCTTTTGTCGGCGTCAAGAGATGGCGTACGGCTAATCTAGTCGGCCATAGCTATACGCTGTCGTCGTCTTTGGGGACAGGCGTAAGGAGGAGGCGTAGGGCCAGTCCAGTCGGCCAGAGCAACACTGTCGGCGGAGATCGCGAGGGCACTACCGGTCATAACAGAATCCAGTTAGCGAGTCCCAAGGAGACAACAGCAGTGGATCAAAGGACATCTGGTGTCACAAATGTGCAAATCCCTCCTCCCCCCCACCATAAAAAAAACGCCAATGCAGGCCTCCGTGATTGCCTACGGGCGAACGACGGGCAATTTTAGGGGCCAAATAACAGCAGCCTAGATGTCAATGATTTGCACTGGAGGGGCTGTTCAGACCCCAGAAAAAGCCGATCACTGCAAATATTCTCAGAATTCAGTTATGTTTTTTGTTCCTGATAGCGGGGATGATTTATTCTTATGTTGTGTATATGATGCTAAGTTGAGAAATATAGCTTCACCGTGTGCAATCGAGTCATAACACATGAATGTAACAAACAACTTTAAGCCACTATTTCATGACCCATAAGTGGCGCGACTCTACATCCAACATGGCGGTCGTTCAGAAGAACACCCAGAGAAAGACAGTAGCTGAAAGTACCCTTTTGGCGAAGAGTCTAATTCTTCGTGCTTCGCTGGCCGAAGATTAGAATGGCGTTAACCGAGTAAAAAACCACTGAGCTATAGCTTCCTTGATAATAAGATCAGAACGATCGAAACTTGAGATGTTGGGAGCAGTTGTTCTGCACAAATACGTGTTGATGTAGTTAGGGCTCTGCGCGTAGGACCAGAGACAACCAAGCCTCTGGGATAAGTCGACCATAGACAACGCCCCCCCCCCACAACTCATGCAACTCAATCAGTATGTAAAATAGATCAGTAGTACCACTGATGCCGTATTGCACAACATTGCCACCTATGCATTTCACTAAGCTACCATGTACACATGCAGTGATACGAAGCCCTTAAAAACAGAGGAATCGAGAAAAAGGGGAATGGAGAATACCTTAAAAGAGGACCTGAAGGCCTTCAAAACAGAGGACTTGGAAACACAAGACAGGAGAATAAGCATACACTCATTCACAATGTTTGAGAACGCGGCCCAGTTTGAGCAATAAATAGTGGTTCATTCATCTGGAATGCACTTCTACCTGAGCGCTCCATCACTTCGGGAAAGGACAAAATTCACGCTGCCTTCGTTTTTAGCGATACAAGGCTGTGGAGTCTTCAATAGCTACACCTTCTGCCTGCATGAGCACTTTCTTGGCATATTCTCTTGTTTAAAGGGAAAATTGCTTCGACAGGTACGAAGGGCAGACAGAGAAGAACTTGATCGATATGTGGAGTTTAACGTCCCCAAACCACCATAAGATTATCAGAGACGCCGTGCTGGAGGGCTGCAGAAGTTTAGACCCCCTGGGTTTTTTAACATGCACACAAATCTGAGCACACGGGCCTACATCATTTCCGCCTTCATCAAAAATGCAGCCACCGCCGCCGGAACTCGATCACGTGAAGCCAGGGAAGAGAGATGATACTGATCTAACGTAAAGACGCCGTGTTTTTAGAAAAAATTCTAGCACTTTCCTGTCCGGGAATTGGTGAATGATGATGTATGCTCAAGGAACGACGTGTGGAACTGTAAGGCGCCTACCTGCATTACGAAAGCATGCGGAGCTCAGTATAGTCCTTAAGATAGAATCTAACATATGGCTTGTCATCGCTTCTTCATAAACTACCTATTTTTGGTAGAAATAGTGCAAAAATTTACTTCAAGCCTTGTTGTTTGCAGTATGCTCAAAATGCCATCGCGTAATGCCACTACTCTATTTCTTGTAGAATGTTTCATCTTTTGGAAATGAAAACACTTGCATTTTTTTGTGGTCGTGTAGTTGCTTTGCTTGTACAACTGGGCACACAACACTTGTTTGGCATGTCAAGGCCTGCATGCCACAGAAGAAGAAAGACAAAAACAAGCGGCTTGGTCGACGAACTAGGCGAATGTAGAAAGTGAAAGTGTCATCGGGAGAGGACGGGACGGAAGGGCCGTTATGAGGAACAAACTTGGTGTGAGGGATGTCTGATTGGCCGAGTAGGACCGCGGTCGATGACGCCACCTGACAGGACGCAAGCAGGAGCTGCACCTGATAACAGGAATGTTTATTTACGGTATTTAAATTACGGCGCATAGCGTTTTGCTATAATTTTCACGGAGCGTATTTTTACATAATGAAAGAAGCTCTTACTACATCATGAAAGAAGCTCGCTTGGAGTTTCACAGCTCTCCAAACTAACAATATGTCTTCATCGCCACCCCCGAAATGTAAAGATTGAACACCCTACTCAAGAAAAAGAGAAGAAAACCGCTTGGTTCGTCCGGCTGTGAGAAAGAGGAGCAGACAAGACACAATACAGTCCCGCACAGCATAGCACGTTGACCTGGATAAGACCACGCACTTTCCTGTACACCAGCTTATAGTCAGGTGATGCAGCTGACGGCTGACTCCCAGATCGGCCACGGACAGGGGTGGATCCAGCTACTCATTTTAGGGAGGGGGGGTGATCGGATAAAGTAACACCGTGCATGGCTATTACCTTTTTGTTTTTACTAGCACAAAACACTTTTATACCATAAATACTGTTAATGTGTGCTCAAAGAGATCCCACTCATTTGTCCTAATTGATGATAGCAGGTGAAGGGTGTGGGGGTACTGACACCCCCTCCTGTAAAGTTGTCTGCGCCGCGTGGCGCAAGTGTCTCGCCCCAAGGCTTTCTTTCTGTGGTGACCACTGCCGGGCGATAGATGGCGCTGTGTTCGCTTTGAGTACCACTGTTGGTAGAGTGGTAGCGCCGGCGGTGGCCCCTGGCGGAAGGCGGGCCTTGGCGGTGGGCGAGCGTTGAGCGAGCTCTTCTGCGCGTGGCGGCTGCCGCGAACGGTTGTCTGTCGCGTGGGCCCCCCGGTGCTCGGCACCGCGGGCTTCGCGCCGGGGTCCCACGTGGAAGGTCAGGCGTTGGCGACGCCGCCTTGGGTATGTGTTAATGTGTTGGGTGTGTTAGTGTGTGTTTATCATGTTATTGTGTGTTTAGTGTGTCATTGCGTTATGTTGTTTGTATGGTAGCGTGTTAATTAAAATTGATGTAACATTCGGCGGATGATATCGTCGTCTAAATTAGTTAATAAATGTATGTATGTTGTGTGCTTTGTACCGACCGCGTCAACTGTGTCCGTTCACTCCAAGAGCGTGGCGTGGCGATGCGCACGTTCGCCTCGTCGAGACCCCACAAGGGCAAGCACTGAAGAGCGAGGGTGGGGGTGTTTAACGGCTTCAGTGGCGGGGGATGTGATTCCCCTTCTGGATCCGCCACTGGCCACGGAGACACCTCGAATCTTGGGAAACGTGCGTGAAGACGGTTCCCGAGCTCTCAGCTAGTTCTTTCAGTGCATCTAGAAGCACGTTGAACAAAACCATGGGCCATTTCCCTGAAGGAAACCCTGATTAGATGCGAAGAAACAGTGGTGCTCACGAAGTTGATTCGGTTGAAACGGGTGTCGACGCGAGTCCTGAAAAAACGGTTTGAAGCGATACTCGCTGTAGCGTTTCATCGAGTAAACATTTGTTTGAAACGCAAAGACATGGGAGGCACGATGCATTGAAAACGCTTGCGCTCGGCTTCCTTCGCTCTCGTTTCGTCGACGTTACCCGTATGCCATCGGTGTTTTCAATCGCGATCGGTGTTTTTCACTCGCCCCTCGTCGGTGTCGCTGGTCTTCCACTGCCGATGCTTGCATTCGGCTTCCCTGGCTCGCGCCTCGTCGGTGTTGACGTCGCCATCCGCGAACGCGATTGGCTTCGCTAACCCTCGCGACGCCAGTGACAGCCAGGAAAGGTGCGCGCACACTGGCTGGAAGCACGCCGCAACGGCTACCCACACGTCGGCGTGATCGCGTGGCAAGCAGCAACATGGTGTCGACATTGTCGGCGCCGCGAGATTCTCGATGAGCGCGCACCAACCTTCTAGTGGCTTCTTCTCTCCCACATATGGAGAGAGGTGGCGCGGGTGAGATGATGCCCACGTGAGAAGTGGGCTCGAGCTGCAGTTTTCTAGAAGGGGTAGTGGGATCAGCAGACGAACACGCTACGCATTGAAGTCAGGCGGCGAGTGTAGAAGAGACCCAGATGTTGGTAGCGGCGCTGTAGTCGCGTGTGCTGGCTGGCGTGGCGGCCGCTGGGGCTTCGCGCGCTTGTTGTAACAGCCACACGCGTGGACGGATGGACGCACCCATCAATACACTTAGACCCACGCAGTTCATAATTGTCATTTATTACCTATAATTTCATAAACTCGCTAAGACCGTATGCTCGGACAATGTTTACCTTAATGGAGCAAGTGCGAAAATAGTTCTGAGTGCGCAAGATCCTCCTGCTCAAGAAGCCAGGTTTGTGCAGTGGACCATCTGATTGAGCGAGGGACCCTAGTATCCTCTGAACGCATGTTTCGGAGTGTTCCTGCAGAGCACAAGAGTTGGTAGAGCAGAAGAGCGATGATCATCTAATACATTAAATGGCAGGTTATATTGCTCGAAATGAAGTTTATGAAGTAATATGACTGCATACCCTGCAAGACCTTTATTTTGAGATTCCCTAATACAGAAAGCATAAACACGGAGTTCACTGTGATATGCGACAAGGGAGGCTTGTTGTATCCCTCGCGGGAGCTTTTTAGGGCAGTTAAGAAGTTGGGAAACATCTTCACTGCGTTTTTCAGCTGAGAGAAACTCTGCACCAATACTCTGCTTAAACAGCTTCACTCTTGGAATATAAAAAAGGTTGTCACATGCACAATCTTTTACGAAGTTCCAAATGATCTGCCCATTTGGTCTGATAAGTGTGTGCACCATCCGAGTATCAATGTATTTTTGGCGAAATAAAGGTATTTTGACCATTTTTATTTATTGATCTAGCTATCTGCCTACGTCCGAGTGCTCACGTGATCGCCTCCTTTACTAGTACCTACCAAAACTGGCATATAAGAGTTTGAGTATATGACAAACACGACTGACGTGTCAGGACTTGAATGATTTGAAGTACTTGTCGTCTAAATAATAAAAGCTTTTCGCATACACATTTGGTGCACACCTATGAAATGCGGGCATTTCCCACAAGTTATGAGCCGACAGTATGGCTTTGCCTTCTTAGGTATGGCTAAAGCAGAATGGAATGAAAAAAAAACTTTATTTCGGTCCTGCAGGACGCGCTTAGCGCGTAGCGGGCGTCTCCCACGTAGGGACTGACAGGGAGTACCTGGCGGCCGCTTCGTGGGCCTGCTGGACAGCCCATTGCTGGTCGGCGAGAAGTGAGCTCCTGAAGGACCTCTCCCACTTGCTTGAGGTAGAGTCGGGAGGAGTTGTTCTACACTCCCAGAGCATTTGTTCGAGGGTCGCTGTGTGTCCACATGATGGGCATGTGTCGCTGGGGTATGCATCGGGATAATAAATGTGAAGCGTGGCAAGGTTTGGGTACGTGTGTGTCTGTAATAGGCGTAGGTTTAATGCCTGCGGTCGGTTAAGTTTCGGATGTGGGGGTGGAAAAATGCGGCGTTCCAAGTAAAAGTGCTTTGTAATTTCATTGTACGTGATTGGTGCATTCCGATTGGTATCCAACCCAGCAAGATGAGGTTGCCTTGTGGCAGCACGGTTGGTAAGTGCGCGCGCTGCATCATGGGCGATCTCGTTGAAGTTGGATAGGGCACCCGGCATCTGGCCGAGATAGGCGGGGAACCAGATGACAGTGTGGTGCTTCAGGGCACTTGGGTCCGCATTGCGCAGGATGCGTAACGCCTGGTCGGAGATGACTCCGCGTTCGAAGTCTTTGATGGCCGGCCTGGAGTCCCTGTAGATGAATTCCCGTTTGCTGTCGAGCATAGCTATAGCTATAGCTACTTGCTCCGCTACTTCGGGGTTTCGGGTGAGGATTGTGGCTGAGTTAACAGTCTGCTGCGCGGATGATACCGCGACCGCGGCGAAGGCTTGGTTGTTGCGATAGGCAGCGGCGTCCACGAACGAGACGTTGTCCGCTTCCATGTCTATGCGCTTGAGAATGGCGGTCGCCCGTGCAAGGCGCCTGCCTCTGTTGTATTCGGGGTGTACATTTCGTGGTATGGGAGCGATCGTGATAAGGTCGCGGATTTCACGGGGAATTAGAGTCAACTCTGGGGGGTCCCTGGCCCTTGAGGAGAAGAAGCCGAGCTCGCGCAGAATATGGCGGCCCGCCTTGGTGGTAGTGAATCGGGTCAATTGCACACGTTCCTGAGCTTCGGCGATCTCTTCTAGCGTGTTATGTACACCAAGCTCGAGGAGTTTATACGTTGGAGTGGTGATAGGGAGGCCAAGGGCTCGTTAGACCACCTTGCGAATAAGCGCATTAAGTTGATCGCGCTCAGCACGTAGCCACTTGTGTATAGCGGCAACGTAGGTAAAATGGCACAAAACAAACGCGTGTACGAGACGCAGCAGGTTGTCTTCTTTGAGGCCATGGTGCCTGTTGGCTACTCTACGTACAAGTCGTATGGCATTCTCAGTCTTACTCCTGAGCTTGTGTACTGTTTGGGTGTTGGTTCCGCGGGACTCGAGGATCATGCCGAGAACCTTGATGGTGTCTACCCTGGGTATAGTACGACCATCTCTGGTATGGAGGGTGATATTGCGTTCCGCCGGAGGTTTCCACCCTTGGGGCTTTGCACCCCGGCGTTTGGGCAAATATATCAACAGCTCCGACTTCGCAGGTGAGCACCTGAGACCGGTGTGGTTGAGGTAAGACTCGGTGATGTCGATGGCTAAAGCAGACATTGGAAATTTTACCATAATAACTTTAAGAGCTTGTGTCAAAAAATGGAAAACCCACTGCCCGTTTCAGTGACAATGCCAGCCAGTAAAATATTGGTAGAACATAAAGAATAAAAATCACAAATAAAGCCAAACGTGAACCCAGGAATTCTGTGAATCAGCCAATTTTCCTACCACAGAGCCATATGACTGCATGAAGTTGCGTCCATCATGGTGGATCAGGGACTAATATACTCACCTGCCAACTCGAAGTTCGGGATTTTGATCCCGACCACGACTGTCACATCTCTAGAACTTATTACAATGCAACAAGCGAGTATACCTACCAATAGTTGTTATTATTATTTACGATGCGGTAGCCACAACGAGCTGGTTCAGGCAGAAACCCAGCAAGCACGAACCTCACGAACGACGTCTTCTTTCACGCTGGCACATAGCTGGCGCCGCTTTGCTCCATACATACTATTTGCTTATATACGAAATCAGTGCCTTACAACGTCTCAATTCCTAAAGCTTCATTACCACAAGTATTCAACTTAAGAGGAAAGATGTGCCTTATTTTTACCATGCTTCACCATGTGCAGGGAGCAGAAGAAAGTGCATTGTCATTTACACCACTGTATTTTATCGCAGATAGATTTATTGTCCTCTGTGATCTCCAATGCACCCAAAAAACAGTCATACACTTAAAGCCTCCCATGTTGGGTACCTTGATAGAACTGCATTTTTGCTATGGCAAAGAGGCTGAGAAAGCAAGTGTTCCTGGAAAACATCCATAAAGTGGCTTGTAACGAGCCTGTTCTCAGTGCAACTTATTTCATATGACTACTATGTTGCACAAATCACTGGCTTTTGCCTTTTTGCTGAACGAGTTTGTAACAACGAAGACTTTGTAATTTGTTCACAGTATGTATCACAAAAGTTACTTCCTTCGATATCTTACCTGTCTGCTACAAAGTAAATGTGACATTCTTGTGCGCCTTAAAATTATTTATATTCATAACTCCGTTTCCTGTGTAGGTTTGCGGATGCCACACATGCAAGCGCAGTCTATGTAGATTTCTAGCCAAATTTATGAAATGCAGCAAATAACAACAAACTTTCCGCCATACGGTAATTGTACGATGGAAAAATCTCTGTGCGAATACCAACACAGGTGACAAATAGCTAGCGAAGCTTTTTCCACGTTATACAAAATTATGTGGTTTTATCAACAAGCAAACAGATAAAAACCAGTTCCAAGATAACACAAAAAACTGCATTTATGCCCTGCTAAGTGTAATTATGTTTTATTGGTATGACTAACTTATCTAGTCATTTTTATAATGTGTCTATGCTGAGCATCTTCTGATACACAATGGGGCAAAAACATTCTGCGTCTTCAGTTTCAATCAAGCTCTTTTTTTGCAGCCCTGCCGGCTCTACGAAAATTTTGTACAGTAGCCTGCTTAACGATGGGACTGGGCTGCATTTGCCAAGATTGAATTATGCCATGCAGTTTTTTTTTATGAAAAAGAAATCAAACAGCACCATGATTAAAAGATGAAGTGAAAATGGCAGACCCGTGTTGTGTATTGCCTTATCTCTAATTTATCTACAGTGCTGCACGATTCTCCCCTAAAATAGATGTATTCAGTAGTGCACCTTCAGTGAGTGCTACTAAGCGCATTGTAAAAAAGGGATCCACACAATAAGAGAGGGAGTTTTTCATTTAGGAGTTCAGTATAGGAGCAGAGGCTTCAGTTTTGTATGCATAGGCTATACAACAAAAAATTAGAAAATTAGTATGGAAGTTAAAAGCATGCCAGCAATTCTGAAGCTGGAGAAGAAAGGACAAAGTATTATGAAGACCTAGTGCTCTATTGTTATAGGATATCACAATCTTGTGCATTTGAAATAAAGCAATATTCATACCCTGATTTCAACTAAGGCTTTGTTGATGCCAGACGTGTATGCACTGCTCCTGTACTACTGTAGCCATGTATGAAACACAGCAAAGAAAAACACTCTTTTATGCAGTATAAGTACGTCCGAGGAACGAGTGTGGATTTGGTGACTGATTACCAACTGGGCTATTGTGAACAAAGCAATAACAGAGTATATGTGGTTCTTTCAACAGAGAAAGAGATAAAACCTAGGAATAAGGTTACAAGCGATGTTGCACCTATACCGTCCTCAGTGTAGTTATTACCTTTTTTCATGATTTATATAGCAGTCATTCTTTAGCATGTGTCTATGATAAGCAATCTTATCACTCATAATAGAGCCAAAATATGCTGCATCAAGTTAGGGCGACGTTTGCTGGGTAACATTAATCAAGTGTCTCAATGAATAGGCTGCCTTCGCATAGGCTTGATTTAGCCACTAATTTCTGAGGACGACATTCATCAGCACTATATAAAGAAAAGGTAGGGTGAAAATTACAGACATAGCATGTGTGTCCCTTGCCTTCTCTTTTTTTTTGTTGACAGCGCTGTTATTCCCTGTTAAAAAAGTAGTATTCAATACTACACCTGCATGCTGTGCATGTGCCACCAAGCACATTCCAAACAAGTGCTTCACAAAACTATGTAGGTCATTACTTTCGCCAAAAAGTTATAAAAGCATAAGCCAAAAATTCTAAAGTTCAAGACAAAAAAATGTCCATCAAATGCTAGGGATTTAATCAGTAAAAACTTTGACTATAGCTTTATCAAAGAATCAGATCTGCAAAAAACTGCAAGGTTTGTACTGTTTACTTAGTACTGCAGATGACTTCAAGTATGGTCACATATCCCTTCTTACGTGTACTGTGCACATACATGTGCATCGTCACCGCACAACAAAAGTCATTGCAGTTGATGAATCAGGGAACGAAGTTTTTTGTATTAATTGCAGCTACAAAAACTGCTTAGTCCATTTTGGGTTATAAGATACAGTTTGCACCCGGACATATACATTGTTTCAAGAGATAGTTGTACTGCGAATGAAACAAGTCGTGTAAGGAATACGTACAGGCGATAATTACAGTATGATGATGTGAAACCACCGTGACTATCACATTTGTTTTAGTTACAACAGCCGAGTTTATTATATGACCTAATTTTTGTAATTGATTTTTTCTGGTGGGTGTAGAAAAGTTGTGAATGAGTCGTTTAAAAAGATACAGTTGTATACAGCAGAGGGGTGATATTCCACGCTCGCTCATTATTTTTTTTATAGGATCATGTTGGTCCAGCGAAAAATTGATCAGTGCTGGCCGCGTCAGAATGTTTGAGAAACTTATAGATTGTTTTAGACTATTTGCGTGTACGACACGTACTAGAGTTTACTGACGCAGTTTTTATTACTGTGCTCCAAATGCGAGCCCCCGCGATAACGCTCGTTCCACCGATGCTTAGATTATTTGTGGCCGTCATAAACACACACGACAATAGTGCTGCACGACTTAGATCGTCAGGCGGGAGGCGGTTCTGAAAGCCTGACGAATGATGTAGTACATCCAACTACGTTCTGTACGCAAACCATGTGAGCTTAAGTACGTTGGGAGGCTAGTTTGTTTGTCATACTTGCATACGTGATAGCTTGAGTTAACCAGGTCTTGTCACCACGAATATACTCTCTAGAGATAATGTTAACTCTGATCTACTTGTTCGAGTGAAAATTGCGCCGTTGTGACCAGAGGTGTAAACAAGAGAAACAAAAATGTGCGTTACTTAGCCCTGAATTGTCACGTTACAATCCGTGCATTTGTGTGTGCATTCATGCCTGTAAAAGCGCATGCAGATAATAATTTGATCCGCAAGAGATGTTAATTCTTATTAGTCTGTCTGCCATGAGCAACCCAAGAAATCCAAAACCTTCCATTACACATATTGAACTATTTTTTGACCGGCGCACCTTCGATCAAAGATCGTGCACCAACGATGTTTATTCTGTGTGAGTGTATGTGCATGTTCTCTTCTGTCTGCATTCAATGACACTGTTCAAATTTAGTGGGAACTTGCGCAAGAAGCTCTTACAAGTTGTATACATCAGGGAGTGTTGCTCTTCGTATGCTCACAACGAACATGCTTTACCGCAAAGCAAATATGCTTCACCTTGTTAATTTATGTCCTGCAGAGAAACCAAACTAATGCTACGTTGTTTTTGGGCGCATTTTGCGATCGGCCCTTCCCTCTGTGTAGATATGCATGTGTTTTAAGATCACGGTTGTATTCTATGATTGTGACAATATCTGTAGCTCCTGCCTCATTTTCTATCTCGATAATAGAAGTTTCTTTTGAATTTGAATCAGCTGATTTTTTGCATGCATTGCGTGCATCTTTATACTACATCCAGTGCTTAAATAATGACTGCTGTTTTATTAATTTATAAGCACATCTATAAGTGAGCAGAGATTATTGGTTGGCTAGACAGTGAGTAGATAACGTTATCAAAAAACAATTACAGAATAACGCGTAACACGTGTGCCGGAAAAAATAGCGCGCGCTTATACGCAAAAAACAAACAAAAATTTAATAAGTCTATGTGGAAATAAAAGACTACTCTGATAAATCAAACTGATACACACATATATGTTTGAATTATATGTAGTTCATATATACTCAACAATTAAAATATTAAGTACATAACACCACTGCACTAGTGAACAAAAATTATGCACAATGACGAATAATCATTTAAATATGTGCCGGAACACGTTCATTAAAATTTTATTGTGAGACATTGCAATACGTGAATTCCTTAATAAATGCGAAGGAAAATTATTTTCGCGCGAATGCTGCATGCGAATGACGCAATGCTTGATCAGGTTGCGTACTGACGAAAGTTCATGCAAATATTAATGAGTGAATGCTAGCACTCAGTTTAAAATAACTAAGGCGAATATATTTTATTTTCGATCTTGGAAATTGAGCACGTTGCGGAAAAGAACCTAAAGATTCGCGGGTTAGATTGCGATTGCACCTGACGCGAATTTCTAAACAAACTGCATGCATGAGCATTGGTCGAAGGTGGGCTTGTCAAGAGTTATACTACACACTGTTAACAGAAATATAGCCAAGATGGGAGTAAATATAGCCAAGATGGGAGTGGGCATGGCGAAATGCACCAAGCAGCAATGCTTACCAAGCTCTGTCACTTTGTTATGCAGGCAGTCCTTCTCGGAGGCTTGTTCTTTGAGCCCGCCTGCTATCAAGAGCCCGTCTTTACCCCGGAAATCAACTTATCTCAGCGAACCACACCATTCATCACAACTGGACCAGTGCACGTGTGGTTCAACTTCCCTGCCGTCACCAACGACATGGCGCTACGCTCTGTGACGTCATCATCGTTGGCACCTATAAACTCCGGCCCTCAGCGGTTCAACTTCAGTGGGCATGGCGAAATGCACCAAGCAGCAATGCTTACCAAGCTCTGTCACTTCGTTATGCAGGTTGGTTGTACGCATTCTTCTGTTTGTTCAAGCAACAGGTTCTTGGTTGTTGTGCCATGCCCACGCACCTGCCTCGGTATTTTATACGTTTGTTTTTTTGTGTGCAAACTTATGCTCTGTGGCTATATTGAGTCAAACCCTGGACCCGATATTCCAAAAATACTAGATAAGGTTTTGGAAGGGCAGAAAGAAATTCTGAAGAGTATCTCTCATATAAAATCGGAACAAAACGCCCAACGGGAAACGTTCACAGCTGTCCTTCAAAAAGTTTCTAATCTAGAAACGCTTCTTAACACCATGAACAAATCTACTTGCAAGATCGATAACTTTGATACAAGTTTAAATGAACTAAAAACATCGGTAGCAGATCAGTCGGAGAAGATAATCGATATTGAAGACCGTAGTCGGCGATCAAACCTAGTAGTGTACGGCCTCACTGAAAAACCCAACGAAACTGAGGACGTCTTAAGAAAAGAAGTAGTAGATGAACTGTTTTGTAAAAAACATAATGTATCCTGCAACTCGATTGGTCGTATACATAGACTCGGTAGACAAGCTGGCAATCGTCCCGTAATCATGTATCTTCAGGACTTCACGGAAAAACAAGAAGTATTAAAAAACGCAAAAAGCTCAAAGGAACTGAAATCTACATTCAAAACGATTACTCTCGTTGCACACTGCGTCGACGTAAACTACTGTGGGAAAGTGAAAAAAATTGACAAAGCAAATGGGAAAAGCCATATCTTGCACACGATAAGTTACGGATCGATGACGACACTTTTATGTGGGACGATAGCAAGAACATGCGCGTGAAGGTTCTAACCGTTCCAAAGCCGACACCAGTTTCAAGCACAGTTAGTGCATGACAAGCCCTTCGCCGATGTAATCAAAATTTGCGCCTCCTTAATATAAATGCTCAAAGCATTGTTAACAAAACTGTAGAACTTGAAAGTATCTTGTTAACCTACGCACCCCATATCACCGTTCTTACGGAAACTTGGTTAAACGATAATCATTCTGATGAAGATATAGTACCGGAAAGCTACAAAATAATTAGACGAGATAGACCGAATAGAGGTGGTGGTGTCGCTGTTGTCTTGAATACTCACACAACCACTATTCTTTTAGATCAAATAGAAGATCATGAAAGCTTATGCCTACCGTTAAACGTCTTTGAAAATACAGTTATCTTAATTGCCGTTTACCGTCCTCCGTCTTCTGAAGTTGAATTTTTAACCAAGCTTTATGATTACTCACTCAAGCATTCCAAAAACCACTTCATTATTGCCGGTGATTTTAATCTCCCGAACATCAACTGGGCAAAGTTACGCTCTCCATGTTTTAGCGATCAAGTTGTTTTTAATATTATGTTGGCGTGTGATCTAGATCAAGCAGTAGGAACTCCAACACGCGTTCAGGAAAATACGGCATCCATTCTTGATCTCATTTTTCATAGTAAAAGTTTCTCCAATGTGTATGTATCTGTAGAAGACGGTCTGTCCGACCATAAGCTTGTCCTTTTCTCATGTTCTGTAGTAGATCTATCTGACCAGGTGCCCTTACAGCGAAATATGTTTAAAGACATAAGTAGGGCTAATGCTGAATCTGTTCTCGACTATCTTGATTTGTCTTCCGACGATTTTTCAGGCAATGATGCTAATTATCTGTGGAAAAAGTTTCGGTCGCTGTGTGAGTTTTGCCTCGAAAACTTCATTCCAAACAAAGCTAAAAAGTCAAACCACAGAAACCCTTGGATAACCAGAGAAATTATTCATTTAACGCGCAAGGTTAAGAAAACGAAAAGGCGGCAACCGAAAGGCCCGCTGCTTCAAAAGTTAAAAGATACACTTGCTAATAATATACGCGCAACTAAACTTCATTACTTCTCGGTGACCCTGCCACAGTACCTAAAAAGTGATCCGGCAAAATTCTGGCGCAAACTTCAGCTTAAGAAACAAAAATCAGTCGAATATATTAAGCTCGGAGACGAGATTATTCGAGATTCTAAGCAAATCGCGATTGAATTGAACCGCTATTTACACTCAGTGTTTTTTGACCCGTCCGTGTGTGCCAATTCAAATGATAACTGTATTAAGGTTGATCCAGATTTCATAACATTTGAAGGCATATTTGCCATGCTTCTTAATATCAAATCTAAAACATCATGTGGCCCAGACAACATCCCTAATGTATTTCTTCGTCGCTACGCCGAGTCACTCGGACGTTTCCTGGTTGAAATTTTTCGCTCGTCCTTGTCGCAAGGCATTGTCCCGACAGACTGGCTCATCGCCCGGGTGGGCCCAAAGTTTAAAAAAGGAGATAATGCTATCGTAACAAACTATAGGCCCATATCACTAACTGTGTCGTGTTGTAAACTCATGGAGCACATTATTTCGAACTACATTTTGAACTTCTTAGATGAGCGTAATATTCTGTCATCATTTCAGCATGAGTTTCGTAAGGGCCTTTCTACCACTACTCAGCTTATTACTTCTATTCATTCGTTCTCTGCTGTAATTGACAAATCAGGCCAAACCGACGTAGTTTTCATAGATTTCAGTAAAGCCTTCGACAGAATTTCTCATTCAAAGTTCATTTTCAAGCTTAATTTACTGGGTCTTCCATCTACAATCGTAAACTGGATAAAATCTTACCTGCATTCCCGCGTTCAATTTGTAGATATAAATGGCTCTCATTCAGACTTCCTTCCTGTTAACTCCGGAGTCCCCCAGGGAAGTGTTCTGGGACCATTACTTTTCCTGATTTATATTAACGATGTAGTATCATGTGTTAAAGAAGGCGTTGAAATACGAATATTTGCAGATGACTATTTGTTATCCAGCAAAATTAATTCTTCTAATGATCAGCGAATTCTAAACGATAGCCTTGACGCAATAAGTAATTGGTGCGACCTTTGGGAAATGAAACTAAATACTGAGATAACCGTATTTATGCGTATTACTAACAAAAAGCAACCATATGAACATCAGTACATAATCAATGGTCTTCCTATCTCGCGAACTGATAGCTTTAAATATCTTGGCGTTACAATTACTAGTAATCTAACATGGTCCTCCCACGTTCTTAAAGTATGCGCCTCAGCGCGACGAAAACTAGGTTTACTAAGACATAAACTGAAAAATTCGCCTGCGAACATAAAGCTTCTTGCGTATAACACAATAGTACGACCACGCCTTGAATACGCATGTATAGTCTGGGATCCACATACTACAAAAGACATTGACAATCTCGAAAAAATCCAAAGATTAGCCGTCCGCTTCATTTACAACCGATACCGCCGTTATGACTCCCCGACAGAACTAATGCAGATGAATAAAATGCCTACTTTGGAATCTCAACGCAAAATGAATAGGCTAAAATTTCTTTTCCAATTATCACACGGGAATATCAGACTTAAAACATCGGCTTTCCTGACTCCGTTATCATCGCGTCCCACCAGGAATTACCATTCTGCAAAGTTCTCGCCTATCACAGCGCGCACTAACAATTTTAAGTATTCTTTTTTTCCCCGCACTATAACCGACTGGAATAACCTTCCGCATGAAATTCTTTCATCTGACAATGTGCTGAAATCTATTGATCAAATGTTTGACTTGTAAAATTTTGTATTAATAGTTTACAGTGTTTTCAAAATAGTTTGCATTGTCCTGTTTATTGTTTTTACCTCGCTAAAGATTGTATAACTGTTCTAACGGCTCTGTAACACCCCCACTCCTGCTTGGGCCCATTTGTGGCCTGCAGTATTGTATAAAAAATAAAAATAAAAAAATGACTTGTTCTCCAGTGCATGCCCCTATGAGGTTTTAAAAACACCGTCCGGAGGGAGTAAAAAAATTTACTCCTAGATAGGAGCGAGTTTTTGGGTAGATTTAAAGGAGGTTACATTTACAGTCATCGGGGAATTTTCGATCTCAGTATGGGAGATTTTATTTACATCCGTAGGGGACTTTTTGTAGGTCTGTATGGGAGTACATTTTTATTTGAAAAAACAAACGTCGACACTCGTTCCATGCGTCACTTTAATTAAAGTACCTTCGAAGCACACAATATTGATTACACATGCACAAACATACACACAACATTGTAGTAATACTACAACATATCTCTGACCGCATCTAGCCGCTAACAATCACCCCCACACTCCTTTCACCGGGTATATATAGGCACCGTATTTCAACCTCCTATGTGGCTCTGGAGGGACGCTACTTTACGAGTAATTGATAATAAAGATTCACGGCGTAAGTATGATTTCAAGGTGGCCTAATCTAAATAATTCAGCACACACGCCTTTTTTGCTAAACTCACCTAATAATGAGTAATTATTTATTTATAGTGAAACTTGATTGTTAGCTGGTGCTTAGTCGCATAAACTGAATTTGCAGCAGCAGTACTGTGTGTGAATCTATAAATTTAAATAAATCGTATGCAAAGCCGACGCTGCCTTGCACAAACACTTCAACGGCGTGCATTCCGCAGCGTCGGCGAAAAACAGTGACACCACCGCTACCACGTTGGACCGATAGGCCTCATTCACTAGTACGGCAGGGCTTTACGATGAATGACAGCTGGCAATAACAAAATGCTTGCTGCTGTACAGTTTTCGTCGTCATTATCTTTCACACGCTTAGAAAAGGGCAAGTGCTCTCCCTGCAGTTTAAGCTACGGAGCGATAGACCTAAACAAACAAGACGGTTCGCCATCACGGTTCCTGTTGCTAGCAATTCATAGGGATGTCATGCGCCATTTCTGTGAGCCTCTGCCTCGTTCAGCGCTAACCTTCAAGTTAGTCATTTGACAGCTACGGTCGCATGGCCCAGAAGAGACAATTTAAACTGTGATTTCTACCAGCAGCATTTATTTTCCCTAAAACACATTCTTTGCTTCACCGGTGGCTCGTAGAACTCGCCACGGTGGCTGGTGAGGCAGTACTTGCTCGCCACGACGCTGGCATGGTACCGACAGCGTAGCACGGCCTTCTTGTCGCTTAGAAGTAGCTGCCGGTTAAATATCAGTGACACTTCAAGAAACCACCGTCGCCGGTGGTCGGGGAGAGCACTTTTGCTGGCAGCCGGGGCGAGCACGTCGCCGGCGCATCTCTTGCAACTGCGGCCTGTTAGCTTCTAAGCTCCTAAGGTCGAACTAAGCGTACTTCGAATCACTGGGGCTCTTTCATTTTCAGGCCTCTGGCAGCTCTCTGACAACCAGAGCTAGCCAGAGGTAGCCAGAGGGTCAGTCAGCTAGTTCCGGTCTGGACAGGAAACAACGTCGTGGTCAGGTGTGTGGGGAACCCAAGACAACCCGAAGCTGCCCGAAGATCGCAAAATCGAACGCTAGGACAACAAGCGTAAACGTAAACAAACTATACCGTCATGGCAGCAAACAAAACAATGCACCGCGTGTTTGTTGTTTTTTTCTGCATTGTCCGCTTGGAAATAAGTAGCCAAGCTCGCCAAAAAGCAGAAATAATATCCTCAAGCGTGCACATTTGGGACTTCGTACGCTCGCACGATGACTCGCCGCGTCCGCGAATGAAGCAGCCAACTGGCGCACGCTGCCTCGAGAATGATGCACGGTGAACTGCCGTGACGCTGACGCTTTAACAAGCTCACGTCTTTTTAGCACATGTATCAGTCACTGCACAACACAACGCGAAGTCACGCGAAAGAGATCGTGTCTCCAAGAGAGCTCGAAGATATGTACCTGCTCAGCTATTGCGAATTATACGTCGCAGCCCCGCCGCGGTGGTCTAGTGGCTAAGGCACTCGGCTGCTGACCCGCAGGGCGCGGGTTCGAATCCCGGCTGCGGCGGCTGCATTTCCGATGGAGGCGGAAATGTTGTAGGCCCGTGATTTGGGTGCACGTTAAAGAACCGCAGGTGATCTAAATTTCCGGAGCCCTCCACTACGGCGTCTCTCATATTCATATAGTAGTTTTGAGACGTTAAACCCCACATATCAATCAATCAATTATACGTCGCAAACAAACATTGACCAACTTACATTTTTGTACAAAGTTTATGATGTGCGCAGGTATCGGTACTACGGGTGCGCTCTGTATATAAAATAAACATTTGCTTGCGGAACAGGCTTTAGAAGATAACGCCACGCGTAATGACAAGCGAAGGTGCAGTCCTTCAGAGCCCACATTTCAATCCATCAAGTCCTCACAAAGATGGCACCGAGCACGCATCGTGCCATTTTGGCGTGTGCTAGCCCGAAACCTTCCGAAAATCTTTCAGAAAGCTTCCACGACTAAATTGTCCGAGGAAGCGTCTGGCGACCCTCGGGCTCCCCGCGGGTCGCCAGAACCGTTCAACCCGAGAAAAACGAACGCCAACTGGAAGTGCTCTGCGGGCGGGGGGCGGAGCATCTCGAGAAAAACGAGCGCACTCTGGCTGGCTATGACAGCCCGCGGGTAGCTAGAAGTGGAAAAATCGAAGATTCCCACTTCGAAGTTTTAGACGGTGAAACTCAAGAAGCAACCGCTGACGATAGCAACAGCGGCGGTAGGGCGTGCGTGTCGGAACAATCACGTCGTTGCAGCCGGGGCAAGCGCGTCACCGGCGCATCTCCTACACCGGCCGCCGGCCCGCTCCCAAGCTCCTGAGGTCGAGCGAAGTCTACTTCGGATCGCTTGAAAGTTTTTGTTGGTGAAACTACAGAAGTAGCTGCTGACGATCGCAACAGCTTACTTTTACCATTAAAACTATTCCTCGTAATTCTTCGTAACTAGCACTTTGAAGCAAGTTATTCGCGACGTTTAGTTGAAAAATCAGGCCGATCTCCAGCGTGGTTCAACGATGCGGAATACCTTGAAACGTTGACACTAAATAGCAACCGCCGCTGCGAATCTTCGCTAATTATTTCGTTGTCTGTCGACAGATGCTCACATGGTAACCCCTACAAGGCACTGGAGTTTCACACCGGCGTATTACACAGACACCCGTACGCACACACGCACGTTACGTAAGGATCAAAAAAGGGTTTATAAAACTCATATATGGAGCTTTAACCACGTGACCGGAAACTCCGTGGGGAGTTTACCGAGGTCATGTCATTCATAAACTCTGTCAATAAACAAGGGGCGTTTTATAACGACATGTGCCGAGTTCACTCCGCTACCAGAGAGTAAATGACTGTGGCAGAGGAGTTTTGTGGGCTCATATGCTGGAAAAACCACCATCTCGGCTAATTTTAGGTTACAGTGTATATGAAAAAATTGTTGTCAGACCTTTGTGATGTGGCTGTTCACAAGCATGCCAATAAGAATTATCTCCTCGTGCGCATCAAAGTTATATTTTATGCACTTTTATTTACGGGTATAGTTGTAGAGCACGTCGCCTGAATTGAAACAGAACAATTTAGGGCTAGGTAACGCACATGCTTTCATTTCAACCATTTTCACCTCTGGTCAAATTAGTGTAATTTTGACTCCAGCCTGTAGATCAGAGTCAGCGTTGTCTTTAGAGACCAAATTCGAGTTGATGTGACGTGGTTTCTTTGAGATATTGTACATAACTATGATAAACAAGCTAGCCCGCCAACGCGTCCAGTCCCTGTACGATGTTTAATAAGTGGTGACAGTCCACAGATCATGCACAGAGATGGCTGATTGCGACCCCTTAGAATACGCATTGTTATCGCGGATGGTCGCGTTTGGACTACTTGTACCGTGAGCGCAAATTGTCAAAACAATTTTGTAGAAGTTTTTCAAAGATTCTAGTATGGCCGTGGTGGTCAAAGACCTAAAAATGTGCGTGCCCTGCTCTTGCGGCAAAAGCAACAATAAAAATTATACAATAAATTCGGTTGTTATAAACTACAATTGTGGCTCTTACGTGGGCTCTACAGCAATTCATAATATAATATGCAGTGAATTATCGCCTGTATGCCTTGAAGCTACACTCTTAGTCAAGTTTTGTCTAGACTACACGCCTGCAGGCAGGAAATAAAGTCAAATTATCGCCGCTTCTACGCGGCTCCATAGCCGCGTCCCTCAGAAACAGGCCCAATTTGTAGTGGCCTTCAAAATAGCCGGCACAAAGATTAGCCGGGATTTTCGGTCTAATTTTTCCTGGCAAGATACGACCTGCGGTTATGCGTGACATTTCCGTAGGTGGCCCGGACTTGATCAGGTGGCGGAAAAAGCATTATTATTTACACTTTTGAGTGCGGTTTCTTGCCGACAGTGCGGCGGATGTTATGACTACAGGTAATTAGAAAATAACTAGTATCGAAATTGTCGACATCTGCAAAATTAACATGCAAATCGTCTAACATGCATCTAAAAGTGTCTAAGCTTAACTGCCGTGTCCTATCGCTTGAGTCTGCGCAAAAGCTTCTGTTGGCAATGATTCAGTGTTCGTGGTTCTTTTGTGTGTCGCTAGGGTTATGGGTTATATATGACGTGCTGCTTCTGAAATAAAAATTAGTTGCGAGTGTAGCGAGTGTCGTGTTTTCTTGTCCTCTTCGTCCCCGTGAATTTACGCTACTACACCATATGGTTAAATGATGCAAAGCACACACAGCCCTGGAGCTGAACTCGGGACCGCATGCACGTGAAGCAGACGTCTTACCCATTGCACCACAGCGCCACCGCATGAAGGAGAGCTTATTCGCGGGGTACATATCTACCAAGTGGTTTTTTGCAAACCATCGGCGGAACCTTGAACTGTTTTTGTGGCTTATGCATGCATTTATCAGTGAATAGTTTGTAGGGCCTAATGAACTCGAGACAACCACGGTGAGTGCTTTCGGCTCTGACATCTGTTCGTTGTGCGCCGTTCCGCAAGAACAATTAACGTGCGTTTGTGCGTCGTTTTAGTGCTTCCCCGTGTACCACGGGTATTACGCTCACCGAAATTCGTGGACGAGGCTGTGTTCGGCTGTCGAAATCTGCGTATGTTTCTCGCACGAGCGTGTGCTGTGAGAAATTTCGCTTATTTGTTTCGGAAGGTACACACGTGTCAGTGACAGCAGCCTATTTTCAGCTGGTGGAAGACAATGCGCTTTCGCACATAAACGTTGCATGGGTATTTTAGCGTGCCTTCTTTAACATTTGCATTTCGTACGCAAGAACTGCCGTGAGCTGCACGCTGGGAGAGCAGCGCCTTTTTAGCATTTCGACGATTACTCATTTCTGGCTGCCGGCAGTGTCACGCTACGTTGCGGGTGAATGAAAATACCGGTGAAGACGAATTTAACAAAATTGAATGTATTAGCAAGTGGGCAAACTTCGCGAGGTGCACCTAACGCGAAGCAATATGCTATGTTGTCACCCGATGCATCAACACGAGTTATCACGGTAGTAAGAGCGCACAAAATAAAAAAGGATCGAAAAGAACGACATGGACGCCACGCCTTTGTTTTCTGTTCTCGGTCTTTTTGTGCAATAAAAAAAGAGAGAGCAAATGAAATACCAAAATGCCTAGCGTATGCGTCTTAGATACGGTTTATGCTTAGAGCTGACAGGCGCTATCCCTAAACATGTATAATCAGTAAAATAAAATGGATGTTCATCACAAGCAGGCCATGTTAAACACGGCTGCAACAAAGTGCACCGCTAGAATTGGTTCGAATTCTTCGCATAACCACAGCGGCGTATGTTCACTCTGTACTCCAAACACAATCCAAACAAACAAACAAAAAACTTGCCTTCAATCACACTTCTCCATCATCCCCGTGAAACAGTTTGGACAAATATTCTTGCTAAGTAAAAAAATGCTGATTTGTCATCAACTAGTTAAAAACAAAATTGTTTGAAGGCGTTATTCTTGTGCTCACGCAGTTAACAAAGTGCTGAACGGAACGACGTGAGAGCGGTACTCACTATTTCACTTCGAGTGCTCCACTAATATGAATCCACAGGTCCAGCCGTCAGGATGGTACATCTTACTAATAATCAGCACTGGCAGAACACACAGGTCGAGCACAGATCGCAGGCACATTTGAAACTAAACACCGACTAATACACTCTACTTCGAGAAGCCACGCGCACCACACGCACACACATGGGAGGGTTTTTTCGGCAGCGCACGCAGTGACATGTAAGATGACGCCGGTCCCTTTCCCGCGCTCTGCGGCCACTGTCAACATTCTCTCGATTTTCAAGGCCTTTCCACCGGTCCCATGTCGTAACGCTAAGGGACCTTTCGGGCGCTTTGTTCCGCTATTTCAGAAGAGCGCCACGCACGTTTGGCCTGTAGTTCGGTTACTGCTACAGTTAGCTGCTAAGCTTTGAACTGTTCGGTACAGTAATTTCGCTCATATTTCTTCCTTGGTTTCTGTGAACATTAAATGGCCTAGTTTGTTTATGCTTTCGACTAACATTTTATGCGCTTTATTTATAGGTGTTTATTTTATAGCAGAACACATCATACTGAAAAATATTCCACCTCTGAACGCCTATTAGGTTTCTTTCACCATTAGTGCAAACAATTTAACATACCTACCCGCATGGCAACATTACACATTATTTGAAGTTTTCACAAATCATTGTGCTTTGCTGTTAAAACAAATTATTCAGATACGACACGAAGATTATTACTGGGCTGTAGAAGTTCTACATTGTGTGTTAATGGGCGCAAACTACAGTCATGCCTTGTCATATATGTTACCTTTGTATGCACCAATGAAGTACTGGATAGCTAGTTCAACCGTCATAAGAAACCAATGAACTGTTCGGAAAAAATGTTTTATTCCACCAGGAATAAAGATTTATTTCTTCAGAGTTGGCGGCGGCTGCATTTCCGATGGAGGTAGAAATGTTGAAGGCCCGTGTGCTCAGATTTGTGTGCACGTTAAAGAGCCCCAGGTGGTCGAAGTTTCCGGAGCCCTCCACTACGGCGTCTCTTATAATCTAATGGTGGTTTTGGGACGTTAAACTCCACATATCAATCAATCACTCAAATATTTTTCAGAGTTGCTGCTTTGCGGGCTGCAGCCTTCTGCGCATTGTCTCTTATGATGTCATTTCTGAGCTTGCAAAAGTTGTTCAAAACTACATTGGTTTCAACGCGAACTGCCAAGCTCATAAGCGTTTGTGCAGTGTGGCCGTTTTCATACAACTCAATGTCTGGCTCTTCTAGAAGTAGAATCGTCTTCGAAGTCACAACGCCACGTTGATTGCTACAGGATAGAAAATCGTTCTCGTTTTCTCCAAAAGACAACTTTTCTGCAACTAGCTTTGTCATCAGTACCATATGAACTGTCCATGAATGCGGAAATTTCAGGTCTCCTCTCGTGAGGTTAGCTGCCATGGCAGTGTTTTCCGCTTCGATCTCGCAGTTTTCAACAACCAACGTGCTGAAACAAATAGAACAAGAAAGCTTCTTTGAAGCAGAATGAGCCGCGTACCCTGCAATATAAATTATAGCATCCATATCGGAGTGGCCGCTTGTTATATCACGGTCAGTAACAGACACAGAAAAATTGCACCCCACCAGATCTTCATTGGTGTCTCCACACTCCGCCTCCTCGCAAGGAAATATTAAAAGCTTTTGAAGACGAAGCTTCTTCTCACACTCATACTGTTGGCGCACCGAAATGTAGTACTGCGCTCCTGCTAGCTGACGGTAACGGTCAAAGCGGTCCTCTTGCACATCCGTCTGAAACTTGCCCAGCAAGACGCACTTGAAGTGAAGTTCTTCTAAGCAGTAGCGCGAGATTTGTACCAGAGAATAGCATGTCAATCGCGAAGCAATGTGTCTCTTTTGTCAGTGAGCCACTGCTGGTGTTAATGCTCGCCGAAGCATCCAGCCAGTCAACAATGGAACTCAGCAACGTCAACTGTGTATCGTCCACAGACCTCACAGGGTCCTGCAAGCTGTCTCTTAGCCTCTGGCCTTTTCAAGGTGTCTTAACATTGACTATTCGGCACCATGTGAGGATAATATCAATAAAAAGAGCGGTGGACTCAGCTTGAGCAATCGTGGACGTGGAACCATGCGTACTGAGTGCGTTTGACACAAATGGATATACTACATGCAGTACAAGCTTTACATTCTGCCGGTCCAAAGAGGTGGGATTCACGGCTTTTGCATTCAGTCTGTAGCCGGCCTTCACAAGCGAAGTTTTTATTGAAGTATAAAGCTCCCGCACAGCTGCAAAAGAAGCAGCTTTCATACGAGGAGGCCTTTCAGGCAATTTCCCACTCAAGTCCATTTCAGGGAAATAAAGGCATGTTCCAGGACTTTTTTGGTTAATCCAATTATCCCTAACGCACTTCAACAAATGCTCAGGATTGAAAACGTAGAAAAGTGGGCGAGTGTTATCCGCTCGATGGGGATAAACAATGCTCACTTGAGGGCTTGTGGTGAAGAAGGACATCATCTTGCGGTTCAGAGCCTTGTTGTCAGTTATTACAGCGATGACTTTAAGCCCCAGCTTCTCAACACTTAGGATTATGTATTTCGTATGCTCATGCAAAACTTCTGCGCTCAGTTTGCTCACAGGTAGTATGTGTATGACGTCCTTGTTTGAAGAAAGCAGCAACTGTATCATAAACACATGGGCTGTGTTGGCTGGTTCCGTAGAATGGGCTGATGATCCCACAATGTGCCCCCTTTGTAGTCGAAATATGGTTCGATGTGGATCTCATCAATCATCATGGTCACTGGCTTCTCGGGATCTTGCATTGACTTCACTCTGTCTCGGATGTAGGAAAAGCAATGCAATTCACTTTGCTCCAGAAGGGGGTCAGCTTTGTAATTTGAGCTTACACGACGGAGTGTGGAAGGCTAGGGCAAAATCATCCCTGATGCAGCTCTTGTGAAGTTATATGCGTGAGTAGAAATCGAATGCACGATGCTGGCAAATACCAGAACTTCTGCACTATACATGCGCTGTTTCGCGAGGTGAAGCTCTATTTGCTCAACCAGAAATTTCAGCAAATCTCTGCGTTCTTTCGGATTGTCACTGTCTTCAATGACGTCTAGAAGAAGTGAAGTGACGAACTGCAATACTTTGGTTCCCTTCGAGTCTTGCGTCACTCCAGGTACATCTCACAAGCGTTTCTCTAGCTCCTCTAGCAGCGAGGACAAACTGGAGGTATCGCATACATCATCTGGCAGAGCGCTGCCCGAAGGAAGCGATTGAAGCTTCAGTCTTTTCAGGAAAACGGAAAGCGCCAGATCTGCGAGAACTGCTAAGGCACATTTCACACTAGGTGAAGCATCGTCCTCAATGAGAATAAACCTAATTCATTGCTCATTTACAGAACCCGTACAAAATTTTGTGTTGCAAATCCCGGACAGGTTAGCTTTCAACTCTTCAAACGATGAAACTTTGTTTCTTTTCTGTTCAACTTGATTAGATTCAAACGATTGTCAAATCACCTTTTGCAAAACAGCATTTTCCCTCCTTGCTTTCTTGGGCTCGGGCGACTCGCTGCGAACTTGTGTTGAATATAAGTATTTCCGGCAGTAAGGGAAGACTGAAGGCACGTCACCTTTCTTCAAATGCACTCTGTCGCGCTTCACCTCTATTGTTCGGCCTGTCTGTTTCTCTTGGTGAGACAATACCGTGACGAAGTCGTCTTTATAAAAATGCAGCTCACACACCTGCACACAGAAAGGTATATTGATAATGTTAAGGGTAATTTCAACTTATACGAGCGCAAATGTGAGAATGACGTTTGTACTAGCTTTCGCAGATATATACCTATCTGTGTGCAAATATATCGCACAGCCTGATGCATCCGCGGAAATAAACACTTGCTGACAGGCCCACACTTTAGTTATAGCAGTGCCCTCACTGCATACGAAGCGCGCGTTCCCGGGAGTCACAGTTCACAACAACCGCTACACCTCACACATATTCCTGGCTCCTATGCGACAAAATTGCAGTGCCTTACCCTCGAATGCACTGTAGGTGTGAAATCCTTCCGTGACCGTGGAATGACCCGCCTCCATGCTTTCTACTGCACTTCATCTCTTGGAACACGCACTTTAGGGCCATTGTCATAGTTTCCGCGGCACCCGGGAACACAGCACCGGCCCATGTTTCACGAAGTTGCCCTCGTTGCGACACGCCAATTGTTCAGCGTTGAATTCTAGATACACTTTCCATTCGAAGGCTTCTACACGCACACATGCCACAGAAGGAACAGGATGAAACGGACTCGCGCGAGTAATGAAACACTGCACGAACGAAAGACAAAGGCAGCGGCTTGCCGCTCACTGAAAGATGGAGTTCCAGCCAGAACTTGCCCGTATGACCAACAGAGGGTGTTGGTATGACCGCGAAAGCGGAGCGCTCCCAATCGACTGCGCAGATAAGTGTTTTTGCATGTTTTGAGCTTGTCTTTATACTTATAAGGCAGCAGTTGCAATCTTCGTAGCACCTATTTTATGGTACGGCTTTTTCGTGGGCCAGTCGCCAGGTATTTATTAGTTTGTGCGTGTGTAGGTGTTTGATTTTTTAGTGTTTTGTTGTTTTTTTATTTTTCCACCCTGTGGGAGAGGTGTGCGTACATCGAACAAGCAAATTTTTGTAGTAGAACTTAGACTTTCTTTTTTTGCAGTGCAGGGCTTGAGTTTAGTAGTTATCGAGTATAGAGACAATTGGTGTCAGAAAGACATGGTTAAAAAGGTTCAGGATGTGGAGTGGATTTGAAATTGAACGCAAGTGTAGACGCGGATGGAGAAAAGGCTGACGCGAAATGTAGGCAATGTGAGGTCGAGGAAAAAAATGGAGAAAATGATGGTTGCCCAGAGTGAACTGCTGATAAGAATCGGCGAGCTCGAGACTGCGTTGGCGACAGAGCAAGAGAAAACGAGGGCAATCGGAGAAAGGCGGAAGTCCGCCGAAAAAGCACTAGCGAAGCTGAACAAAGGAGCGGCCTACGGAGAGAACAGTAGGCAACCGGCAACCATAACGGCGGAGAAGAACGAGTAAGCAAGTTTGTAAAAAACAGGTTCAGCCGGTTCAATTGTCGCAAGGCCCAGCTTCAGCGAGGTAGTAGTGGGGCTGGGAGGGGACAAAACAGCCGGCGTCACACGAGCAAGTAGCCCCCAGGTTCAGGACGCTCAAGCTGAAAAGTCACAGCTTGTGATAATCGCCGGGGACTCGAATTTAAATCGATGCATAGAAGCCATCAAAGAGAGGGTAAGAGGTGACAAGAGGGTTGCAGTAGGAGCGTTTCAAGGACGCAAGCTGGAAGCAGTCATGAGGCAAGCGAGCGCAAAACTCAAAACTACAGCTGATAGACGAAACCTCGTGATAATTTCAGACGGTTTAAACGAAGTAATAAAGGAAGATACAGCCGGACTAGCAACCACACTGGCGAAAGGCGTCGATGACATGCGCGCCACCTCTCCTCAGGTACAGGTAGTGTGACATGCACGATACCGAAGGTACCAGTGCGTGATAGCAATCTGCAAATAGCAGTTGTCAATGCAAACCAAGAAATATGGTGGATGAGTCGAGAGAAAGGCTTTGAGGTGGTAGAAATAAACAGAGAGGTGCATAGGTGGGGCGGTTTTCAACGAAACAGAATACACTTCGATGGGCGGCTAGGTCATGAGGTGGGTTGGCGACTTGCAGGACACGCAGTAGCTTTTTTGGGAGGCAAGTGGGCCCTTCGGGGTGCAGGATAGCTAGTAACAAAGAAAACAACCAGGGAGACTCTTTGGCAGGTGGTATGGACAGATACGATTCCAAAGTAGCACCAGTATCTAAGATAGTTTTAGTCCTGGGCAGAGATGGACGTAGCCACGAGCGCCGAGCGAATTCAGACATAGGGTATAATAACATGCAGGGTGGTAGGAACAGGCTGAAGTGGAAAGAGATAGAAGAACAGCTAAGGGAGGAGAGGCAGGGGTTATACAGTTTTGTAGAAACACATCTCACGGACATAAAACGACCTCCGAACAATCCGGACTACACGTGGGAATATTGTACTAGAACAGAAGGCAGCAGAAAGGAGGGTGGTTTTGGGGCATTCATTCATAAAAGCATAGACTGGCAAAGGGTCAAGCAGGAGTGCAAGGAACATATATGGCTTAAAGGGAAAGTGGCAGGGCGAATGACACTCTTTGGTTTCGTGTACTTCTGGACGCAGCAAAGGCCACAGAGGAAAACCAGGCAATGGTAGAGTGTATAGTCAAAGGACATTCAGGAGTTAGGAGGAGAGTGCGAAATAATTTTACTACGAGACATGAATGCCCACGTAGAAGATATAGATGGGTATACCGACCCGACAGGCAGAATGATCATGGATATGTGTCAAAGGCTTGATTTGATCCTTTGCAACAGTACCGAGAAGTGTGAAGGGCAAATTACATGAGAGGTAGGAAAGCTGAAGTCGACGATAGATTATGCACTGATGTCACATAGGAACTATGATAAGCTCAGGGGAATGCACATAGATGAAGGTGGCTCCAGAAGTCTGGGTAGTGATCACAAACGTATCAAGCTATGTTTTGGAAGAGCAGTGAAAGTGGGAAGGAGACAAGATGAGCAACTACAGGAAAATTTTTATCCAGAAAGGCAAACTGAAATAGACACTAAAAAATTGAGAAAGTAATCACGGAGGATAATAAAACAGTGTGGGCATATACGAATTTAATTAGACTGTTTGAGCTAGAGCTTGCTAAAACGCGTGACAATTCACCCCGGAAAGAAGACACAAACCCAAATTTTGGTGGGATGAGGAAGTTAAGAGAGCCATAGCAAAACGTGAGGAAGCCTCTAGGGAACACAGACAAGCTAAGCATTAGGGTTAACTGACAGACGATGTTGAAAGAAAACGGTACATCTTTCTAAGCTCTAGAAGGGAAGCATCCCTCCTGATCAAAAAAAATATTAGAAGAAAGGGTGCTCAGTGGCTGGCAGAAGTACATAAAAAAGATAGAAAGGCAGCTGCGAAATTTCAGAACCATCTAAACTCCCTATGAAATGAGACGAGCCCCGAGCAGAGGTTTATAACTACAGCCCAAGGTGCTAGGCTAGAAGGGGACGAAGCTATTGAATATATAGGAACAAGGGTGACAGAAATATTTTAACAAAGTGCTTTATGTACCACAATTGACAAGGATGAATCAAGTGGTGCAATGGCTCCATTTTCACAACAAGAGTGGGAAAGGTCTGAGAAAAGGGTTCCTAGTAGTACATCAACAGGGCCAGATGACATTCCAATTATGCTGATAAAGACATTCGGTCCGAAGTCTAAGGAGGTTTTGAGAGAGGCATTGAGCAAACTAATAATCGATGGTGAAGTTCCCGATGGATGGAAACTTAGCAGGATGAGCATGATCTATAAAGGAAAGGGGGACAGACTACCGTCCTATATCAGTGACATCAGTGGTCTACAGGCTGGCGTGGCAGATTATAAAGGAAAGACTGCAGGCATGCATAGAGAATGAGGGGGTGCTGGGGGAACTGCAGAATGGAGTTTCGGAAACACAGGAGGTTGGAAGACATACTGTTCTCACTGACGCAGTGCATCCTCAACCTCACTATTTAAACGGAAAAAAAGATAAATCTAATGGTTAGTTCACAAAGTATTACGGCTAGGTGGCGTTAGCCGCCGCCCGATCTAAAGGGTACAGCCACATCCATCAATCCATCCATCCATCCATCCATCCATTCATCCATCCATCCATCCATCCATCCAGCGGAAAAAAACTAACAGCGTCTACAGGGGAGCCGTGCGTCCCTGCCGGCTCGCGCCAGTCGAGCCGTCGAGTGGTCGGACACATAGCGTCGCGTAGCACGTGTGGAAAGGAGGGGTTGGAGAGTTCTGTAGAAAATCGAGAGGGTGTTGCCACTACACGCGCGCATTAATCCCGGGCGCGTTTTTCCGTATCATATCGCAAGAGATTGATTGATATGTGGGGTTTAACGTCCCAAAACCACTATATGATTATGAGAGACGCCGTAGTGGAGGGCTCCGGAAATTTAGACCACCTGGGGTTTTTTAACGTGCACCCAAACCTGAGCACACGGGCCTACAACATTTCCGCCTTCATCGGAAATGCAGCCGTCGCAGCCAGGATTCGAACCTGCACCCTGCGGGTCAGCAGCCGAGTACCTTAGCCACTAGACCACCGCGGCGGGGCATATCGCAAGAGATGTATCGGGAGTACGCGGCGCCGCTATTGGCTGAAGAAGGTCAGGTGATCTAAACGCGGTTCCGGTTTGTTGTGTTTATTTTTGTTATTTTTTTATCTAAGATAACGGCGCCCACAGAGTGGTTTTTGCGAGGCAGGTTGAAGCCGTACGTCGTAGATGTTTGGTTTTTTCGCTGACCTATGTTACGCGTGGCTGTGCAGATCGTTTTACGATGGACGCAGTGATGTTTAACGTTAATCTGGGAGTGTGTAGTGTATCGGCGTGCGATCATGTGTTTGACACGACGCAAGGAACTTTCGTTTCCGCTGACGCGCTGAAGCTCCGCTCCGTACAAATTGAGCCGTCCGTGCGCCACAGGCATGACGGACGCCCAAATGTCCGGGCTTTCTGTCGCGAAATGTTTTCGCGGCGATTGGCAATGTAAACGTGGATTGTTTTACGATGAATGACGTGGTGTATGCATGGACTGTGTCGCGATGGGCGAATTGGTGCACAAAGTAAATGTGGGAGCGTGTGCATGCCCCTTTGGTGTGATATTTATCATAATATTGTGTGTTCGCCATGGCACGAGAAACCCTTGGATTTAATTTTACTCGTGTATGAGTGCAAGCTTATTCAACCACAGTGAAAAAAAAGACGTGAGGCGATTTGTGAATATTTGTTCATTTGTCAACTCGGCTCGATGCCATTGCAAATAAACTTGATGCTATAGAAATGTAAAAGAAAGTGTGTTTCGGAAATAGCGTTATTTTAATCTTCTAAGCTGCTTCTGGTAAGTGTACATTATTTGCAAAAGGCAGGGAGTACTCATCTCCCAGCCTTTCACGTAAACTAGTCTAATGTTAATCGGTGCGATTACTTGAGCATGTTATAAAACACCTTACATGTCCGCGTGAAATGCACCCGTCACAGTGAATGAGGCTTGCATAACCAAGTAGTAACATCAATGAATTGCCCATCAAGACCGTAGTGTCGAAACAAAAAAAAGGAAAAGTACATTTAAGGGCTTGTTTTCTTTGTTAGACACAATATTATTGAGATCGAACAGGTAATCACGTCAAACAAAAAAAGTACATTTAAGGACTTGTTTTTTTTTGTTAGACACAATATTAATGAGATCTAATAGACAATCATGCTAAATGGCATAGTGGTCTGTTAGATCTCAATAATACTGTGTCTAACAAAAAAAACAAGCGCTTAAATGCACTTCCTTCCTTCATTCATAATGAGGGACTTGTTCTGATATTCTTGCTGCCTTTTGGTAGTATACGAGGAATGATTGGTCAGCAGCAAACTCATAATAAGCTCACAAACTACGCGGCGCCAAACAGACACAAAAAAGTGTTCCACACTCATCATCGTGGCTACTGGCCACGCTCCTACTTTAATTTTTATATACCCCGTTACGGGAACAGGGAGGTGGCTACCGTGGTAGATCGGTTGGTAGAGTATCGGCCGTGTTATTCGAAGGTTGCAAATTTGATCCCTGCCCGCGGCAAGTTATCTTTTGTCCGATTTTCTTTCTTCAAAGTTACCCTACAAAAAAAGGGCATACTGTGAAGAGAAAGGCATATAACAAACTTAGCAGCGTGGGCAGGAAAAAAATAAAAGAAAACATGAGTGCCTGGGGAACAATTGGCAGACGTTGATTCACGAAATGTGCCTGGAAAATGTACCCATATTTTTGTAAAACCCTGCAATGTCGATTGTGATACATGGTGGTGGAAACATGTTTTCTGTAAAAAATACCTGAATACGCATCTCTCTTGCAACTACCCCACCCAAACCTCCAAGAATCACACAGATGAATGATGCACATACCACGTGGACTCACAGTGCCGCAAAAAATGACATATTTCATGGTATTTGAGCACAATCTTTTCTCAATTATTGCAGTATGTAAGGTTCACTAATGACAGTAGTATGACAATGCAAAATCCCTTGCCCTCCCTGATAAGGGTTTGTTTTTCCTCTAAACTCGTCTAACAGGGAAGTACATTGTTTATCCAAGCGTAAATATTACTTGCCCAACAGGACCCGTTTCTTAACTAGAAACAAATGACAGCACATACAATTTTTAACGCAAAACCTAGAGCCCCTTTGACATGTAAACTTGCTGCTATTTTCTCCATATTATATTTCCGATTCAATTGCATACTGCTTCTAGCTTTTCATCAGGCTAGCTTATTACACCACTAAGTTGATTGCTTGTACATAATTGTTTACTAAAGGCTAAATGCTGCATTAAAGATGTGCTGTTAACGTATAACAGCTTCTTGATGCAGGCCCAAAGATCATTGATGTTGCTTTAGTAAGCTATTAGCATCTGTTATTACAATATAAGAACCCGTTTTTAAAGTAGGCAATAAGTTATACACATGCTATAGTAATTTTTTTCAAAAATTTATTGAAAATTCTTGAACAAAGTGAACCAAGATGATTAACAGGACAGGTAAGCTCTCTGTTGAATAAATTACAGTACATTTTACATTACTTCGCACTAACCAGTGTCTTGAAAGACATATGTATATGAAGGGGTTTTTAAAAGGCGTTTGTACCTTACACAGATAAGAATTTGTCAATGCATGATGAACAATGAGTATGCAATTAAGAATGCTTCCAGATTTCATGTATTTATGTTACCTGTGACAAATTGGACAATTTATTTCAGGAGAGACAAGTCGGCATGAGCACTACAATAACAGAGCTGAGCTAGCTGGTTTGTCTTCCTGTTAAGAGACAGGGCATGCAAACATGGACACCAGACAGAAATAAAGGGGCGCAAATGCCAACTGACAACTGAAAAGATGCACAGCTGCATAAATAAAAGCTTACATGCGAACTCGCCTGGGAATATATCATGTGTCCGTGTGTGCACATCGCATAATTTATTTTTGCGCTTGTGATAACTATAAACCAGCGGTAAAGATTTTAACCTACGCATTTCCATTTCAGTCCAAGCACTAAGTCATATCTCGATTGCTTCAGTGCTAAAATGCTGCTCAAGGCTTTTTTCCTAAGAACTATGGCATAAGAACTATGGAACTAAGCATTTCTTATGAAACGTTTGTAGATAAACTGCAAGTGAATTATGACTTCCTACCTTTCTTGAGAGCCCTTACCAGGTAAATTGTTGAGCTTTAAGCTAAGAGCACTTTAATAAAGAAACAAAACTTTCATAGGTCATTTAAATTGCTAGATTCACGCACATACATAAATTTACTGAAGAACTTGTTTCTAAGTTTTTCCATGTCTGAAAAGACAAAACTTACTTTTCAGCGACTTTAAGTTCTCCTATGTCTCTAAAGACAAAACTTACTTTTCAGTGACCTTAACATCAGCTAGCGTATCTTCACATGCAAAATCTTGTACTTTTGTCTTTTTGTAAACCCCATGCTCTTATTACAAAAGTGTACCTGGTGTGGTTGCTAAATAAGTAAGACATCTTTATGGGTAGGACCGGTTCATTTGGTAGTATCCTTGTTATGAATAATGGTGGGTGTTGGGCAAAACAATATAAATGAGTCCCGAAAAAAACTAGATTTTGAACAAGTATATTTGCTGCAAGTAAATGAAAAATAAATTTAATTCATTACAATGAAAACTGGTAAGTATGAGTCATCATTTAATGCAGTAGGGGGAATGCTTTAAAAGACATACGAAGGGGGAGCGGGGAAGCTCCGTGTTACATCACAGTGTGTTCTCTAATCTAATGTTGAATGGCATTTCCAGTGCAGTGTCCTGGCTCTTTTCTAAAAATGAAAATAGGAGCAAGGCAAGGCAATTAAAAGAAAACAGCAGACAGCAGCGTCTTTCTAAGCTTTCACCAGCACCAAAAGCTTTGTAAAATATTCCTCTTTGAGCCTCCTAAAACAAAAAGCACATTTATTTTTTTCCTATCATCGCTGGCACGAACTTCCACACCTACGGAGCAAAAGGGAACATGTTTCCTTCTGAACTATTTTTATTAACAAGTAAACCCCTCCAGGCAAAGTGGCACACATCATAACTTGTAGTTTCAAAAACTTCGTGAGGCAAGGCTTAGAGCAGGCGTTATACTAGTGTTTATAATCAATACAAGACTAGTCATCACTTTACAAAACTCTAAATGCAGGCCGTAAATTTATTTCTTAATTTTATGGATACGTTATCACTTTCACTGTCCAATATTTTCATAGTTAACTAGTACACTACCGTCACACACAACATACGACCCTTCAGGTTGGCTCAACAGAAAGCAGCAGGTTCGAAGAAACTGTGTAATGAGCTTAGAGATAACAGTAGACAGCCAGCTGTGATAACACCAACAATATATAAGCCCTTGAGAGGTCTCTTTATATCGGTACTTCTTTCAGAACTGACAAAGTTTAAATTAAGGTTCAAAAAAACACTATAAAGAAAAGTACCTCGCAAAAGAATAAGTGGGCTAAGGATGTCAGGCCAGAGTGGATGACGTAGCACAATTACAGCATAAGCTGAAGGAGAGGCCTTCCATAGAGCCTTTAGTAAAATCTCATAGGGTGCCTACTGCAGGTACACTAGCTAGGTATTCAGTACAACATTTGCAATACTTTTGCATAATAACAAAGCACCTAATGTGCATCTGTAAGGCATTTACATAGCTTGCACGCTTCGTTGTTGCTGCGGCCGATAATGATGAGGATGGCGAATTATAGTTCAGCCCTTCGTAAAGAGTTGGAAGATTTCGACCATTCACTCATAAAGCAGTTCACATGAAGGGAAGTCTCGTGCAAATTTACTCTTCTTCCAAGCAATTAATATGCTTCCTCACCTAACATTATGAATGCAAAGGGTGTTTTTGCGAAGAATATTCGAGCACTTTTACGATTTTATGGCAGGATGAATGATCACCATCTGGATTGTGGCTTAGATTTATCACACGCTAAGCTTCCTATCTCAGTAAGGATGACAGCTGCAGACAATATTGCTCCTAAAACTGGCTATTGTGAGCTCATAAATTACACTGCAAAACGTTTTTTTTTGTTTACAGAAATCATATGGCCCCATCAATAAAGAACAGCTGTGTCACACGATCGTACGATTATCATGAAAGAAATCGCATACTTGGACAGTGATTACAGCATAGTTTCTAGCAAAAGCACATATTGTTAGGCCAAATTACTTATTTCCTGGAACCAAGTGAGGCCTTTGGGCATTTCTTAAGTTCTGCACTTTTGAACGACAACGAGAGAGATAAAGATGCAAGGAAAGGCAGGGAGGTTAACCAGACGCACATCCGGTATGCTACCCTGCACTGGGGAGGGGATAAAGGGGAGAAAAGAGGTTGCAGAAAGATGAGAAGGTACACACAATCACGAGCACACTCGGGGAGCACACACAGATTATAGGCGGTCGCTCAGGTTTGTTGACTTAAGGTAAAGTAGCAGTGCTTTAGTTGCTTTCTGCGCAACTGAGGCAGATGCCCAAGGTCCTAGTATCTTCTGCACACAAAATGGTCCGGGGTCAAGTCGATTCAAAACCATCCGTAGCTGGCATCGCTGTGTGTCGTAGCAAGCGCAGCTGCACAGGACGTGTTCGATGGTCTCTTCATCTCCGCAGTAGTCACATGTAGGAGTGTCTGTCATACCAATGCGAAAGGAGTACGCCTTTGTGAATGCAACACCCAACCAAAGGCGGCATAACAGTGTCGCATCGGAGCGGGGAAGTTGTGATGGTAGCTTTAGCTTGAGCGAAGGATCCAGTTCAAAAAATTGACACCTTTGGAAGCTGGTAGACGACCAGAACGTGCGTGTGAGATCTCGAGCCAGCAGGTAAAGTTGTCTTGCTGCATCATTCCATGATAGAGGAATCGAGACTACACGGGTTTCTTCATGGGCTGAGCGGGCTGCATCATCGGCTAATTGATTTCCGGTAATACCGATATGTCCAGGCAGCCATTGATATATAATATCATGCCCTCGTGCTAGAGCTTCATGATGGCAATGTCTTATTTCTTGTACCAGTTGGTCATGGCTCCTCCTACGCATGGCAGACTGCAAACTCCGAAGCGCTGCCTTCGAATCACAGAATATGACCCATTTTCCTGGATGTTATTGAACGAGATATTGTAAAGCAGCCCTTATAGCAGTAAGCTCTGATGCCGTAGATGTAGTCATATGCGACAACTTAAACTTAAATGTCATTTCTGCAGCCAGAATTACAGCGGCACCTGATGAGCTGCTGGATGAGACGGACCCATCAGTGTATATCTGCGTTCGGTCTAAGTACAACTCATGTAATAATAGCAGTGTTGCTTGCTTCAATGCTACTCTGGAGTGACTGCTTTTCTTTTTGATTCCCGGAATTTCTAGACGTACTTGCGGCTGGTCGAGGCACGACAAAGGGCATGCCGTTCTCGCAGCTGGCGTATATCCTGATGGAATGCTGTTTAGGTGCTTGGCTATGACGTCTGTAAACGTAGCACGTGGTCTTCCGGAAGGTAGAAGGGCCAAGTGGTGGTCGGGGACATGGCTAGTATGTCGAATATGCGCTCTGAGGCAATCCACAACTATATATGTCCTGACCGGATGGTCTTTGGCAAGCATGATTGTGGCATAAGTAGAAGCGCATCGGGGCAGTCCTAGGCAGATACGCAGTGCCTGACCCTGCAAACTCTCCATTGAATGAGTATTCAATTTGCAAGTGTTAGTCAGTACCGGCAAGCTGTAGCGCAATAGACCCAGAAATAGGGCCCTGTACAGCTGTAGCATGGAGCACACAGAAGTTCCCCATGCTTTACCGCACAAGAATTTCATGATATGCACAATAGATAGCAGTCTCTTCTTCAAGTACGCACAATGTGGGCTCCACGAAAGACTTTTGTCGATTATTATGCCCAGGAAACGATGCGTCCGTGCATATTTGACACTCTGCCCATTGATGTAAACAGGGTATGACGTCATTGGTTTGCGTGTAAACGCCATCAACGCGCACTTCACAGTTGATATATTTAGGCCTTGTTTCTGAAGGTAGGCTGTTGTGAGGGTTGCTGCCCGCTGTATTCGTGCACGCACCTGAGGGCGAGTAACTGCAGCACTCCAGAGGCAAATATCATCGGCGTATATGGATAGGCAAACCGACTTTGGCAGAACCTTCACCAGACCAATGAGGGCCACATTGAACAATGTGGGGCTTAAAACACCTCCCTGAGGTACTCCGCAGTAGGTGTAATGTTCAGCAGTTGTACCCTCATATGTTTGCACAAAGAAACCCCTGCCAGTTATATAATCTTTTATCCATTGAAACATTCGTCCACCAATGCCCATTGCTGCGAGAGAAGTGAGGATGGCATCATGAGCTACATTATCATATGCACCCTTCACGTCAAGAAAGAGTGCCACTGATATGCGCTTGCGACTTTTTTCTTGTTGAACAAATGTCGATAAATCAAGGACACAGTCAATGGTGCAGCGGCCCCGACGAAAGCCTGCCATGCAAGAAGGGTATTTGGTGTATCGTTCCAAGTACCACTCGAGACGAAATAGAACCATTCTTTCCATCACTTTTCCGAGGCAGCTTGCGAGGGCAATAGGGCAATACGCTGTCAAGTCCAATGGTGATTTTCCCGATTTCAAAAGTGGTATCGATAGACTTATTTTCCATTCTCAGGGAACACTGCCGCTGAGCCAGGAGTTGTTGAAGCATATTAAAAGTTCTTTTCTAGCTCTTTGTCCAAGGTGTCCCAACGCACTATAAGTAATACCATCAGGACCTGGCGACGACATGCGCTTAGAGGTGACTAACGCACCTTCCAGTTCTTCCATGGTGAACGGAGTGTCCATTTCTGGTAACCACGTCTCAGGAACGATCACGGCGTCGATGCTCTCGTTCATAATATTCCCGGCAACTCTCGTGCAAAATTCTTCAGCCACCTCGAGTTCTGTTTTTTCACGATGGAGTGCCAAAGCTTTAAAAGGGTGCCGTTGTTGTGGAGAGGAGCGAAGACCACGAACTGTTCTCCAGATATATGACAGCGGTTTATGAGGGTCTAGAGATTCGCAGAATGCTTTCCAGCGTTCGCTTTCCAGTTTGTAAATGCGTCGTTGAATCTTTTTCTGGAGCCGCCTTGCTCCCTCAGATCGTAAATTGATCTTGTGCGTCTGTATCGTCGTTCAGCACGCCTTCGTATAGCTCGTAATTTTTCCAGTTCGATGTCAAACTGTGTTACTTTAGACGAAAATGGTAATTTACATTTGGACGCTTGCATAGCTTCCACTATGGTATTTTCCAGGCTGCAAGCGAGGCCTTCTTGGCAAGCGTTCTCAACACGCAATGCAAACATCGACCAGTCAGTGCCAATTGCAACACCGGAAGAGATATTTTTTATGATACCATCGATCGTCACGTAGGTGGGTATGTGATTACTCCCATAAGTCTCAATATCGCAAAACCACTTAACTTTGTGAGAGAAGCACCGTGACACCAATGTCAGGTCAAGGCAACTGCCATACGTGAGACCCCGCAGATATGTGGGGGTACCATCGTTCATGATTGAAAGGTCGTAAGGCGATGGTAACAATGTTCCGGCCCCTGGCATTCATCCTAGTGCTCCCCCAAAGCATGTGATGGGCGTTGAAGTCAACGGTGATAATCCAAGGCCCATCGGTTCTCATCAGGATGTCTTTTATTCTGTCGCAGTCAAATCGCGATGACGGAGATATATATCCACCAATAAGCGTGAACGAAACTGCATTCTTCTTCACACGAAGACACACGTACTCATTGTCGTCATTTGAACTTATTGGGTGCGAAAGATAAGTCAAGTCTGTGCGAATGTAAACAATTACTTTGCTTCGTTCTTCGCAAGCGGCTGAACAAAAAGCTTCATAACCGGACAATATATAAGGCGTTGATACGTTTGGTTCACATATGACAAGTATAGGGAATTGCTTGGCCCGAACAAATTGGCGAAAGTCCGAGATACGGGACTTCATGCCTCTGGCATTCCACTGAAAAATCGACGCACTTTTAACTTCAGTGCGGAAGATGAGATTTTGTTGAGCCATTGTGCTTATACGAAGTTAGCAAGAACTGGATTCAGTGCATCCAGTATTTGCAGTGCACTCTTAGCAGACGGAAATGGTATGCTGCTCAGTAGCGTGCGAATCGTGGCAATTAATGATTGCACGATTGCAGCCACTTGCCTGTCTTGGTTGGAAAGATCTCGAACCGGCACGATTGCAGTCACTTGCCTTTCTTGGTTGGAAAGGTCTCGAACCGGGAGCGCGGACTGGCCGTCATGAAGCTCCTTTGGTTCGCACGATGCTGCTTCCCTTTGAAGTGCAGGCCACTCTGTCGCAGTTAGGGTATGCTCACTGGCTTTGTCCTTTACAGCCTTTCCCACGGCATGTGGTCTGGGAGGCAAAGGAGGTGGTACTGATGAGGGATCACGCAAATGTGTCGAGGAGGTAGCGGGCGTCCTCGAAGACCGACGTCGACGTGAACGACGCCTTCTGACTTTAGCTGCGGCTTCTCGATGAGATGAGTGATCGCGCACCATCTCCTTCAAGATGGCAATTTCCTTCTGAATCCGCGGGCAGTCCTTCGATGTGGCTTCATGGGATCCATTGCAATTGGAGCATTTCTTGACAGTTGCGACGCACTTATCCGCTTCATGGTGCTCGGCGCAGCGGTGGCATACCACCGAATTCTCGCAGACGCTGCTCACATGTCCAAGTTTCATGCATTTACGGCACTGGAGAGGCTTCGGAATGAAAGGCCGCACAGCATGTCTGAAGTACCCCACCTTCACATGAGAGGGGAGTGATGTGCTCTTAAACGCAATCTTCACACAGCGAGACTTGCCTAGCCGGGTGACATCAACAATGGGGGTATCAGTTGTTGACTTGACAAGAAGTTGTAACTCCTTATTGGAAATAGCGACATCAATGTCGTAGATCACGCCGGATACTACATCACATCCCAAGGAAACATGAGAGCGCACCTGGTTGCCGTCCAAGTCAGTTACACTGCGCAGAACGCCCAACGCACTTGCGTGCAAAACGTCCACAGCCAGTATATTCTTTCTGGCGTTCACTCTTATGTCCGTGATCTCATTTGGCACGAGCGTTTCCAGAGACCTCGACACAGACTGTCTGCTAAGGCGTTTCATGCTGAAGGTAGGAAGTGCCGGCAGAAACAGGATGGTATAAGTGTTCGATTTTGGCGCTTCACTTACAGTTTGAATAGTTGAGGAGGAGGATGTCCTCATGTTCCTTCTCTTCGCCTTGCGGCTCAGCACAGGTTGGAAACCGTCATCTGAGAAGTCCTCACTGCTGAGATAGTAAGCATGAGTATCTTCACTGTCGCTGTCGCTCGCTTGTCCCATCCGCTTCCTGGAGGCGGTCGCCGCTGACGCCGCTGGTGCCGGCAGGCGCCCGGGGTGGTCTACTTCCATCCCCTCCAAGGGAGCAGCGGAAACTGATCAACAGACTTAAATTACAACTGAAATACGCCGGAGTTAGCAGAAGTAGCTCCTATTCAAAACACACTTCTTCGTCTTCCGACAATGAGCCTCACATTGTACCCTATGACCTTCGTGCGCGAGTTTAAATTGACAACTTCCTCACAACCAACACAGAGCAATAGGTTTTAAGAGGCTTGCTGGATGACAAAGAGAATCTTATCAAACTTGACAGAATTAGAGCTGGCTGTAGTCTCTCCAATCATGCACAATACACGCATTCAACATTTTTTCCATGGCCCACGAAGAGGGCAAGTCAGTGACAGTTCATCTGAGCTGAATACAATCTTAATTTGGACTCTTGAAATGACGAAGCCATTTAAATCATAAAAGCTTAACACTATAAATAAAATATAAATTATAAAGTTATAAAGTTCTAACTTTTTTAAAACCTTGCGTGTGGAGCATCACTGAGATTTGTTTTGAAATGAAACCGCACTACTTAGAGGCAAACAACAGAGACATCAAAACGATTCTGTATCATAAACTCGCCCAATCAGTCATACTGACAAATCACTTGGATGTTCCTTTGAGTTTCTACTATCTTATTGAATAATTTTTTAACTTGTTGTTGAGCCGTATTCACTACTGTGGCACACTTCGCACCTTTTTTTTAGTTTTTAGGTGGTGTAAGTGTATTCTGGATGAGAGACAGGTTCGTTTGGACACTCTAAATGCCAATTTGAAATTCAGATTTTATGTAATGCCTTAATTTCTGTGGCAGTATTTAGTATCTTCCACGGGAAATCGCTATGAGGCCCTGGATTTTCTTCATCGCCTTTCATAATTAAAAATAAAAGAAATATGCAATACACCAGGCAGGCCTCGGCGAAACCCCAAGACATGCACAGCTCGTTTTAAAACACTTTGCACAATGTCGTTTTGCACCAACCTGTGCACAGAAGAGCACATAATTTAGTATAGTGCGCCTGGCTGTGCCACTAAAGGTTCTGGAGCGGTGTAGAAATTCGGGCTAGTTCGTGTGTGGGTTCATCTTAGTCGAGCTGCATGTTAGGGCAGGACACTGAAAAAATTAAGAAAAACAAGTGCAGAATTTTTTATGAAACGCCTTTCTGTTATGCAACAAGTGATTGCATTAACAACAGAAGGAAGTGCGCATACGTAATTAGAATTATGTCGCATGAGTTCAGTAATTTTAGAAACTTGTTGATTTAAGCTTCTTCTGACTTATATCGCATTTATGTAGCTCACTGAAGTTTTATTTATCATACTATATGGACCGCATATATAAAAAATGCCAGCCCTTACAGGGACCAGATTTTGTTTCAGCACAGTGAAATACTACCCTTGTACATCGGCGCTGCTTGTTTGGTATGAGTCTACATGAAATGTCTAGCCTAGCCCTTGATTCTGGTGAATTTAAAGTTGACGATTGTTAGAATTTATAATATACCATTTCTTCATAAGTGCAAAAGAACCAAAATCTTCATAAGTCTGTTCATGAAGAGCAACAGCACATACTTCTCCAGGTAACTCTTAATCTTTTGTTGCATTGAAAGCACAGGCTGCATCACATGGCTAGTTCTTTCTGATAGCAAACGTAATATGTGTGGAGAGTTTATGAATCTGGAAGCACCAGGGAAAGTGGTACTGATTAGCAAATGAAATGTGTATCATAAGGAAACGCTAAGAAGCCTGATGCCAAGACTATACAGAAATATAGGGCTGTCAGCTGGAAACTCACAAGCTGTGGGTTAACTTCACTTTTTTGTATATATATATATATATATATATATATATATATATATATATATATATATATATATATATATATATTGTTACGGGGATTACAAATACACGGAAGAGAGAAAGGAGTATATTTGCAATATTTACAGGTAGGTTTGACAGTTCAGGGCTACTAGGATCTTGCGCACCGAATCCGCTTCTTCTTCATCGATGCGTCTATGACGGGGCGGAGCCATGCCCACTGCCTCGTAATATCAACCCCGGTGGACGAAGCGCCGTCACGGTGCCGCTAAGTCAATAAGGACTGGCACTGTAGTAGCGTTTTAGTCGTGACACGTGAACAACATCAGTAGGTGGTGTGGCAGAAGACGAAGGTGGGTCAACGGGAGTGATGAGGTTACCGACGTCAGTGACCTTGTGGAGAAATTTGTAGGGCCCGGTGTATCGTGGAAAGAGCTTCTCGCACAAGCCTTCACGCCGATGCGGCGTCCAAAGTAGGACGAGATAGTCAGCAGGGTAGCCAACGTCGTGGTGCCAGTCATCATAGCGGAAATTTTGTGAGGCCTGAGAAGCTGTGAGCCTAGTGTGCGCGATTTGGCGAGCGACGCAGGCTCGAGAAGCAACGTCCTGAGCATACAACGTTGGTTTGGTAGTATCAGAAGGAAGGAGTGTGTCGAATGGCAAGGCAGGGTTGCGGCCGTACAGAAGAAAGAATGGAGAATAGCCGGCGGTGTCATGCCTTGATGAATTGTACGCAAACGTAGTGTAGGGGAGCATTGCGTCCCAGTCACGGTGATCAGCAGAGACGTACATGGACAACATATCTGTAGGAGCAGTTGAGGCGCTTTGTGAGACCATTGGTCTAGGGATGGTACGCAGTAGTAAGGTGACGTTCAGTAGAGCAGCTACGGAGGATTTCTTCGATAACTTTTGCGAGGAAGCAGCGGCCACGATCCGTCAGAAGCTGGCGTGGAGCCCCAAGCCGCAGAATTACATCATTCAGTAGAAAGTATGCAACGTCTGTAGCGCAGCTACTTGGCAAGGCACGAGTTGTAGCATATCTGGTCGCATAGTCAGTTGCGATAGCGATTCATTTCCTGCCTGACACGGACGTTGGGAAAGGTCCGAGCAAGTCGAGGCGGACGCGAAAGAATGGTTCTGGGAGAATGTCGATAGGCTGGAGCAGGCCAGCCGTACGGAGAGCAGGACAGTTGCGACGATGGCAGTGCTCGCAAGCAGCAACATAATGGCGCACAAATTTATACAGGGCAGGCCAAAAGAACCATTGCCGCACGTGTTGATAAGAGCGAGTAAAACTCAGGTGTCCTGCCGTCGGAGCGTCCGGCAGATGTTGAAGAATGGTGGCACGCAAGTGTCGGGGGATAACTAACAAAAGCTCCGGGCCATCAGGCTTCATGTTGCGGTGGTACAGAATTTCGTTGTGGAGGACATATTGACGGAGCGAAGGGTCGAAATGTCCTGGAGATGCTTGCTCAATGACTGTCTTGAGGGTTGCGTCCTGGCGCTGCTGCGTGCCGATGTCGCGCCAATCGGATATGGCGAGCACACAAGAATCGCTCTCATGATGGTGAGGCTAGTAAGGCCACCAGATAACGCAAGGGACAATCGGCATCTTGGTGTAACCCGTCAGACTTACAAATCACATCGAAGTTATACTCCTGGAGACGTATATCCCAGCGACATAGGCGACCAATTGGGTCCTTGAGCGACGACAACCAACACAGAGCGTGGTGGTCCGTAAGCACTGTAAACTCCCGGCCATACAAGTAGGGGCGGAATTTCGCTACAGCCCAGACCAACGCAAGACACTCGCGCTCCGTTATCGGATAGGTTCACTTAGATGAGGAGAGTAGGCAGCTGGCATACGCAATAACACGCGTTTGGCCCCCTGGTGCTGAGCGAGGACGGCACCGATGTCTTGAGCACTGGCGTCTGTGCGAAATTCAGTCGTCGCGGAAGGGTCGAAGTGAGCCAATATTGGTGGTGAAGCGAGCAGCTGGATCAGCGTGGAAAACGCAGCTGCTTGGTCTTGGCCACACTAGAAGGGCGCATTCTTTTTGAGAAGATCAGTGAGTGGTTGTGTAATTGTAGCGAAATTGCGTATAAAACGTCGGAAGTACGAGGATAAGCCTAAAAACAACGAACATCTTTGGTGGTAGAAAGCAGAGGAAAGTTCTTGACAGCGCTAATCTTGTCAAGGTCCGGTTGGGCGCCAGCAGCACTTACACGATGACCAAGAACCGTGATTTTTTGTCGGCCGAAATTGCACGTTGTTGAGTTCAGCTGGAGTCCCGCTCGACGAAAAACGGCTAGAATGGTCGACAGATAAGTTAGGTGGCTTTCAAATGTTGGAGAAAAAAAATCACATTGTCGAGGTAGCAAAGGCTGATGGACCATTTATAACCACGGAGGAGAGAGTCCATCATGCGTTAGAACGTTGCCGGGGCGTTGCACAGCTCAAAAGGCATAACTTTGAACTGATAAAGGCCGTTCGGTTTAACAAAGTCAGTTTTTTCGTGGTCTAAGTTGTCGACAGAAATTTCCAATAGCCTGAACGCAGATCTATAGATGAGAAGTATCGCGCGCCATGAAGGCAGTCAAGGGCGTCGTCGATTCGTGGCAGCGGATGTACGTCTTTGCGGGTTATTTTGTTCAAGGCACGGTAGTCAACGCAAAATCTCCAGCTGCCATCCTTTTCTTTTTTGACTAAAACAACAGGTGACTTGAAGAGGCCTCTGTGACTCCTTAAAAGAGCATCTTCTCGACTTCTCGTTGTATGACCTGGCGTTCGGACTGGGAAACACGATATGGTCGCCGTCTAGTAGGACTAGCATCACCGGTATGTATTGCCGTATCGCCGGTATGGTCAGAACGTGGTGGAGTTGCGCAGACTGACAGGGCAGAAGATCAGGGGCAATCATCATCGTGATTTCATTGGTAGGTGCGTTTGCTCGGCTGGCTGCAATAGGGGACGAGCAGTCTTCAGGGTCTAACGCCACAATGTTACATTTATCAAGTGGGGAAACATGGCCTAACGAAATGCCTTGCGGAAAAACTTGGGTCGAATTACTAAAGTTGAGAAGCGGAAGCTGAACGTACTTGTCCACAATAGTCACGATGGTATGCGGCACAGCAACACTTCGCACCAAGAGCATATCCACTAATGGAGACACTGTAGTCACCGTCAGGAAGAGCTGGTGATATCGTTAAGGTCACAAACGTGGTGGCTTGCGGTGACAGCAGAACATAATCAACAGCGCACAATTGGTGTGACGGTGAGGACGGCACAGCCCCAAGTCGAAGCAGTTCAAGTTGGAGAACGCCGGTTGCACTGTCGATGAGAGCGGCATGAGTGGACAAAAAATTCAATCCAAGAATCAGGTCATTGGGGTACTGCTCAATAACTGCAAAGAGCACAAATGTGAGGTGATCGGCGATTGTGACGCGTGCTGTGCACATTCCTATGATGGCAAGGTTTCTTCCTTCGGTGACACGAATATTGCCAGAAGCATCCGGTGTGAGAACTTTCTTCAGGCGGCGAGGAAGTCGGGCACTCATCACAGAAATATGCTCTCGGGTGTCAATGGGTGCAGAAACAGTCAGGCCGTCAACGTCTACGTCGATCAAATTTCGTCGTGTCGGCAGTGCAAGGAGAGGATTTGAGGTCGGTATCGAGGATGCAGCTTCACCTCTAAGAGCTGCACCGCTTAGTTTCCCTGATGAGAATTGAGCGGGGAGGTTGGGCATCGTCCTATAGGAGAAAGGGACGACATTTGACGTGCAGGCGGCGAACGAGACTGATGACGTCGAGGCGGTGGTGGGCGGCGGTAGCTGTCGGGGATCGGCGCAGGAGGCTGGAAAAGACGGTAGCTGTGGGCGCGGCGAGCAGTGTTATACTGTGTTTGGGACAAAGACCAATGGTTGTGGCAATACCGTGCGACGTGCCCTATGCGGCGCCAGTTAAAGCAGACCGGCCGATCATCCACTGTTCGCCAGTCGGCCGCATTGCGAGAGCGTGGAAAACACCGTTCCTGGGGCGGTGACCCGGGCGAGGCGGCGACCTTGAACGGGAGCCCATTGGTCGAGGCTGAGCAACGGCGCAGACATCAAAACACAAATTGCTGAGTTCTTCCCGCACAATCGTCTGTACCAAGCAAACCTGAGGTACTTGCGAATCGACGTGGCTTTTGCTGGGAAGAGCAGGTGTAATTGCTTCGATTTTCCGCTGGACGATTCACGTAATTTCAGATGCCGGTGAGGACTGTCGATGAGAGGTTAGTCCATCTTCGCAGGAGTGCGTCGCAGCGGTGTTCGGCAGTCGAGTGAAAGATTTTGAAATAGGCCTGCTTTTGGCCTGTTATAAACGCCGGCATTCCTCAAAAATTTCCTCGATGGTTGCGCAGTTCTGGCACATTATCAGGTTGAACGCATCGTCCGCTATCCCTTGAGGGCGGGGCCAACCTTATCCGACTCCGACATGTCGTTATCGACTTTTCAACATAGAGCCAGCACGTCCTGTATATACGAGATATACGGCTCTGTGAACGTCTGTGCGCGTATAGACAACTCCTTCTTTGCAGCCGCCTTTCGACCGATGGTCTTCCCAAATGAGTCGCGAAGCTTCTCCTTGAATGTGTCCCAACTGCTGATCTTCTCCTCATGGTTCTTGTACCAGACTTTAGCCGTGCCTTTTAGGTAAAACAGCACCTTGGCCAACATGAGAGTCGGGTCATACCGGTTGAGTGCGCTGGTACGTTCGTAGTCGGCTATCCAGTCGTCAACATCAACTTTGTCCCTACCGCAGAACGTTCCTGCATGTTTCGGATGCGTCAGCACGTACGTGGGTGGGAGTGGGGCCGGTGGAGGCGTTGGAGGCGTTGCCGTGGATGGTGCAGGCGTCACCAATGCCGATAGAGAGGTGGCCGTTGGATCAGTAACGTGTTCCATCACGGAAACTCCGATTTGACGACCACTGCGGAGCTCCGTTGTATGGCGTTTCGTTACCCAGCACGTCCACTAATTTGTTACGGGGATTACATATACAAGGAAGAAAGAAAGAAGTGTGTTTGCAGTATTTACAGGTAGGTGTGACACCTTAGGGCTACTAGGATCTCGCGCGCCGAATCCGCTTCTTCTTCATCGATGCGTCTACGACAAGGCGGAGCCATGCCCACTGCCTCGTACTATATATATATATATATATATATATATATATATATATATACATATATTTACATATATTGTTAAACATGGTAATTTACTTGCTATTAGACTTCTAAAATGTATGTTCGAAAATTTGTGACTGTGAAGTGCTAGAAGAGCTCATTTGTTGCTCAAAACTTAGGGTTTAGCTGCTGCAGATTGTGTACCGAATTGCTTAGGATCGATTGCATCACTAATAAACCCCCCCAACGTAGATAGTCGGAGTACGACGTAGATAGTCGAAGTATCGACGTAGATAGTCGGAGTAGATATGAAACACAGCTAGGAGCAGTTCAGAAACCATGCTTTTCAGCAGTACGGGAGTACCAAACCTGGGCCTTTTGTCCATTGAAGGTTAGTGAATATCAGCACAAAAGATGTTCATTTGTAGCAGCGGCCATATTCGAAAGGATCCACCCGTTGAGCTGGTTCAATGACAGTCTAGTTAGTTTTTATTCAGTGCACTTGATTGTTCATATTAGCGGATTTTGGGTCTTCCACACACTTTTCATGCATCATCGATATGCAGTAATTTTCTTCTGTTTGCTTTAACTAGCCTTGACTTTTAGTCCTTACTTCTCATATGGGAGGACATAACAATGTTGTATAAGTCAATTTTTGACATGCAATCTCACAGTGCTTGTAGTGATTCCTCTGCTAATTTCTTTTTACTTTGAGTATGATCAACCAGTTGCATAGTTGTATTCTTTGCTTGCTTTTCATTAATCAGCTATGTAATTCAACAATTCCTTTGCCACGTGCAGTGCCGAGTGCTGTCACATGAAGCACTAAGATTCAGTATACAGTAATTTCTTAGTTGTAATCGCATGTTGTTTCATTCATTTTTTCATCGTCTCAAATTCACTTCTGCTCAAGACCGGCAGTGTGTTCGAGATAACTATTGAAACAAAAAAACAAGTGAATCAATAAATGAATCAGATGTTCAGGCTCATGTCTGAGCTTACCAAGTGGTATCGTAAGTCTTGTGTTAACTCCAAGGCAAAACTAATATTCATGAAGTATTTCTAGGGGGAGTTCATGCTGGCTAAATAACATTAAATCGTTCAAAAAATCCTTAGGAGAAAGATTACAACTAACTAAGCTGTGGACGAACTGTAAAGAGAGCTACATTTGGCAAACTGCACATTCGCATGAACTGAACGAGGAAAGAGACTATTTCATTAAAAGGTATCGATTGATTGACATGTGGGGTTCAACGTCCCAAATCCATCACATGATAATGAGAGACGCTGTAGTAGAGGGCTCCGATAATTTCGACCACCTGAGGTTCTTGAACGTGCATCCAAATCTAGGCACATGTGCCTAGAGCATTTTCGCCTCCATGGACAATGCAGCCGCCACAGCCTGACTTCAATGCCACAACCTGTGGGTCAGCAGCTGAATGTCTTAGCCACTAGAACCACTACGAAGAGGCTTGAACAAAGGATAGGAGTGCATATCTTTTTGTGAATGGCATTCTGGTGAAATTTTATGCCGTCTGTGCAAGGTACTAGAACACACAATTTGCTCCAAATTTTAACACCGCATCACATATCGTGGTGTTTTAATTCTGCTTCCAGTAAAAGATCATCCACGTTTTGCTGCTGCATGGTATGTTGAATTGAGAACAGAAGTGTCATTTATTGGGATCATGACATTATGTATCACTTCAATAGCATGCAATCTGAAGTACCGTTATTTCACATGCTCATTTTTTTCAAAACATGTTTGTCTAAAAAACCTATTTGCCGTTAATGGGTTTGTGGACTAATTGGTTTTGAAACACAGGGAAGTGACAAATGGCCCAAAAAGACACAGACACAAAAGATATACATGCGCAGTGACTCACAAATTTCATTTTCCGAAGTGCATGAAATATGGAGCAGTTCGTTTTTTAACAAGTGAACACGTTTGTCTTTTTCTGTCTGCTTTCTTACTGTGTATTTTTTCACTAATTTCTTGTTAGTTAGTTTTCTTCGAAAGCAAATTTTTTGCCGTTCATTTGTCGATATTTGTATCAACTGCACTTTTGCGTAGTATATGCTCAGCGACAGTAAAAATGCTTACAATATTTTTAATAACCGTGTCTGCAAATACCAAGTGAGTCTGTATTGTACAACTATGTTTCTGAAATCAGTAATAATGTTTTTTTGTTTCACAGTACAATTCTTATTTTAAATATTCAAGTTGCATGGACAAAAGTAAACAATACTACTTGCACTGCCTCTTTTATTCAACATGACATAGATTTGCATGAAGTGACATGTACCGTTTCCCTGCTTCATATTTCTATATTTTTTATCAAAACAGCCCAAAACAATCTTGAACGTTAGATTACCCATCAGTCTGAGAGGGAAAACTGCGCTACCTACTTTTTAATGTGGCAAGGTCCACGCTATGCGCATTTCGGTGTCCTTTCATAAATGCGGAGTTGCATCTGGAGAACGCCTACACTCCAACCGCTCTACTCTACTACATGAGTTTTATGAGCACTCTGTGCGTTAAAAGCGTGCAAGCTGGCATTGAGTCGCGTGATATAAAGAAAAATAAGGTGGCAAAGGACCCTTGAGAGAACGCGCGGCATAGCGAGAAACAGCACACAGTCACAAAACAACTAACATTGAAACAAGTTCGTCTCGTTTTAGTTTAAATGCGGAGCACAGTAGACCATATCGTAAATTCCGCATGTGATACAACCCACTTACCTTAAAACAGCTGACATCCGGAGTAGTCCAAGTGGCGCGTCTTTTTTTCCGGCCACCAGCCCACACAAACGCGTATTAAAAAAAAATCTGAGAACACCAGCTACGTAAGAACACAACTCAATTCAGCGACGCTGTCACCAAAAAGCCCACTCGTTTTGGTGCAATTTTTACGGTGTACGGGTTCAACAAGCTTCACTGGCGTATTGCAAAACTAGCGTTGCGCTAATGTGTATTCGCGCCGCCATCTTGCATAAAAAGCCACACAAAATAAACAAAAAATACCGGAAGTGCGTTTAGATCATGTGACTGCTTTCAGCCCATAGTGACGTACATCTCCTGGGAGATGTACGTCACTATACAGAAACACGCATCTCGGAAAGCCAAGGTTGTCTAGGGGACGAGACTTGATGGCGCCGGTGACGCTCTCAGACCGGCTAGATGAGGTTTAACGCAAGTTCCGGCCCTCTACTGATTATGCAGGAGCTGGTTTTTTTCTTTTTTTTTGCGGCAGTAATCTGTTGCGTTATGATCGTTCTTTGACAATGCATCCTAATCGCAGTGAACATTGTCACGGTGCAGTGCGGCCAGCACGAGCTGCTAGCGAGAACGCGCATTTGTAATATTCAGGAGCAGTATTTAGCACACCTTCACCAACCTAATGTAGTGAACACTGATAAAAAAACTAAGCTGGTGGCTTTTGCTTAGCTCTAAGTGTTTTTAGGGACTGCGCATTCAGGGTCACGCAGGCGATACTACATCAGCCCTTTCATTTCGGTAAATACATTGCTCCTCGCATCATTGAAAGCATCGGCCATCACACTAATCGTAGGGAAAATATTGCCACGTGCGTGCTGCGAGGAAGATGAAGACGACAGCGCATGGGCTCATCTGCACGCTTTTATGCAGAAAGCATTAACAAGAAAGCAGAGGAACGCTCTGGCGTGCGGTAAGTGAAAATACTGACCTGCTGCTACTTTCTCAACCTGTAAATATTACTACTGTCTTCACGTCGTGACAACATATTTGTACTTAGCTTGCAGTCTTTGCAACAAAACCGCGGTTGAAAACATTTCCTCAATGTTGATTTCTCACTCCATACAAAGTCAAGGGTCTGACCAACACACGTCTGCTGGGAAAATAACAAAAAATAAAAGAAGGGGAGCCACAAAAAAATAGATAGAGGGAGATAACTGGATAATGTGTTGTGACTCCCCTGAGGAGAACTTTGTTAGCAATTTAGTCAACAAGGCTCCCGCCATTGTGAGCAAAGCTGCATCAAGGTCATCGAAATGACTTTATTCTGCATTTTGCTTTATGGTCGGTGCTGTCTTCTTAATTTCCATGACGCACTTTTAGGAATTCATGAAGAGGAACATTCGCTACCGTAATAAAAGAAAACGTGCCTGCTAAAAATACATCACATCAATGATCATGTTTAAGGGACCGCCCGTTCACGTGGTGGTCACGGCTAAACAATTGTGCATATGGTTTTTTTGAAGGTGGCGGACGTTTTACCACCAGCTTTAAAAGCTTCAATCTTATGATAGAGGGGGGAGTGTTCCATGCATGGCTACACCAATGTGTGCAACATTACCTTTTTTAGGCAAGTTAGTGCACTTTGTGAGTGCTGACTATTCACGCAAATGCCACAGGTGAAAGGAGCCGATACAAGAGGATTGGCGCTTACTTTATTGGTCAAGCGGCGCTCATGTTGTATTCTCTGTCTTATAGTAGTTTGCGTGCTTTATTGATGAAAACTGCGTTTCGGGCACATTACTTCCTGATTCGATTCATTACTAGACCCGCAAGCAGCTAGTAGTAGGAGCCGTGCTGGTATCAAGATGGTTTATATATACTAGCAATATAAGGAAAACTGCCCGGAAATGTCGTGCATTCGTAGCCTTGTAGGCCCGTGTGCTCAGATTTGGGTGCACGTTAAACAATCCCAGGTGGCCGAAATTTCCGGAGCTCTCCACTACGGCGTCTCGTATAATCATACGGTGGTGTTGGGACGTTAAACCCCACACATCTATCAATTATAAGGGTTTAAATATGGTGTTTTGGCAGTGTATTATTCACGAACATCTAAACTTTTGAAATTAGAGTTTAAAAAGGTGTTCATAAAAGTGATTTTCTTGCCTACACTCATTTTACACCATTGATGGTGTAAAACGTCTGTACGCAGTAAAAAACCGGTGTACCCTTTAGAGGTGCTGTGGAGAGGTGCGAGACTGGTTTGCGTCGTTGGCAGGCGAGGCATTTGCGGACGTATTTGAAGACGATGCTGTACATTTCGCGCCAATAATAGCGTAGACGAAGGCGCGTGTACGTCTCGAACACGCCACCGTGGCCACACTGTTGGTCATTGTGGAAAGCGGAGCACAGATCGAGACGAAGATAGCGGGGCACGACCAATAACCATGTGCTGCCATCGTTGGGGTATTTATGGCAGTATTAAAGGCCGTCACGGATAGTGTAATGCTGCACTTGGCCGCGTAGCGCTCGTTGAGCCGGGGTGGTTAGGGAGCTTGACAATTAGTTTAGAATTGTGGCGATTTATGGGTCAGTTCGTTGCTCCGAGGCCACGTCCAAGATGTCAATTGGCAAAATATTGTAATTGTGACTAGATTCGCTGGCGTCTGAAACGAATGGGAAGCGTGAGAGGGCGTCAGCATCAGAGTGTTCTTGGCCAGAACAATATACGACATGGATGTCGTTCTCCTGGAGACGGAGGGCCCACCGATCAAGGCGACCGGACGGGTTCTTGAGGTTTCACAACCAACACAGAGCGTGGTGATCTGTCACGACGTTAAAAGGACGACCGTAAAGATAGGAGCAAAACTTCTGTAGAGTCCATATGATGACCAGGCACTCTTTTTCGGTTAAGGTGTAATTGGTCTCAGGTTTTTTTAGTGCACGGCTGGCATATGCAACCACGTATTCGGCATTGGCATCGTCACGTTGTGCGAGCACAGCACCAAGGTTTGACACCACTAGCATCAGAGTGAGTTTCTGTGCGTGCGCTCGAAGTGAAATGACGCAAAATTGGTGGAGACGTAAGCAGGCGTCGAAGTGTCCTGAACGCAACGTCACAAGCTTCTGACCAGGTAGATAGTTCGTCGTCGCTTTGGGGGAGTGCATTGAGAGGTGCGATGACAGTATCAAACTTTTGAACGAAGCGCCGAAAATAGGAGCATAGGCCAATAAAGGTGCGCAGTGCTTTCATGTCAGTAGGCTTCGGGAACTCGGATACGGCTTGAAGTTTAGCAGGATCGGGAAGAATGCTTTCTTTGGAGACGCTGTGGCCTAATATAGTTAGTTTTCTAGCAGCGAATAGACACTTTTTCAAGTTAAGCGTGAGATCGGCATTTTGGACACAGGTCAAAACTTGATTACAATCGTTGTAGATGGGCCGGGAAATCCGGCGCAAAGACGACAATATCATCTAAATAGCAGAGGCAAGTGTGCCACTTCAAGCGGCGTAAGATGCCGTCCTCATGCCTTCAAAGCTGACGGGCGCATTACAGAGTCCGAATGGCAATACAGTGAATTCGTACAATCCATCTGGTGCTACAAATGCGGGTTTCGAACGGTCGTTCTCAGCCATGCACCCTTGGCAGTAGCCAGAGCGGAGATCCAAGGAAGAAAAGAACTCCGCTCTTTGCAAGCAATCGAGTGCGTCATCAATTCGTGACAACAGGTACACATTCTTTCGGGTAATCGTGTTAAGCCGGCAATAATCGACAAAAAACCATATTGTGCCATCTTACTTCCGAACAAGGACGACAGGTGATGCTCAAGGACTGTTGGAAAGTTGAATGACGCCACGTTTAAGCATGTCATTCACCTTGTCATCGATAAGGCACCTTTCACTCACCGATAGTCGGTAAGGACGCTGTCGAACGGGCGCAAGGCTTCCGGTGTCGATATTATGTTAAACGATCGTTGTGCGGCCGAGTGCCCTTGCTCTGCAGTCGAAAGAGGAAGAGAAATCGTGGAGTAAACGAAGAAGTTGGTCTCGTTGTGTCGCCGTAAGGTCGCTGGCTATAGCTGGTGTGAAAGATCGCCGTAGTGGTAAAGGAGTTGATATCTCGAGGGCGACCATATCAGTGAGGTAAACCATGGTGTCGAATATCGATGATGATGCCAGGTGCTCGGCTTTGCTGAGGATTTTCCGGCGTCGCAAAGTGATCGGTTCGGGTGATGGATTGGTGATGTACATCACAAAGGCACCCAAATGGAACTCGAGAATTGCAAATGGCAAATGGCAGTGATCGGCAGCGAATTAGAAGTGCAGACGGTGCAAAAAGCACTGATCCTTGGTCTTCAGAGTCACAAGAGATGGAGACAAGAACAGTAGACTGGCCAGGCATAATGGTGTCGGCCCGAAATTTGATTTTGTGACATGTGTGCTTGTCATTAATGACGTCAGTCGAAAATGGGAACAACTCGAGTTCAGCGCAGGCGCAATTTATGATCGCACGATAAGTAGAGAGCAAATCCCACCCTAATATGACGTCGTGAGAACAATATGGCAGCCCAATGAATTCGATCACATAAAGGACATCCTGGATGGCTGTGCAGGCACCGGATGGCTCAATGAGCTGCGCGTTGGCTGCACGAAGGAACAGTCCGGAAACAGGCGTCGTGACTTTTCCGATATGGCGGCAAATGCGGGCATCAATAGCTGGAAGGGCAGTGCCGGTGTTGAGAAGGGCTAGCGTCCATTTTCCTTCTATAGCGACTTCAATAACGTTTCGGGGAGAAATTTGAGGCCTCATGCATTTCGCCGGAACCGCAGTTCTCGCCTCCTGAACTGCGCTACTTAGTTTTCCTGGCGCACAGGGCTCCGCCGTCGGTGCATGGTGGAAAGAGAGCGGCGGCGATGAGAAGACGAGCGGTGAGAGGAGGGTGGGGTGCGGGAGGTAGGATCAGATTCGTAGTCGTCTGAATAACTGTGGCGGGGGTGACATGACGCATACGTGACCCATAGTGGACACACACTGTTGGAGATAGCCGGTGCACAAAAGCGACAGTAACGGGCCACATGTACAACAATGCCACAATGAAAACAAATCGGATGGTTGTCTTGCGTGCGCCAAGGTTGTCGGTTCGTGCGTACGGTATGAGTGGGCGGGCGGGCGGCGATACTGGTGGGTGAATAGGTGGACTGCGTGCTGCGTGGGCTTCAACCTTGCATCACAGGCCTGGAAGCGACTGCGGCGTACGTCAGGGGAGCAGCAGTCGGAGCAGTCCACCACCATGCCTGCCTATATATATATATATATATATATATATATATATATAGATATATATATATATATATATATATATATATATATATATATATGTATATATATATATATATATATATACATATATATGTATATATATATATATATATATATATATATATATATATATATATATAGATATATATATACATATATATATATATATATATATATATAGGCAGGCATGGAGGTTGAGTGGCCATAGCGTTTCAAGCAGTCAAGCATATCATATATATATATATATATATTGGGATATGTCACAACGGGAGCGTTGTCAACAAGGATAAATATATTCATTTCCCAACAGTTTCGGGAGGGGTCCTCCCTTCATCAGGGGATGAGTTATACTAACATGAACTTCAAAACTTCGTTGCTGCTGCGTCCCTCTCGCCTTGAAAGATGTTTGCGAGAGTGAGAAAGAACTAAAAAAAGAAAGAAAAAAGAGAAGACGAAAGACGAAAAGACAAAAAAGAAAAAAAAGAAAGTGAAAAGAGGAAGAACCACTGTCAACACTGAGAACGAAACCAAATGTCTGTGTACGTCCACATCCGGTTCTTATCCCGTGCTGGTCAGTTCTCGACGTCTGTCGGGCCACCCAATATTGTCGCCGCTGGGCGGGAGGGGTCCGTGACGGCGTGCGTAACGAAAGGGTTTCCCCTTAATGGGTCAATCGGCTCTTTACCTTTCATCTTCGTCAGTTTCCCTTCAATTGTCATCAAGTGGTAGGCGAACATAAACACTTTGTATATGCATGTGAAAAAAGAAAAAAGGAAAAAAAGAAAAAAAATAAGAAAGAACAGTGTACATGTACGAGTCAGTCAGAAAAAACAAGCATGGTCTCCAGCTATCAATCTTTGTCACCAATATCCTCCTGGCTTACTTCTCGGAGGCAGGAGAGTCTTCCGGGGTTTTCGTTGACGCCAGCTACTAGTGTTCGAAACTTGAAAATAAAATGTGCCTCACGCAGTTCGCGCTCGCGCCTGTTTGAGAAACCGGACTGCAGAAGAGTTACGCTAGTATTTTCAAAACTGTAGTTTGGCAGGTGCAGATGTCTAGATAAAGGTAGCTTCGGCAGTGAAGTGAAGTGGTACCGGTGATTATTGAACCGCAGCCGAAATGGCGTGTCTGTTTGGCCGATATATTCTTGTCCGCAGATGTTGCAATTTAGCGTGTATATTACGTTACTGGAGTCACAATTAAGGCTTTCAGGTATGCAGAATTTGAAATCCGAGAAGTTCGCTTTGGATTCACGTGTTGTGATGATCTGTGGGCATACCTTGCATCAAGCTTTTCCGCAGGGATGGCACCCTGTTTGAATTTCGGGGGTGTTTGTTTTTGCTCTGACAAAAATGTCCTTCAGATTTTTATCCCTGCGGTACACCACGTGATGTGGCTTCGCGAAAATAGAAGTTAGTCGTTTGCTTTGCCTGATTATGTTGAAATGGCGGGAAAGTATGTTGTTGATTCGTGGCGGTGATGAGGAGTAAGTTAGTACAAGGTTCGTTTGGGAAGTCATTTTAGATACTCTGTTTGGTCCCTTAATTATATCATTCCTGTTCACGTTGCGAGCACGTAGTATGGCATCGTCAATATTGTCTTACGGATAATTTTGTTTCAATAAGGAATGCTTTAGGTGTTCTGCGTGTCTGTCAAATTTCCGCATATCGGCGCATATTTTTCGGTACCGGTAGGCCTGAGAATATGGAACACGCGTTTTCAAAGCTTTGGGTGGCTGCTGTTGAAATGTAGGTACATTTGACGGTCTGTAGGCTATTTGTAAATGTTTGTTGACAAGTGGTATTTTTGACCATCACAGTGACGTCCAAGAAGTTAATGGTAGTTTTGGAAATTTGGTGCGTGAATTTAATTGACGGGTGGCACTTGTTAAAATCCTCTATGAAGCGGAAAAGACTTCTCTCATCGTGGTTTCATATCATAAAAATATCGTCTAAGTATCTTCTGTAGTAGAAAGGTTTCAAGGTGCGTCCCTCAACTAATGGGATTTCAAGTGAAGCCGTAAAGGCGACAAGCGTCGAAAGCTTGCCCAGTTCAAGAAACCTGTAGCCAAGGAGGGTGACCGTTGCCGCCTGGTATTCACTAAGCTTTTCGTGAATGACGACATCTTCGTGTGGGACACTGTAAATGAATGCGATGTCCGATTAAATCCTCGTGAGAACGCACACGCGGCGGAAACCCCCGTAAACGACACGTGCAAATGACGTAGCTCTCCCCCGAGATTTGAGTGTTCTTCGCCTCTCGTACCCCCGCCCGATAGTCAAACATTTTCCATTCTTGTTTACAAATATCCGTAGTGTTCTTTCTAAAACTGTCCCTCTTTCTTCACTGATAGACTCGTTGTCAGCATCAGTAGTAATATTAACCGAAACATGGCTTAATGACACTGTTAGTGATAACAATATCTTTGTTTGTGCATCTGAATTCAACTTTTTTCGTTACGATCGAAAGCACCGAAGGGGCGGTGGTGTCCTCCTTGCCGTCAAGAATGATCTTGTTGTTACCCCCATCTCAGTATGTTCTTTTCTGGAATGTGCCTTTGTTTTCTTGAAGTGTGCTGGTAGCCATGTTATATAATTGCTGTTTTTTACCGTCCCCCCGATATGGGCTGCACGTTTTCGGATGAATTTTCTCGTGTTCTGGGCGATATTCACACCCGTTTTCCGAACGCTGTACTTATAATTTTCGGTGATTTCAATTTTCCTGCCATTAATTGGAGTGCCCTTACTGTTCCACCAAGTGATGTTGAAGCGCACAAATTTTTGCAGAGTTTCCTGGACTTTTCTTTAACTCAACTCATCAATTTTTCTACACGCTGCTCAGCGACAAGTTCAAATACCCTTGACCTAATTTTAACAAATGAACCCGATGTTTGCTCGAACATTAATATTTTTGATGGTCTTTCCAACCATGCAATTATTACCGGAAACTTGATTCGCTGACTTGTCGAAAGAATAGCAACTAACAAATCGATTAGGTGCTATAACAGAGGTAACTTTGATAGCATAAATAATGAATTGTCTGCCTTTTACGAATAATTTATACTTGGTCACCTCCAGCGCACCATTCAAGAAAACTGGTTGCTGTTAATAAATAAACTTACTGGCCTCATCAATAAATTCATACCTGTCATCACCGTGAAAACCCGAAGCACGGTTCCTTGGTTTACTCTGCAGCTCCGACGGTTGAACAACAAAAAAAACGTTTATATAAACAGGCCGTCCAAAAGGATACCTTTAACTCTTGGACGAAATACAAAAAATGCGATAAAGAATATCAGTAGCTTTTGAAATCTACTCGCCGCCATTTCTTTAACCATGATTTATCATCTATACTTGCAAATAATCCACGCAGATTCTGGCGCGTTGTTAACCCCAAATGTTATCCTGATAAAGTCCTAAGCAATAACGATGGCGTTTCAGTTCCCACATCTCAATGCGCAGATGTCTTAAACCAGGCGTTTTCCTCAGTTTTTACCAGAGAAGACGTTTCATCCGCTCCCATATTGCATAGTTTCAGCAGCACAGTCATGCCGGAGATTGTTATCAGTGAGGCCGGTGTTCTGTCGCTTTTACAGAAACTAAAAATTTCTTCCACCTTGGATATTATAGGCTTAAATAATAAAATCCTGAAATCCATGTCATTCAGTATCACCCCCTTCTTATGCGCTCTGTTTTCACAGTCTTTTTCTACCGGAACTCTACCCCAAGATTGGCTATCAGCTAAAGTCGTCCCCCTCTTCAAATCAGATGAACGTTCCTCACCGCTAAATTACAGGCCCATTTCCTTAACTAGTACCATTTGCAAACTCATGGAGCATATCATACACACTCAAGTAATAAACTATCTCGAACGTCACAATATCATTTTCGATTTTCAGCACGGTTTTCGCAAGGGATTTTCATGCGACACCCAACTTGCCGGTTTTGTTCACGACCTTCATAAATCCATGGATGCTGGTTGCCAGGTCGACGCCATTTTCTTAGATTTCGCTAAAGCTTTTGACCGCGTTCCTCACCACAGATTACTACTAAAGCTAGAACAACTTAACATTCACCCTATAGTTCTTGCATGGATAAAAGCTTTTCTTTCCTCCAGGTCTCAATTCACCTTTGCTATGAATTTTTATTCTGCCTCTTTACCGGTAACATCTGGTGTACCCCAAGGCAGTGTTCTTGGTCCTCTACTCTTCCTCGTTTACATTAATGATCTACCGAATTCTTTATCTTCACACGTTCGACTTTTCGCGGACGACTGCATAATATACCGTAACATTTCTTCTGATTCTGACCGCTTAGCTTTGAAATCTGACCTTAACAAAATTAATCATTGGTGTTCAACTTGGCTTATGTCGTTAAATGTTTCTAAAACAAAGTGCATGTCCTTTACTAATGCTGCTACACGTTTTCCTAGTCAATACTCGTTGAATATTATGACACTTGAGTTAACATCTACCTACAAGTACCTCGGTCTCCACTTTCAATCCAATCTATCTTGGCACCATCATACAGAAGTCACTCTTGCAGCTGCTAACCGGTCTCTCGGGTTACTGAAACGAATTCTTAAACAGGCTCCATCGCAGTTAAAAAACTTGCTTTTACCAGTTTAATTCGCCCTAAAATAGAATACGCCAGTGCCATTTCGGATCCTCATCAGGCCTACATCGTATCAAATATTGAATCTTTGCAAAACCGAGCTGCTCGTTTCACTTACTCAGATTATTCTACCTATTCCAGCGTAACTAACTTAAAAAACCGTGCTGAGCTAGAGTATTTGGCCATTCGTCGGAAATATGCAGGCCTATCACTTTTCCACAAACTTTACAGTCACCCATCATTACATGACAGTTTCTTTGAACCCGTCTGTTCCATCTTTCCCCGCCGTGATCATCCTAACAAAGTCAAACGCCCGCTATCTCGCACACTTCGTTTCGCTCAGTCATTTATCCCGCGCACTATTATTGAGTGGAACAGTTTGCCTGCACATATCGCCACCGAGAAAGACTCGGTAAAGTTTTCAGAGCTCATGCGCACTACGGTGGCTAACTAAATATCTTTTGCTTTTGTTGTTTTGTTATCTTTCGTTTTTTAACTATTGTATAACGCCATGCATTTGCTGCCCGTATTCATGGTTTGCGCTTTGTTGCGGTTGTCAGGTTGCACTGTATCTTGCTGTACTGCTTTTTTTTCTAATTTGTTGCTTCTGTTTTGTTGTTCCTTTCTTCAAACCATGTTGTATTTCCCCCCCCCCTATGTAATACCCTCTTCTAGAGGGCCTTTAGGGGTAACATGAATAAATAAATAAATAAATAAATAAATAAGTAAGGTGCTCGCGAAGTTTGGGTCATTTTCGTGCCAATTGCAGTGCCACTGACCTGAAGGAAATGCTTGCCATTGAACTCAAAACGGTTATTATTTAGTACAAGTTCAACAAGTGTAAACAGTACCTCGCCACTTACACTAGTTGAGGAGTCAGATTTTACATATTCCAAAACCATTGCCGCTATTCCGTCATAGTGGGGTATGTTGGTGTACAGTGACCAGACGTCCATGGTCACCAGAAAACTACCGCCTCGGATGTCGAGACTTGAAGGGTCGCAGATGAAGTTGTTTGTGTCCTTTTGGTAATAAGGAAAATTTGGGGGGATGTTTTTCATTAAGAAATTGATGAATTCTGATATATTTTCTGTTCATGTGCTGTTACTGGATACTATCGGACGTCCCGCATTGCCTGCCTTGTGTATTTTGCGGAGCAGATAGAATCGCTAGGGAAAATAATGCACCAGTAACATTGCTTTTAACATTTTGTCGGTAATTTTCTCGTCCCGGTGGAGGTTATTTAGGGTTACTTCTATCTCTCTTTCGAATTCGGGAGTCGGGTCCATTAGAAGTTGTTTGTAGAATTTTGTGTCTGATAGTTGTCGTTCCCCTTCCTTTAAGTAGTCCGACGCGTTTAGAATTACTATGCAGCCCCCTTTATCAGCCGGTTTGATGGAAATTTCAGTGTTTTTTCGTAGTTCATCGAGTGCCCTTCGTTCTGATTTTGATATGTTGTTTCGAGATGGCCGAATTTTTTCATACGCTCTGATGATATCTTTTTGAACTGCTGATATATACATATTGAGGTGTTTGTCCCTCTGCTCACCTGGACACCATGATTTGTCACCACCAATCAATCTATTCGCTTCCGTACAGTCCTTGCGTTCATGAAAGTATTCACGGAGGCGGAGATTACGCGCAAAGTTATCGAGGTCTTGGTACAGTTCAAATTCATTGAATCTACCGGATGATGGACAAAATGTTAAGCTTCTCGAAAAAAGTTGAAGCTGAGCGGGTGTGAGTGTTGCGTTTGACAGATTGAGGACATTTTTCTTATAAGTTTTCGGCTGCTCTTGACTATCACGTGGCACGGGAGTGTCAGCGTCATATTCGAGAGTAAGGATGTTTTGATTAGGATTGAACTGTAGTTTCGAGTTCCCATTTTTCTCCTCAAAGTTAGGTTGTGGTACGGGTGGTCCCTGGCGTTCTTGTACGGCCTCATTCCTATTTTCCTGTTGCAGAGCAGTGGAGCTTTTGCAGTCCCGCTTGAATTTTGTATCTTTTACTATTGAAATTTTGCCTCTTTGTTTTAGTTCATATCTTTCCAGTTTTCTTGCCTCATGCTCTCCGAGATTAGATACCAATTTCTGCGTGGCCTCGAGACACTGTATTCAGCGGCATTACGCTTACTATGGTCCGCAAAGACCCGAGTCAGTTGCAAGGACGCTTCTAGTAATATTTCTTTCCCACTTTCCCCTTTCTGCTTCACTTAGTGTAGACATTGACGGGTTGCAGGTTAGGCGGAGGCCCTTAGGGGCGATTTCGTGATATAGATATTTGGTTAGTTGTTCCGCGTGTTTTTCGTATTGCACCCGTTTTTCAATGATTTTCCTAATCGACACAAATAAATGGGACCATGCGTGTTTAAGACTGCCCGTACCTTTCCTTTCCCCGTGTCATTTGGAAGCCGCCGCCTTGGTTTTAGTCCGCATTTGTCCGCCTGGTGTTGTAAGGCCTCGCTGGTGGTAGTGGCGACATCGTCACTACTGGGGCCCTGGATGGCTCTGTGTGTCGTTCGGCTCCTTGTTGTTGAGGGGGCTTGGCACTGGAGTTGTCCGTGCAAGCGATTGCCGCCGATATTCATGCCGCTGACGTCCATCGCAGCTGCACCCTCGTGTGCTGTGCCAGCAGCGCGACTCCCTCGAAGCTTGCATGTAAGCCGTCAGCAGCCAGGAAGCGGCGCAGCGGGAGTGTTGAGAAACCATGTTCGACGTAATAGACGCCTGCTCCCAACGACCTGTAGTGGCAGAGACGGCGGGCCTTTCTGCTAAATTGTTGTACCTCCATATTAAACCGATTCATTGATCGCCAGTTCATTGATCGCCATTGATCACCCAATATATATATATATATGTATATATATATATATATATATAAGCGAAAGAAGTGTATACGTAAGAGCTCGCTTTTTCGTGTTTTGACGCAATAATAATGAGATCTAATAGACAATAATGCCAAGGAATATATACAGTAAGTTACTAGAACAAATGTAATGTAAATAAGAAGAGTCGGACACTCGCCGCTTGGCTACAGATAGCACTGACTGACACTCCCACGTTTAAATTCACATATAAAACCCGAAAAGTGCATGGGTTGATGAAGGCCGGTGTGATAGTTCAGGGGTTAGGGCATCGAACGCGTTATTCAAAGGTCGTAGTTTTGATTCATGCTCATGGCTGGTTATTTGTTCACTCACTTTTCTTTCTTCTTATTTACAGTACATTTGTTCTAGTAACTTCCTCCATACATTCCTTGCTATTATATATATATATATATATATATATATATATATATATATATATATATATATATATACACAGGCAGGCTTGGTGGTGGTGTGATCGTAGCGTTGCAAGTAGTCAAGTAGATCCTCCATGAGCGGTCACAACGTGGTTTATTTCGATGTTTTTGTATAGAGTCTGGCTTCATCAAGATTCATCCTGATGAAGACCAGACTCTGGGCTGAAACGTCGAAGTAAATCACGTTGTGACCACTCACGGAGGATATACACTATATATATATATATAGTCAAGTAATGCAGAATGTTATCCTATCATTGAATGAAAGCGCCCAGATGTCTGTCAGCAACGTTGCCTAAAAGCGCTTAACGTCCTCTTTTTCGATCACATACTAACGTTGCTTGTAACATTCTAGACGATATGGCAACGACCAGGATCACATTTTCAACATCACAGAAATGTTTTCGCAACATAGCAGCAACGTGATGTCAACATTGCTGTGGGACGTGTTGGCTTTCATGCGACGAGCGTAGAAAATGTACACTATTGTGTGTGCGTTATTATTAAAAGGCATGTTGACTTGGTTCGAGAACTGCCCCGAAGCTTCTCGCTAGAAAAAAAGCTCTGGTATGGTGTGAAAAAATTGCATTATCATTGTCCATGCCCAAAAACTGTTCCTAACAGCACTCTATCTACACATTCCTACATGTATAAACAAGTGGTGTTGGAACAGCCAAGGTACAAAAATGTTAAAACTCACTTGTGCATGTCCGTAAGACCAAAAACACACTTTTCAAATCCCGAAGTTTCTAACAGATGTGATATACATACCGCATTTTTTAGAGCATTAAAAAATCTGGTTTTGCTCTGTGTAAGCAATTACTACAATGAGTGAGCATGGGTTGAAGGGGAAATATTTTTATGTGCAGAATTGCAGCAACCATGAGGACATGCGGTCACACAGCTTAGGCAGGAAAGACCACGCCGAAGTGTCTGAATGCCATATGAAAGCAAAAAAGAAGGCATTCATATAATAGGATTACTTACTTCTTATTTATTGGTCGTTTTCACAGAGCAAGACATAAATGGTAGTGTTACAAAACACATTTGGAGCATTTAGTATTAAATAGGAACAAGGCACGTTGCAAGTTTCTTTCATACTCTGTCAACTGCTGGGTCGTAAAAACAAAATGAAAACACAACTTGTGTATACAATCTTAGCAAAAGTTTGACGAAAAAAGCTTTTATCTATATTATTTACAATATCAGTAGGGAAGCCAATAGACAAGGAAGAAAACACTGGCGAAACTGCTATGTGTTAAATACGTTGGAGGATACGAATAACATGGACAGCCATTGCCTTGTCGGTAATTTTCAAACAGTGATGCATGCATTGTGTACAATGATGATTGCCACTACTCTTGACTGTCTATGTCATGGTTTCATGAACGGAGACAATATAGCAGCATTGAAAAACTGGCACAGTCCACTCAGGTACAGCTTGTTTTGACGGAGCTTAAAATGTTCAAAACAAAAACTTTTTTTACCAAAAAAAAAACGTACCGATATCTGTGTAGCAAAACATGTTGCACATCAAAAGAAGCTTATCAGTTTGAAAGCAACTGAACTTCATGAATACTGCCTGACACACGTTCAATGAAAAGCGGCTTATTGAATGTGGATGATTGAATACATAAAAAATATGCCTTTGAGAGTTAAGGTAGCTGTGGCCTGGTCAGAAAAAGCGAAACACGATCAGTGGAGCAACTGCTCAGTGTAATTCGCGCAAAACAGTGACCTCCCAGCCACAACCGAGAAATATTGATCACGAAACGAATACACAAGGCATGCAACTATTTTCTGTTCAGTTCAATACGAAGTAGTTGTCCTTTTGTGCATTAGATTATGAAACTGCCTTGACACAATTATTCTTGTTCATTCATTCCAGATTTTAATAATCTGTATCTAGAGGTGAGCTCAAGTTATCTTTATATGGTTATGCACTGCTCTGCATAACTGTCTAGTATTTTTCACTTATGCATTTCTTGTGTAGTGTGTGCCACTAATTTTATCATTTTAACTTGTTTGGGTTTGCAGTGAATGCAGCTTCCAAGTTAATACTTTGTAGCGAGTGGTTATGCGCATCTTTGGAAAAGTGGCAAAGTACTCTCACTTGTTTGCGGAAGTCGTTAGGAAGGAAGTTTATTTTTCGATGGTATTCAGAACGAGTAATATAATCGAGTACCCTGTTTCTCACAATAATATAACATCATAAATGTCAACTAAATATACACATACAATCATACTTGTGGGCACAGGAACAGCAGCAGGCACAGGAAATGCAATTTTTTTAGAGTAGAATGACAAATGAACACCAACCTGCATCACCACCAGAGAAGCAACTAACAGCCATACCACCACAACAGTTCACATGCTCAGTGGAGTTCACATATGCTAACTGAGCAGCAAATTGAACTTGCCAGTCTTTACTAGAGACTTTGCCATGTGTTTCGACATGAGTGAACAAGCTCGCCAGGTCAAGGTACGTCCAAGAGAGGTACACTGTCGACGATGTAAGCAAACAGTAATTGCAGGGTGATGGCTGTGATGACCGTGGAACAAGCCATGATGCAAGGCAGTTGGTTGGAAAAGAGGGCCAGCATTATGAAGTGGAAGTGAATAGAGCCAATCTAGTAGCTTATCAAGCAAACAAAATACATAAATGGGGAACACTCCTCTAAAAGTGCAGAGAATTGGCTCACAAAATCTGTCTGCACCATCCTATGAAAGCCGTGCCAGGACTGACAGAAAACTATGTAACAATCCAGTAGTAAAAAAACACAGCAGTGACGAAACTTGAATAGGGCAGAAATGAAATTTGTAAAGCACTATTGAGCTGAGTGATTGGCTTCTTACTAATTATTGATGGCAAAGATTAAACATTTTGAGCTTTTTACTGTCTTATTTGATTTCTTCAGCTCTAACATATTCAGTTATTTTCAGGGTGGCAGTGTTTGTTAAGTTAATATATATATATATATATATATATATATATATATATATATGATGCACAAATAAAATTGTTAGTAGTTTAAAATTGCAATAAAATATGGTGCTTACCAAACAGGTACACTCACAGCTTAGTATTCCTTTCTGTCACTCCTCATCAGCTGCATTGGTGGCAAAGTAAGATGAAATTGTGTTGCTCATTTTCTTCTTCTGGCACGTGCATATGTACCTAAAAATTTCATCTAACACATCAAAATAAAATTATTAGCATGTTTTTTGGTACACCACAGTATGCAGCAGAGTTATAACTAAGGAGCAGATGTAAAAATGTTCCAAAAGACAGGCCACTTCACGATCAAAAATATAGACTCATACTTAACACAGCAAAACATAGCAAAAACTGGACACGTTTCGCCAAATATGCAGCTGGCATCCTCAGTATGCCCTGGCACCAAACGAGCGAAGGTTACACAGTTTGCTGCTTGCCTCGTATGTCGCTTAGTATGCCGCCGCGGTTGTTGTCGTGCGCCAACTTGTCACACTAATGAATCACGACTCGAAATTTTCTTGCCCAACTTTTGTTCCGGAGCTAGCGTTGTCTCATTACTGAGGTCGAAGGCATGTCCCGTGGCGGAGCAGTGTTCGAAGAGATTTTTCTTATAATGCGTGGCATAAGTGGCTTTTGCAATGTCTCCTTTGTGTTCTTTGAGCCCTGTTGGTCGCTTCCGGACTATTTTACTCTTGCATGTGGTGTCGCATACGTCACTAATCAGCACTTGCAGTCATATAGCTGAAAAACGTGGTTCCTGAAGCCATTATTTGAGCAGGTCTAACAAGGACACCCAGAAACACATGCAAAAGGGAAGAAGGAGTGTGCCGCGAGAAAACACAAAATCTTTTGTTTTTGTACCTTACGTTGAAGGTTTTTCAGACTTTGTTTGAATAGCACTTCATCCACTGGGAATTAAAACAATTTTCAAGCCTCATTGTACTTTGGTAAACGTGCTCTCTAAGCCCAAAAACAGCAACCCTGTGAATGATCAAAACAGGGTTGTTGACAAGTTCCTCTGCGGTGGCTGAGACAGCACTTCTATTGGCAAAACCAGCAGGAAGTGGTCAAACAGTTTTAATGAAACAAAGGGGACATTACAAAAACCACGCATTCTCAGACAAATCTCTTCAAACACTGCTTAAAAATAGGGCATGCCTTCGACTTCCGTAATTTGATGACGCTGACTCGGAACAAAAGCGAGGGAAGAAAAAGCTTCTCGAGTCGTGGTTAAACCGTCCTGACTAAGCAGCATGCAACAACAATCACGGCCTTTATCCGGATGAGTAGACACGTACGAGACAATCAGTGAACTCGGTCATCTCCACACATTTGGTGCCAGTGCACACTGAGGATTCCACTCACATAGGAGGCGAAATGTCTGTGTAGATTTGTCATACTTTGTTGCGTAAAGTCAGAGTACATATTATAATCACTAAGGAGCAGAGTTTTATTTTCATGTTAATTTGGCATATGTTCAAATAGTTCTAGAGGATAAAAATTGTTTTTTCAAACAAAAAACAAATATATATATATATTTGCTTTCTACCTTTGGGTACATAATTCCCTCCTGAGGCAAAATAAACATTGCTACTCAGCATTCATGCCATGCATTGATTACCGATAATCTACCATCCTATAAATATGCTAGTGCCAGTGAACTGTTTTCTTGGAAATTGTTATCTATGTGTCTCTTCTATTTGGCTACATCACCTGTGTTAATTCAAGACGCGACACCATTGACAACCAAAACTTTTGTTAGTAGTTACCTCTACGAGTGCCCTCTTAAAAATGGAGTGGCGTTCTCTTCATTTCGGGAGGAAGAGCGATGTCCCCAATGTTTGTCTTTAAATGGAGAAACGTTACTCCCTTTGCCACGGAGAAACACGTTCCTCACTATAAAAATCAACATGGCTGCCCCCAGGCGAAACGAGTAGGCTTAGCAACCGCAACAATTCTCGGCACTGAAAGTTACAAAAAACGGTCCCGCTGAGCTTGATATCGAACGAAATGATTATAAAAACAAGCAGACGAACCTGTGGCGATGAAAGCATTGCGAAAGAAAACGACGGAGAAAGCAGGTTTCGTTCGGTCAGCGAGGCCACGTTCACTCCGAAAGACAAGGATACTGCTGAGTCCTCATCTGAAGAGTGCATGCTAGGCTTGCTGTATTTATTTCTCGCAGATTCACATAGTGTAGCGACGTTATCCATGCGTTTACGGTCACGAGATGTGCCTCCAAACCGTAGACTCGATTGCAGCGAAACCATTCCGACTCAGTAGTGCAGCTTTGATAGAAAGATGTTCAACGTTATATAAGTAGCTCGAGCTGTGAGAGCGTTATAGCCGTGAATTAGGTGGTAGCTGGCGCCTTCTGGAGAAACCGAACGGTACTAAAAAAGGTCCCGACGTACGTTGTCACACCCACCATCACGGTTCCCTCGCGGATAGTTTACGCCTCAGCCCATTCAGGATTGCTCAGTGACACCGGACGCCTAATATGTGGAGATGCAATGCATATAGCTACACATGCACTCAAGTACACACACTACACATAGCACGCATATAGCGTGAACTCAATGAACAAGAGCACAATATACCATTCACAACAGCGGCACACACTTCGACGCGTTTACTCACACCCTACTGCGAAAACGCACAAGCTTATATAGACATAAAATTCGAGTGACCATAGTGGTGCAAGTTACAACCAGGTTTTCTTACACTTTTTTTACGTTCTGTGGCAATACCGCAACATGCGCGTACGTAAATATATTGTATCTGAGGCTTAGACAAACGGAAGTTTGTCAATGGTTGCACAATAATTAACAGAATAATTACAAGAGCTTATCTGGTTTTCACGAAAGCGAATACCCCCAAGACGTGCATAGAATGCCCATGGCATTCCAAACGCTGCGCCATCTCTCGACCACTGCCGCAGTTATTTTTCTTTCTTGAAGCCTCCGAGACTGCAAACGCTTGCCGTGCGCTAGCCATTTCGGAGGTCACGTCTTTTTTTTATTCTTGCACTTGTTACTCGGAGAGGGCGCAGCATGCACACCAGACTTAGTCTCCGTCATGGTAGGTGTTCTGTGGTCACGTCGACCTCGTTTAGTTGTTTCCTGTTAACGTTTGTTTATATTCTTTTTACGTGCTTACCACAAGTGTGACCGTTATTCATGGATACAGCTCACCATTAGCCTTTCAATAACAATGTTTTTGATGCGGTAGTGACCGTCCTAGCAGTGTATACGTACGTTACAACGCGGGTTTTGCTAGAAAAATAAGCGATGACCTCGCATCCAACGGTATTTTTTTGTAAGCTATGGTAGTAGCTGTTGGCGTCGCGGCAGCTCTATTACTTGAGATGGGGAACTATCGCTGCAGTGCGCAAATTTACTATAACGATATAGCATACTGTGCCAACATACTTTTCTGCTTCAGATGCCTCTCGCGATACGCCTCGCGTGTCAACTTGCAATCATAGTGCGTGCCACAATTTTTTTGTTTGCGCTGTGGCTGTGGTGGTTATTACTCTGATTTGGAATATTTCGCAAAGGTGAGTGAGTGTTGGCACTTACCTGCTGTGCGCAGCTGATACTAGAAGTGCATTTTGTGTGGAGTTTCTCACGACAAAGGAGAATAATGGACGAAAAAGGCATACTGCACGCATGCCTAATTCCGTCTTACCTCTCAGTGCTGGCATGGGCAATTGAAAACACATGCGAATGAGAGTTTCGTTTAACGGACAAAAGTCATTGATTTACTTTTCACAAAAGTGTAGCTATGTTCATGTTTAAGACGTTTCTGATGGTTGTAACCTAGCCTGGCGAATAAACGCTCGGTGAAACTTCGCAGCCTGTTTCTCATTGTGCCTTCACCTGCCGTGGTAGCATAGCCTTATTGGGTGACGTGTGACTATGCTGGAGGACGCACGTTCGACTTCCGGCCACGGCGGCCGTATTCGAATTGGAGTAAACTGCAAAGAACATCCATATGGCGGTAGTGGCACGTATAACTCTATCAATTGTATATGATTGTGCTTTCACACATGAACTGTAGAGTGGTCTGAGGTTTCCTAGAATGTGGAAAAATTAAGTGTGATGCTTTTTTATCCACCTTGTTGAATTCATTATTTTTGTACACTCTATATATTCGGTGAGTATATGCAAGATATGCCATAGTGAGGTTGCCACATTAAATCACATGCTCTGGGACTGTGCTAGAAATCGGCAAGGTGCTAAATCGGGAACCCTTCCGCCGCGGTTGGCCGCTGCCCTGTGCAGCCTTAGCCTCGGTGACCAACTCTGGGCCTCCAGCAGGCCCGCAAGGTGGCGGTCAGGCAAGGTCTTGACGTCTCCGCGCGGGAGACCTGAGGTCTGGTCAGCGAAAGCTCTGCCGGACTTCCAATAAAGTTCTTACCAACCAACCAATTGTACACTCTAAGGTAATCGATAAAGCAAGACTGCTTGGGAAGCAGAGCTCCTTGTATTCGTGACAAATTGGTAGTACGGAACAACACGAGATACACCCGGAGTGTTCGGAGCATCGTGCGAGTGCCTGGCGATAAAAAAAGAGGGCCTTTTACTCTACACCAGTAAAACAAAAAAAACGTCACTCCTGCATTGCTTACATCAATCTTAAGTAAAAGCAATCGCTTGCGACTGGCCGAGGCCGGCTAGGCTTGGCGTGCGCGTGCGCAAGACCTCCGTGATTGAGGAGAAACTTGAACGCTGAAGGAGGAACGTTGCTCTTTTGGTCCTTGCCGCGAGAGGGCGCGACGGGTAAAGCGCCCGAAAGGGAGGATGTCGCGGTGCCGAAGGAGGAACGGGGGCCGTTTCTACATTCTAGCTCCCTTTTTTTAGAGTGTGCTGCTCAGTCCATCAGATTGCTCCTTCTAAATTTAAAGCATCGAAACAAACTTGACCTAAATTCATGCAATTATCTTAAGCGAAATTGCCCAAATTTTTTAGAATAAGACTAGCTCGGTTTTTTACTCTACACTTTGCTGTATGGTATTAAACATTTATGTACTTCCTCGTCATGAAGACACTGTATCAGTGGCTTCACAGAGGCATTTCCTTGAATGTCATGTTAAGCTGCAAATTCACAACAAAATATGGCTAACTCAGGTACAATGCCTAGCCTTCATTATACTGGTGTACTTTATGTTAGCAACATTTTGCCTCGTGTAAAGCAACAGAATACCTGAATTTTACGACATTTCATTTACAACATACCGTCTCTATGACACTCAAATTACTCTTATACGCATTACTCTATAATGCCTGTTTCGGAGCTTAAAGCACACTGAACAAAAACAGGAGAAAAAAGAATAAAGCATCGAAATTCCACTTGAGAGAAACTTTTTTTCCGATAAACCATTTACTTTCAGTGTTTCCGAAGATCTGCCTGTATTTTCGAAACATTGCTAGCAGGCCACAACATCACACCAGCCTTTGTGAGGCAGCACCTTGATGGGCATGATGTCAGACGTCCTTGCGGCATGATGTCAGACGTCCTGTCCAGCTACTTTCCTTTCTCCACCTCTGCTTTACATTGAGCACTCTTCCTTCAACAGAAGTGCTAAGATTGCTTTCGTTTGGGGCTTTAGTCTACAGCCGGTAGCATTATTCACTGCTGGTGCTATTCATAGTCGTTCTAGGAACCCAAAAAGGGGATCGTAGTGATTTGAAAGACACGAGCGATAGCTGGCGAGGTTCGCAAACCCGTTTCAGGGAATGTTAAGTGTCACCTCCTCTACTTGATCACGTGGCCACTAGATGTGGCAGTTTGCAACAAAAAAATTGGTTCCAAATCTGCCTGTTACAGCGAAAACGTCAAAAGACGATAGTGTTGTGTCTGCAGAGAGCGAACAAAACATTTATTTGATGTTCTGTGCAAGAAAATTGGGGAATGGTATTCTGTAGGCGCTGCGTTAGAGTGCCTTGAGCGCGTAACGGAGGCGAAGGAGCGCATCGAGGCACGTTAGGCACAGGCGCCATCTGGCAGTTATCTTCTAAAACGAAGTCGTGCAGCCCGCAAAGAAATAGGCGCGCCAGTGTCGGAGGGGATAAGGTGTAGAACGCAGAGCGACGGGCAGGTGCCACCACCGTGTGCCTCTTCTAGTATAAAGGCAGACATACAAAACATCGAAGCGTTGTTGTGGCACCTCAGATACGCGCAATAATTGCTTTTTAATCGACAATCGCAGAGCTATGAACGCAAAACCTCGAGCAATATTGGTGGGCGCTGCGGATGGGGTTGGCCGTTTGGTGCCGTTCGAGGTGTCGTTAAGGGTGGACGAAGAGACGTATGTCAAGCCTCTAGGCCTTATAAACGGCTAAGATCAAGGTGTCGAGTAAGCCGTCGGCTTGAGTCCTCGCGCGAGACTCGGAGTCACGTCACGTCACGCCGACGCCCCCCCCCCGAGGGCGTCAACTGCCGGAAAGCTGAACGTCTCTGCGACCGCACCACCCCGCCTGGAGTGCGTGTGCCGTCAGCCCTCGGGTCACGGGTGGTCACCGGCCGGGCCCTTCCCTCCGTCACCTGCCGGGCCCTTCCTGGCCCTTCGGTCGAGTGTGCGCGCGTTGTAGCGAAGTGGGACACATGGCTTCGGCCTGCTCGACTTCCTACTGTACGCGGTGCGGCACCTTCGGCCACGACACTGAGGGGTGTGAGGCTGAGTGCAGGAGGTGCGGGGACAAGCACGGTACCCGTGATTGCTTCCGTAGGCGATCTTACGTCGCGGCGGCACCTGGTCTTTTGACGGAGCAGGGGTCCGCTGATGGGCACGATCGCCCACGCGGCTCGGTCTTGTCAGACGGGCGGCACACAACCGCGAACTTACAGGTCATGCGACCGAAGTTCCCCACACTCACTTTGGGTATGGCGATTCACAGGCGTGGCACTGAGCCCTCCAGCGCTAGCGATTCCTTTGAAGCCCACTCGAACCATCTTTCGACAAACGTGGCGCGTTCTGAGAGCACGAAAGACTCGATCAGCGCCATAGTGATCAAGCGGCACTGAACACCAAGGACCGCGACTTTCCTCCGCTACAAGGCGGACCTAGTGGTGAGGCGAGCTTTGATGACACCCCCATCCAAAGACACGGCCACTATGTTCTCCCGTTCGAGGTCCCTTCAACGGCCCCAGGCCCCAGTCTCCACGCTGCTGCAGACGCCGGCTCGCGCGAAGGAACTTCTTCCGAAATCATGTATGGGCCCAGCCTCGAAAAACGGCACCGATCCCATTCGCGACGAAGGCCGATGGACGGCACAAAACACGAGAATACGGGGCGAGCAGAGAGCGCCGAAAGGCCCGGACTGCGCTCAAAACCACTTGAGGGCAGTAGTGACAGTGACGCAGCCCGCTGCAAGAATCCCAAGAAGTCACGTAAGGGCTCAGTTGGCGACGGCCTCCCCACCGCTTCATGCGACCAAGCAGCGTGGCCATGACAGGCGTCGACTCGCCTTTCTTCCCTCTCCTCTCTCTTCTGTTTCTTTTGCCCGTTACGGCCCGTAGGGGCTGTAAATAAACAACGTTACTAGATTATTTGTACATAAACATGGACTTCACGGGCCCGTTCTTTACGGGCACACCCGGCCGCGCCCGCCGCCCACGCCACCCTCCTCTCCTCCGAGCCCGTTCATGACTGCTGCCTGAGACACGCGCGTTTGCGCGCCGCTCTTTCAGCCGGAATGCCCTCTCGCCCATGCCTAGCACGGTCAAACCCGACTCGAGATAAACGCGCACCCTTTCCTGCTATCAACGGTGCCCACTCCGCTCACCCTCTCTACTCATTTTAATCGCTGAAGCCATGGCAATGGCCATATTCATGTTTACTTTTTGCAGCTGCCGGATGAGCCACTTAGCCTTTTTTTTTCCTTCTCGCATTCCTTCGGTCTCCGGAGACATGCGTTTATAGCGCCCGCTGTCCTCCTACCACGCCAAATCAACGACCCCCCTCCCCCACACACTGCATTAGGCCATTTCACAGTTTAGGTTTGCCACCTGGAACGTCCGCGGCTTCCGAGATAGGGCCAAACAACGCGACATTTTAGCGTTTGCCCAAGCCGAGCGGATTGACGTCTTGTTTATCCAAGAAACTAACTTTCGGTCCCCGCTAGAGGTGGCAAAATTTAGGCAGGATTTCAAGGTTGATGCCTTTTTTTTCCTTGACTAACGCGAGGACCTGTGGCGTTGGGGTGATCTTCATCACGGGCCGCTGCCGTCAGAAGGCTTTTTGCACCTTCGTCGCAAATGGCAGATCACTAATGTGCGACATTTATGTCAACGGAAACCATGTCGTTTTGTAAACGTATAGGCACCAGTCACGAGGAAGGTCAGTAATAACTTCTACCAAGAGTTACACCTAACTCTTGCAGATCGTCCCCGCATGTACTAGTGGGAGATTTTAAGTGTGTTATCGACTCCCAGAGAGACATCAGGGGACCGGGCCGAGGAAAATCCACATACAACAGAACGGAGTTGAGCGTGGTCTTGAAGCACTTGCGTCTAACAGACGTCTGGCTACACGCACAAGGAGACCTTTTCATTCCCACGCGCGCCTCACAGCTAAGCGCGTCTCAAATAGACCGGACGTACGTGCCGATTTTTTACTCTCGTCGGTAGAGGCGTGCGAGGTCGTATCCCCACTGGCTGACTTAGCGAGACGGTCCAACCACTTTCCCCTTGTCAACACTCTGAAGGGATCCCCGTAACCCGTAGCGACGACCAAGGCTGGCGGCTAGACTCGGCCTCCTTCGAGACGAGATCAGCACTGAGCACATCAGGGTGCGCCTTCAAGCGTCCGTGGCAGATGTCTTTGATGCAATGCTGGATTTCCGGGATGCTTTAAAAGCAGAGTGGAGGAGAATCCTCCAGGAGGAAGGGAGAGCCAGGAAGCGCCGCATCACAGAACTTCTCAACGAGATCCAGCGCAGGATCCGCATTCTTGGAGGGGCGGAAAACCTGACAGCTTGCACGTGAGGTTACCCCGAATGGTTGGAGGCCGAATACACCCGTTTCCTCCTGCAACGTGCGCTCAGATCACCCAGAGAGCGGGACGAATCCTCTAACCGGCTCGCGGCAGACCCCAGCGAATCAACCGGGAAGGGTCAGATCCGAATCACGCGGGTGAAGCGTGCAGATGGCTCATTCGCTACTGACTCGGACGAGATTAGGATGTCTTTTCATGACTACTACGCTGCCCTCTTCGGGAAAGCAGACCATACCAGCGCAGCGGACGCGAACCGACAAGCTGGAGAGATTTGCTAAAATCTCGCTCGCCTAGCGCGGCAAGAGACCAAAATGTTAGACAACGAGGCGTCAGAGGAAGAAGTGAAGTTAGCGATTACGAGCATGCCCGCGAACTCTGCCCCAGGCTCAAACGGCCTCACAGCCGACTTTTACTCCATCTTTTTCGATGTCCTGAAGGGCGTACTGCTATTGATGGCAAATATGATGACCACGCAACGCCAGAAACCTTCATTCTTCGGGTAGGGAAGGATCGTGCTTCTTCTTAAGGAGGGCGCCCAGCAGAAGGAGCTGCCAGCCTGGTGGCTAGCAACGCTACTAAATGTAGACTATTAAATCGTGGCTTCACTTCTAAACACTTGACTTAAACCTCTCTTACAGGACGTGGTTTCATCGCACCAGTCCTGCGCTGTCCCGGGCTCGTCCACATTTGCCAATTTTACAGTCACTAGGGATACATTTTGAGTGCATGTCAACGAAGTCTCTGTCGGGTGCTTTCATATCGCTAGACCAAGCGAAGGCATTCGACAGAGTCAAACACAGGTACATGTTTCAAGTTCTCCACCAGTGTGGGTTCACTGAGCACTTCGTCGACATTATCGTCCTCCTTTACAGCCACTTGACTTGCCACGTTGTGGTGAACGGCGACCCATCGCCCGCATTCGGATATGCGAGAGAAATTCGGCAAGGGTACCCACTCGGGCCCACCCTCTTTATCCTTACGCTGGAGCCCCTGCTAACAAATATTCACTGCAACGAACGCATAAGAGGCTTCACGTTGACAGGCGAGGCAGACATTAAAGTCTTGGCCTACGCTGACAATGTCTCGCTGTTTATAAGGGACCCAGACAGTTTACAGGCCTTTTGGCAGACAATAAAGCCATACGCTAACGCCTCGGGCGCTCAGCTAAACACGGAAAAGTGCAAAGCCGTGCATTTCAGTGCTTTCCCCCGTAGAGCTTTAGGCGGACTGGCTGTGGTAGATGCCGTCACGGTGCTCGCATATATTTTGGCAGCGGCGGCGTGACGAAGACTACCTGGCAGCGGGCGATGGAGCGAGTACAATTGGCAATAGAGCGCCTGAAACCACAAAACCTCACATTACGCGAAAAGGCCTTAGCGGCAACGACTACCATTTGTGCCTTCGCGTACTACGCCAGTCGCGTTGCCGTGATGCCCACCAAGATGGCGGTGCAGCTCACAAGTATGATCGGCGCCTTCGTTTGGGAAGGTAAACCTGCGCCCATCCGCCGCATTTCCTTCCACCTTCCACCGGATGAGGGCGGCCTCGGCCTGACCCACGTACTTCCAACCAGCAAAATGGTTGCACTGAAATTGGCAGGGACACTGTTCAAAACAACTGGCTATGTGGGGAAGAGCATTATGCGGTACTGGAGCAGCACGAATGCCGCTTTTCTAGACGCGGACTGACCCCTAGCTCCACTCGCAGAAACGCCATCGCGTTTTTACAAGGTCACCGCTAACACGAAGCGCATGCTGGAGAACAACTCCCCCGACTGCGATGTTGACGACACCGCACCGGCCCACATCACAGGAGAGATAGCGCGACACCAGATCACGCCGGAGGAAAACAGGCGGTCGAAGAAAGGTGTAAAAAAGAGCGCAGCAACGGGCGAGCAATTCCCAAACCCGCACAAGACTTCGTGTGGCGCAAGATTTGGGACGTCCTCCCAAGCCGTCAGCGTTTACATAGGCTAGCCATTGTCCCTATTCCTACTTGCCCCAACTGTCATTGGGAAGAAACCTTGGCACATGCCCTGTACGAGTGCCCCGCAGCCAAGCCAGTGTGAAGAATAATGGCGAGAGAATTTCGTATCTACCCCCCTCCAGCCCTCCGCAGGAATAAGGGCTTTTTCGCCATGAAGGTGATTGCAGACTATTTGTACTTTGGAAGCGGCGCAGCCTAGCTGAAGTAAGGCACAAGCCGGTGCGAGCCGCCTTCCCATCAGTGGCCATGATCCGCCAGATGTTACGGCGCTATCTTTCCGAGAAACTCGAATCCAGCGGTGAAGACAAGTTTCTTTGCCGCTGGCATACGAGATTTTTCTTAATACAAAGAGGCAAGTTGCGCCTCCCCGTCACCTCCTTTTAGTCAGTCCCTACTGCCGCCCAGCCCTGCTCTGGAGATTCCCCACACGTATGTTTTCGATATAACGGCCCTGATTCCCTGCCCAGCGGGCAATCAATAAGGACAAAACCCCGTCCTCGTTTTTCTCCCAGGCATCCGGCTTAAAGAAAGGCACAAAGCCCCCCCCCCCGTTTTTATAGGGGGGAGGAGTCGTTCATCACGACGCACAGTGTTTCTTTGTAAGCAATCTAATTTGCTTCCCATCCTTACCCCCCCTGCTTCTGCTATCGCACAAGTTACATAGCAAAATTTGTGTACGTGTGTACTTCCCCACCGTTCTTTATATAATGTTGAGGTGGCCACCCTTCTCCTTTCCCGGCTCTGCCACTACACTGTGTAGTTCATTTTGGTATTTGTAATAGGTTTCGCCCATTTATACCACAGAGCGCACGCACACTTCCTGGGAAGGTATATACTGTGCAGACCACTTATAACGTAACCGCTTTTTGCGCGGGACCGGTTATAACGTTGGTTTTTTTTTGACCACCGATATGTCGCCCATAGATGTCAATGTATAGGCCGACCGTTTATTGCGTAGGCGCGTGAAGGAGAATACCGGTTATAGCGCGGAGTTTTTAGGCGCTCGACCATAAAATTGGCGAACGGAGCACGGTCGGCACGGCTCCCCGGCGGCGTTCCCGGCGCGCCGGAACGTTGTTAGTGTGAGCGGCAGGGCGCACGTGGAGACCGCCGCGAAAAGTCAAACATTGCGGAGGAGAAGAGAGGGTATAGTAGGGAGGGAGTCAGAGAGACTTTGGAAGGAGGGAGCGTGTTTTTGTCACCGTGGCGACCGTGGCAGCGTCCAATCCGGGTGCGCGCTGCGCGGAGTGGGGTAGAGAAGCGGTAGCATGCTTTTTTTATCAACCTCCTTCTTTTGACTCTTTGAATTTGCTGTGTGCGCTTAGCCGTGTCGTTGCCGTCTGAGAGCACAGAGCACGTGTGTTGCGTGCTCCTTTCGGCATGGCGTCGGCGGCGTCTTCAAGCGGTGTGAAAAAACGCCGTGGCTTATCGCTGGAGATTAAGGAATGCGTCATAAGGGACATCGAGAGTTGCCTGAGGAAGGCGTCGGTGGCGGCGAAATACGGTGTTTCCGACACGACCGTGTCGACCATCTACGAAAACAAGGACAAACTGCGGCAGCAACTGCAGCAAGATTTGTCTTCCCTGTCACGGAAGAGAATACGTACGTCAAGATACGAAGACGTGGACGCAGCGCTGTTCAGGTGGTTCCATGAAGTTAGGGCTCAGAGCATCCCAGCAAGTGGCCCGATGCTCCAACAAAAGGCCAAGTGTCTCAGAGCTCTTTTAGGCCATGACGACTTCAATCCACTCAACGGGTGGATTCAGCGTTTCAAAGATCGCCATGGCATCAGCTGCAAAGTGGTGTGCGGAGAAAGCGGCGCTGTTGACGACGAGTCTATCGAAGTCTGGCTTCGCTTGAACTTGGAGAGTATGCTGCCGACCTATACTGACCGAGACATTTATAATACCGATGAAGCGGGTTTATTTTATAAGCGTTTGCCCAACCACACGCTTGCGCTGAAAGGCGAAGCCTGCTCCGGCCGCAAGTTCTCAAAGGAGCGCATAACTGTATCGTTTTGCGCCAATTTGGACGAGAGCGACGTCCGTTATCACTTCGCAAACAGAAGTGATAACGGACGTCGGGAAGCCGGCTACCTGAAGGCGACACACCTGTTCGTAGAAGCTTTGTTCCGCCTGGTGCCAGCACAACTTCAGGCTCGCAGCCCCGAGGCTAGACGTAGCGATGCCCTTCTTCACTAATTTTAAATGACCGGTCTAGTAATTAAGCAAACACTCTTGCGCTCCTCCTTTTTGGGCACTGCTATTAAGTAATCATGCACGTAACGGGCGACACGAACCAGCAAGTATGCGAATATACCTTCACACTGCCGTACGTGTGGATGCAGGCCCTTGTTCAATGAAACGACAGTGCTCTTAAAACATAGCGATCAGATCAAAAGAGAACTAGTGGAAGCATTCTACATCAAAAAAGAAGGCGAGTCCTGTGTCAGTCAGACATCAATATCTTCACATGAAAAAGAATAAATCCTAATCAGTATCATGTTTGTTTGAATGGAATATGCCACGCCTGCGCAGTTACCCGTAGCACAAAATAGTTAATGACGTCGACACGATGCTTTGGCGGCCCTCTGCTTATGTCTTGTGCTCTTTTACCTTATGTGTTCAGATAACTTGAATATTTCAATTAATTCTTCAGTTTAGAGTTAGCGATTGTTTGTGTCTCTTCTCTTCGTCCCGTGAGTTTGTGCGCTGGTGCTGCCCATAATGTATCACCAACTAGCCCAACCACCAGTCCTGCAGACAGACAGACCAAACTTTTTCCGTCGAAGGTCCCCAAGCAAGACTATCGTCTTCAAAAACACCAGAACAGCTGACACGTGCTCCGGCATTCCCTTTAACAGCGGACCCCTCTGCGCATATACTGTGGGTGTTGCGCAAGGTCCGCTTGATAGTTTTGTCGCTACATACAGAAGCTACCCGGAAAACTATCTTTTACTACTTACTGGCGATCATTACACAACGGCCCTTTTTCATGCCTCACAGTGAGCGAAAAAATGGTGATTTATTGGGCATGAACGGCGGAAACAATTCGCCAGCCAAAACATTACTAGCCTCTTGCATCGCTAAACAGATGTGTCTGTTGCCACTTTCATTTTATTTCTCACATTGCAACTTGAAACCTTCAAGAATATGAATTGGGGTGACATCAGTCATCATGTGGTGCAAGGGTGGTGAGCTGACAGAGGGAAAGATGAGGTCAAGCCGCGCAACATTCATACTTACAGGGTGGTCTCACACTTACATAGCCCCGCCGCGGTGGTCTAGTGGCTAAGGCACTCGGCTGCTGACCCGCAGGTCGCGGGTTCGTATCCCGGCTGCGGCAGCTGCATTTCCGATGGAGGCGGAAATGTTGTAGGCCCGTGTGCTCAGATTTGGGCGCACGTTAAAGAACCCCAGGATGGTCGAAATTTCCGGAGCCCTCCACTACGGCGTCTCTCATAATCATATAGCGGTTTTGGGACGTTAAACCCTACATATCAATCAATCACACTTACATACACAGACGCAGTGCTCAGACTTAGTGAAACATATGAGAGTCAATTCTTTCAGCTGTAAAACAAGTTCCACTCGCATCACAATTAGTTTGTAAGACAGATTCAAATTGCACCCGCTGAACATTGAACAACAAATCTAATGATATCATATTCACGCAGATTTCTAATACAAAAAGTGGTATTTTGGTATTTACCTTGATATGCCTTAGGCGGTATTCAATTCAGCGTGAAAAGTAATAATTTTCGTGCGCTACTACAAAATAAACAGCACAGTGCACATGATCGTGAAAGTTTAGAGGCCTTATCAAGCGCGAAAAGTGTCTGTCGCTGTCCACATAAGTGCTAAATAAAATGATTAGTTGACGTGATAAATCACCAATTTTTTAAATCATGACGTCATTAAGTGACATCGCCGCTTGGTCGAAATTGGGCAGATCCCCGAGAAACTGACAAACCACATGAGGTGAAGAAAGCTTTTGGTGAGGGAATACAGTCGACAAAGAAGCAGAAAAGAATGGCTGCTTCGGCGTTCAAATTTTCTAAGGCAAACGCATATGGGATCTTGGGAGTCTTTTTGGGACAGAAATTTCACACCCCACCTGCGCACTCACTGGGCTTTCACGAATTCGACGGTATACCTGTCAGAATCTGATCAGTTTGTGCACATTGTACTGCAGATAGTTTCATTCCAGTTTTAGAACAGCAGCACAGTGGCCGGAAAAATAGCCGAAAAAATACACTCGCTAGGAGATAAATGCGTAAGCACATCATCGGTTGCTTTATCACAGGCTGAACGTGATTACCTAGCTGGGCTTTGAGGCAATAGAGGACCCGTCACACGTGTTTTGTTACTGATGTGTAGATTAGGCTTGCATTTTACCTTCATGCTCTGTTATCATTCTTTTTTAGCAGTATACATTCTTGCCACTCTTTGAAATAAAGTTAGTTGGACAGCGCTCTTTCTGTCTACCCTGTCCTTTTTCCTTTTTTCGCGCGCTGAAACATCTTGCAAATACCACTAGGCTAGACACTGAAGTCTGACATCTGGAGAAACAACCCATACGATTTTCGGCAGCATAGTCATGTTTAGCGGCATCCCTTTTGACAAACGTCAGAACTGACACGAGACAACTTCATGGTTCTTTTCACAGATGACGCCACCACCAAAAACCTTTTTCAATATTTATTATTTGTGGAAAATCTCTTAAGTTAAGCGCTGCTACGCAAAGTTAGTGAGCACTGGTAATTACAAAACATGACATAGTCCTGCTAATGTGCGATAAAGATGAATTAGCAATAAAATAAAAAAATAAAAATTGCACAAACTGGGCAAGCACAAACTGAGCTAAATTCACTCTGTCTTACACTTTTCTAATTAACCTATGACAATTTTCTTGCATAGAAATACTTGCTGCTTCAATATTGAAAAGTTCAGATTTTCATCTTCAACAGTTTTTCCACCTCGTCGGTAATGCCTGAACAAGTGGATCCATGAATTTTTGAATTCAAGCAGTTATTATTCATGAGCTATTCGTCAGAACACGAAACAACTTCGCATAGACATTAGGTACATTGTAGCTTGGAAACCCATTCAATATTGTTGTTCTACAGAAAAAAAGGTATTCACTCATAAACCTACATTGTTCTGCTCAATTTGATTGAAGCCTGTATGACGTTTTGATTGCTTTACTGGCTACATTTCTTCATATATGCCTTGCATAATGCTTTATAAAGAGTCTCAGGAAATTTCATTTGGATACGTTGAACAGTTTTGCCACACTTCCAGCAACGGAGGATTGTACAGCAAAAGTACTGGTCCTTGCTCGCACTGTTTTGAGTGCTATGCAAAACCGCTTCAGACCAGGCGACAATACTAGCTGTCATTACAAAGTGGAGAATGTAAGCTTTCTAATGCAATGTCCTCCAAGTTGTGCCAGTGGTTTTTATGAGGCGTTTCATGACTCGGTGAATGAAATCACTGTCAAGTTTCCTGCTGTGCCCGTCTTTCTTGCTGGTGATTTTAATTTTCCACATATTCAGAGGCCAGAACCTCACCTGTCCTCCATTTCATCATCCGCGGAAGCTAGCACTTTTATTCATGCATGCGTCGACTTTAATCTGTCTCAGTTGGTAACTGGGCCAACGCGTGTAACGCCCACCACAGCGTCACTATTTGACCTGATACTAACATCAGTTGCTGATATCGCTTCCTCTGTAAACACACCCCTGGCTTGAGCGATCATGACGTACTTCTCTTTACCATTACCCTTCCTGCACCAAACCCACGTACACAGTTGGAACAGATAAGAGACTATAGCAAAGCAGATTTTGAAGCTATAAACTACAGTCTCTGCTCTTTTCTCGATGAATTTCTTTTAGATTATTCTCCAAACCCGTTGAATTACTATGGCAGTCATTCAAAGTAAAGGTTGCAGAACTAACAGCCCAACATGTCTCTATAAGAACTATATACAGCGATTCTAACGCACTTTGGTATTCTAGGCACCTTAAAAGGTTGTCGAATAAAAAATCACGGCTGTTTCGTGCCGCGAAATGATTACAAAGCGCCGAACGCTGGTCTGTCTATAAAACGGCAGCTATGAATTACAATGACGCTCTCAATAGTGCCAAACACCATTTCTTTCACTTCACACTACCAGCAATGTTACAAGCTAATCCAAAAAAGTTTTGGAACACATTTAAGCCTAAAAAAGACTCAACTATTTGCCTTGTTGATGAACTCGGTAATCCAGTCCCAAAAGTTAACTGTGCTTCATTACTGAATGAAACGTTCGCTTCTTCTTTCTCCGACTCCATCATTAACAATCGTCCATGCATGGAGAATCTTGACGTTCTTCCTATGGATCCCATTACATTTAATGCAACCGGCATTGCGTCACTTATTGATAAGCTAAAGCGATCATCGTCATGTGGAGTTGACTCAATTAACTCTGAATTTCTTCAGAATACTAAGGAATACAGTTCCATTATCTTAGGCGGCCTTTTTACTAAATCGCTCCAAGATAACTGTCTACCTAAAGACTGGAAAACCGCTAACATGATCCCACTCCATAAGTCTGGTGAAAGACATAACCCCCGTAATTATCATCCTATTTCTCTCACATCGGTCCCTTGCAAACTAATGGAGCACATAATTTACTCAAACCTCGTTAAACATTTGGAATCAAATAACCTCTGTCATAACTCTCAGCATGGTTTCCGCAAATTTTTCTCTTGCGAAACACAACTAATACTATTTACTAATGATCTCCACGCTGCACTTGACTCAGGTGCGACTATTAATTGTATTTTCCTATATTTCGCCAAAGCTTTTGACAAGGTTAACCATGAACTGCTCCTACTAAAATTACATTGCTTGCGCATAGACCCTTTATTACTTGACTGGATAAAAGAATTTCTTTCTAACCGCATACAGTTTGTTTGCACTAACGATATTAATTCCTCTGAAGTGCCCGTGCGTTCAGGCATACCTCAACGTTCTGTTTTAGGCCCACTACTATTTTTAATTTATATTAATGACTTGCCTATTAACATATCCTCCCCTATTTGCCTCTTCGCTGACGATTGTGTCATTTACCGTACAATTACTGATCATAACGACAACGACACCTTTCAAGCAGGCCTAAACAACATTTTACATTGGTGTAACCTTTGGAAAATGGAACTTAACATTTCTAAATGTAAAGAAAGGAGAGTTTAACGTAACCACACATCTATCAATAACTATTCCTACAGCCTGAACGCAATCCCTCTTGAATATGTCCGGTCTTACAAGTATCTTGGTGTTCACATTACTAACTCGCTATCATGGTCCGACCACATTAATCACGTCAGATCCAAGTCTAATCGCATGCTCGGTTACTTAAAACGAAACTTTCCTGTTGCGCCGACTTTTTTAAAGAAACAGCTGTACATCACCTACATCCGTCCTCTACTGGAGTACGCCGCATGTGTATGGGATCCCGGCCACATAACACTCGTTAACAAATTAGAGGCAATCCAAAACCGGTCGTCACGTTTCATTCTTTGCAGCTATAATCGAACATCTAGTGTAACTGCCATGAAGGTCAGGCTTATTCTCCCTCCGCTTGTCATGCGTAGAAAAATCGCTCGCCTTTGCGCGTTTCAAAAAATATACTATCACAATCACGTTCTAAAATCGCGCTTATAGAGCCTGCATCTTTCATATCATCCCGCATAGATCACCCCCACAAAGTGCGTATTCCTCGAAGTAACACCGTCACCTTTTCCCAATCTTTCCTTCCTAACACATGTCGCGACTGGAATCTTCTGTCAGCATCAATCGCCAGTATTACTGAGCCTGACGCGTTCCGTCAGGCTTTGACATCTTGCATGTAAATTCAATTTCATGTTGCGCACGCGATAATTCCTCATCGTATTCGTAACTTGTATTTCACACCGCATTCTCTTTTTTTTCTCGTTTTCTTATTTTTGAATCTTTTGCAACTTTTTTGCGTTGCCTGGCTTATTACGTGTATGTTTTGCTTTTTGCCTGTTTCGCTTTTGCTCGTTTTTTTATTATTGAATCTTTTGTAGTTTCTGTGCCTTGGCTGACTTATTACATGTATGTTTTGCTTTATGCCCCTCCCCTCTACAATGCTGTAAAGCCCTGAGGGTAAAATAAAGAAAGAAAGAAAAAAGGAAGAAATACAATTCACATCAATAGGCTGAGCACAGAACGTCAGCAAACAGTGAATAAAATGCAGAGCGGGTGCTGCTGGAGTGGAACCGCCACCTTATTAATCATTTTGTTGGGCTAGTTGGTACATGTTTACTTAATTCTAAAAAGATGCACACCATCGGAGAAGAAAATTGAGGACAGAACAGAAAAGGCGTTACTCGCAACTAACTTTATTCTGGGAAAATCAGTGAAATAAATAAGCGTAGCATTATTTCGCACGCACCTTGCCTCACATGCTAGTCACAAAACACGCGATAAGATTGACAACAAAACAAATATGATAAAAAAGCCACTAAACAAAATAAAGATTCTGAAGAGTGAAATTCTCAACCACAAGAGAGCAACATATGTAATACTAACATGCGTATCTCTTTTTTCTTTAATGTATTATGCTTCCATAATTTTGCGTGCTAAGGTCTCATTACTCTTTTCAAGGAAGGATACACTGAAAAACCTAGCCTCGCACTTGCAGAAACCACAATCTGCAGGCAATTGTGCCAGTGAATAAAGGCCAGAATTAGGGAGCAAGAACTCCCTGTGAAAAATAATTTTCGGCATATTTTCTAGCACATTGTGGTCTCTGCAAATGTGAGACTAGGTTTTTCACTTTATCAGTACTTAGAAAGAGTAATGATACCTTGGCACGTGAAACAATGGAAGCATTCTACATTAAAAAGAAGGGAAATACGCAAGTTAGTGTTACATCTGTTGCTCTGCGTGGTGGGAAAGTTTTGTTTCTTAGAATCTTTTTTTTGCTTAGTGGCTTTTTTGTGATCATTTTTTTTTGTTGTCGATCTTATTGCATGTTTTTTACTAGTATGTGAGGCAATGTGCACGCGCATGGTTGCTACGTTTCGCGGATTTTGTAAGAATAAAGTTAGTTGCAAGTGACGCCTTTTCTGTTCTGTCCTCAATTTTGTTCCCTGATGGTATGCATGTTTGCGTATTTCAGTAAGTAGTGTGTTATTTTTTAATAACGAAACCTTTGCAACACCAAAATTTTTCTGTTCACCTGTTCATCTAGTTAAAGCAAGGGTAAGCTGTATAAAGAAAAAATACAAGAAATAAAAGCATCAAACCATGCACCAGAATAAAGATATCAGGATAAGCGAAACGAAAAAAGATGCAGCCTGACTGCTCGTATTTCTAAATCCCACCACTAGAGAATGTTCTTTCTCTCAAAGGTGCAACGATAGCATGCTTACACATGCGTCAGTTGACCTTGCAATCTCCTCCATCTCTACTAACTCCCTGACCCTTTGACCTGGACGAAGTGCAAGAAACACACTGTCTTCAAAAATGGACCTAACCAACCAACCCACGCAATGATTCCGAGAAACATTTAAACTGCTGTTTATAGACTGCAATGGTGCTCACAGAGTGTATCAATATGTAATGTTCCTGTCTGAGCCACTGGCCCTCCAGCATGTCACAGAGCAAAAGGAGCATTTAAGGGCTCAATTATCGTTCATAGACGCAGCCTGACCACTCAGACGAAATATTTGCATAGCGTTTCTTTCTGTTGCAATAGGTATGTAATGACACACTCATCGTGGATGGAACAGTTAGTTACCTAGAAAAAGCTTTTACAGTGCTCAGTCACGATTTCGGTTTCAGAGGGCGCTAAACAAGTGAGGTGAGACCTAACTTGGTTTTCATGCGAACATAGCTGGCTACGTGACTACAAAACCAGATGGACGTGGTAACCGCACAAACAACTTTCTTCAATGAAGGCTTTTTGGGTGCAGCGATAATTGCCCCTGAACTGTAATTATGCATGATGCATAAAAATGCGCAGCCAAAGCAAGGACATAAGCCTTTGTGCTTTCATGCAAGTCTGACCCCTCTTCATTTGAAGAAGTCTGCTAGGAGAGCACTTGCAAGGGTTGTGGAAGCCAACACAAACTTATGATGTAGAAGGCAGTGCGTTGTTTATACAGAAACCAAAAGGGTGTTCTGCAAGTAATGGTATCACAAGCACTTTAAAGGTAATTTTAGGTGTGTTCAAGCATATATCACTTCTTGATATTTTGTAGAGAACAACCGTGCCTCCACATAATATCCCACAAGTTGACTCGCCTGCAAAAACTGCTTTGAGCAAATGCACTTGTAGGGACAAAAGATACAAAGATGCAGCACCATTTTCCAACTTAAATTTATTACAAAGCAGTGCAGATGTGTATATAGTCCTTCAATGAGAACAGACAATGAGCCCATGAAAAATACTGGAGACGTTATTAGTAGCTTTTTGACTATAGTACAGCAATTACGATAAAAATGTTCAGAAATAGAGGTGGACAAACACACAACTTTCCACCGGCCTAGACTGAACCTACAACCTTCGGACAATGCATTCGATGCTTTTATTAATTAAATAAAGCGGCGGCTGTCCTCTTGTCGACATTATCGAGTGTTTCCGAGCACGTAAGCCTGGGAGTGTTAGTAGGCACGATTCGTAGCATGTGATCTTTCTACGCGTTAGTCGCTGAGAATAAGCCCTCCTACACTACCTAAAGGCATTAAGTCTACAGGAACAAGACCCTCACTGTGAGTGAACAAAAGGAAATTTTAGGTGCTCATTTTACTTTCTTCAAGGGATTATGTGCACGTGTTTAAAATATGTTACACACTTCTGCTGTAATCAGAGCTGCAGACTTTTTAGTTCATGAGAGAGGTGGATCTGCACAGGCAAGAAAGTACACTGCCAGTATTTCAACACTTTCTCTCTATCTACTTGAGTCTGCGAGAGACAATCTACATGTAATGTACACAGTTGCCTTATTCCTTTCTTGGACCTTCGATGTGGCCAGCCACTCCTCTTCACGCCTAGGATCCATCACATGCGTAAGCAAACTCACAGCTACCATCAACAACACATCTTGGGTGAAGTCCGCAATGTCAAAATCGGATGTTCACTCGGAAAATGCATCATCCACCTTGTTTGAGATGAGTCGATTGCCACAGAGCATTCTGCAAAGGCAAGTGCATGTTCCGCCTTTTAGCCACTTTTGAATACCGTGATACAAAAGCAGCAGTGGCCTCCAAGCACAAGGTTTATACCACCCATATGAGTGTTATTCTCTGAGAAACCACATTAAGTTAAAGGATGTATTCGTGCTTCATTCAAGAAGCAGCTACGCTATTTCAAGAAGTTAGAGCACATCCTAAGAAAGCTTCAAAGTGGACACGACATTCTACTTCCAGCCTATTCACTCTGCCTAGTGAAACATTAAAAAATCCTCTACAAAGTAGGAGGATCTTACACCACAAGAAGTCATGAACCCTTTTAATAATATTTTTTTCTTTCAGCACAGGCCAAGTAAAAGTCATTATTAATCAATGCAATGATTAACCAAATATAAACAGCTTGCCAGCGCAAAAAATCTACAGCTCTGCGTCAAGGATGCTATCGAATTTTTTTGAGCAGTATCCTTCCCTGGAAAGTGTTTAACGCCACTGGCAGGTGTTTGGAAGTATTTCTTACGCCGTTACTTGAGTCAACCTTTCCTGGCTAGGTCATAGAGGAGCATTTGTAACGGCAGGGTATTAGTATTGAATCAAGCACTGCATCAATTCTTAGAAACCTGCACTTGACCAGTACTTAAAGGAACAATAATAAGAGACTGCTAGCTTTTAATGCAGTACAATCTTATGCTATGTGAATAATTTTTACTGCTTAGTTTGGTAGAATCTGTGGAATGCAAGTAGGTTGTCAAGCCCAGTATGAAGGTTTTGCAACACAAGATCCAGCATCTCTTGGCAACACAAGAGATTCCCGAATGTTTCACAATCAAATACCTGCGCTCAACACAGATTTTTACATATAGGTGCACAAGTTGGTGGTATAAGTCTCGTTCATGGAAGCCACTGCTGCCTTTCTCATTGGGGCACACAAAAAGGGCCGAGAGGGCGGCCATGCACATGGCCTTGCAGAGGTCTCTGTGTGGATCACTTTAACGCAAGGTGGTAGAAGCAATGTTCAAGTAAGTGTCTAGACTTCATATTGTAGGTTCAACTCAAGACGAGTTGCCTCTAGCCGAGGATTTCCTTAGGCATGCGAGGTATCCTAGGCGTAGAAAGGAGCTACATACCATCTGAAGGGCTGGAGGAAAAGAAGACGGCTGTCACACTTAGCATGCACAGTGTTTCTCACAAACTCTACAGGAAAATGGGAAGAAAGTGCTGGAGTTGAAGTATGTAGTGTTCAAGGCCCCCAAAACTTTCTGACCTACGCTGATTCATCGATCAGATGAAAGCAAGAAAACACTGCCGCACTCATCACAGGCAGAAGTATGTAACCTGTGCTAAAGGCATTATGTACACAATCACTCACATGCAGCGAGAGGTACATAGATCAGATGGGACGCTGTTTTAAGGATAGATTTCATGAAACCTTTATAGCATACAAACAACAGTGACAAGGCATTTCCGAATTTATAAGTGGGATTGTAGGTGTCTTTGAAGGCAGCGTAGTACTTTCAAGGAGGTCTTATCAGGGGATATTACACTCTGTTAATTTTTAAATATTTTAGTCATCAAGGTTATGATGAGTGATTAGCATTCGTGTCGAGATTTACACAATTCTTAACAATGATGCATTCACTTATTCACTTTTCGATTCTTCGCAAGTGGTTAGAGCAAATTAATAATTGTGCCACTTCACCACGTCGATCAGAATACGCTTTACAGGCTGTGGTTGTTTCAACTGCCATAACAGAATCATATTTGTTATCTTCACAGACTAATTGGAGTAAAATATATTATTGCTATAAAACGAAGAAACTTGTACAAGTATAGTAACGCTGACTTGAGCCAAACGCAGAAGGCCATGATAACAGACGCGACGGAAGAGGTTACGGCAAAACTGGTGGCTCAGGGAAACATGGTGAAACCGTTGTTTAAACAAACAAGGGGCTGCCACTCATTCAGAAAGCCAGTTTTTGTAGACATAATCACACAGAGAAACCTAATAATGATTATGATAACAGAATAGTTGATATTATTATAACATTATTTAGTGCATACATCATATACAGTACATAAATTGAGATATTGAAAGACAATGGACGCAAAAATGACACATTTATGATTTTTAGTTGCATACAGTAGATTGCATCGGTGTCCCACAAGCACTTTTACGCGTCAGAAGGATTGATTTGGAAGTGTGGCAGTTTAGACTGGTTGGTATGACATGACGATAGTTATAGCGCGAGAACATAACGACGACGGGTCCGATTTCTTGATCGCGATCAACAATGATCATTGCTAAGCAGTGCAAATTAATCTGGATCGAGTTTGCCCGAAACGAGAGTCAAGCCGCAATTCTAGAGCCAAATCACGATCAAAAGTACCCGTGTGACACGGGCAGTAAACGTGATTCACATCACAATTAGTGCGACAAAACATGCGATTGCAAAAAAAGGCTACAAAAGGAAAGACTGCATACCCCGCTACTTACCGATCATGCAGCGTGAGGAGTGGTCAGGTGGAAGCCGTTGCCGCGGCTGAACGCCTTGTTTAGTTGTACACGGACAGGAGCGGGCACCACAGAGCAAAAGCCGATAAATGCAGCCACGCAGACTCTATATAAACTAAAATTTCACGTTGATAACTACTGATGAAGGGACCGCGGCGGAAACCTCCATTATTTTGAGCGCGAAATGCTATCACGTGACTACAACAGCCCATGATGCAAGGCGCGGCCCGTTGTTGACAATGCATAGCCTTTGAGACAAATAAAGCCAGTGCCAATCCTAAAGGCTATTGCTTGTTTTATAACTAAGTTATTTTAGATACTCTTCACGCAAATTGAAATATTTTCAATCATGACTGCATCTGATGAGTGCAACATGGGAACCATTCAAAAAACGCGTCATGGGGGTGCAAAAAAAAAAAACCAAGTGACGTGTGCGCAACAAAAACTTCAGTTGCGCTGTACAAGCCATAGCGTTGTGCTGCGGATATTTTAGTGCCTACAGTAATTCGGTCCTTTGCAAACAACTTTTGTCTCACTTTTTTATGCTACCTTACCTGTCTTTTTTTACTGTTACAAAACCACATTAAAATTGAAGTTGAATTCGAAACTTGCGCAATTTCAATTTCGACTCACTATTATCGTCATTATTATTGTAACACAGCAGTACACTGTCTAAAAATATACTTTTAGACACTGTAGCAGCATGGAGCATCTTATTTTTGCGTGTTTTATCTCTGCATTCTCGGTCAAAGTCGTCAAGTTAGGGTGGTTTAGTCAAGCGTGAGGAGTCGTCCATGTGTAACCGATAACGACAACCTTTAGTGAAGAAAGCAGAGTACCTCCACGCAACAGCTAAACATCATCAGTGAGCTCACTTGATGCGGATTTTCCTACCCAAAATAACGTCTACAGCAGAGACATCTGAGCGCGTAAGTGCATGATCGGCGATTTGTGGGCGAAGTAAATGCTGTTCACAAAGCGATTTCAGCTTTATTTCACCGTTGCAAGTCAAGAAACTGCTTCTATTGAACGGACAGTAATACTCCGATTTTCCATAGCCGACGGACCTGTGGCCCTTACCTACAACAGTTTAGATTTTGGTCCTCCAACTGAGGTGACTCCACAACCAGAAAAGCACACTTCGTGCACACTTTACGCTGACACGCAACAAATGGGTATACCCGCTGCACCCTTCGCTGCTTGGCAAGCTAAATAACGTCTCACCTTTTCCTCAACTGCCTCAATCCTAGAAGTGCATGAATGTAACAATGAGCAGCAGCGTGACAAGATGATCAGACAACAGACCTCCCCAGGTATGAATCACCATTTGTGCGAACTAGCGACAATAGTCCACAACTGTCATGTACAGAGCTCGCTAAGTTCGCCAAGCAGTGCCAGCTCGCACATGACTTCCAGCTCAAATCAGCCTCAGTCTAATTTAATAGTGGAGAGTTTCATAAATGCAGCTAAGTCTTCGTTGTGTTGTGACCAACCAGAAAAACACTGCAGTTGACAAAATGTATTAGCCGTCCAGACAGCTGCATAAACGTGTTGCTACTTATGCATGTACATCACGCTGGAACAGAAAGGGAAGCTCGCCTAACTGCTGACAGGTTATCATACCTACTCTGTCAGCAACAAACATGCTGCTTAAAAAAACCTATCCTGCACTAGCAGACTTAGTAGGAAAAAAAGGAATTAGTAAGAAACTACTACAGAGAGAAAGCATCGCAGCTTCCTTCACTGAAGAAAGAAGACTCCATTAAGACTGGAACCGTTCACGCCTCGAAATTCATAGGAAAAAGGTGGTGTGGTGGAACCAGTAACGACCAGAACTTACAGCATTGAAGTGCACGGTAGCACGTTAAGGAGAAAGGAGCACACCTGTGACATATGTCTTAGCCGTTTGTGTTGTCACCAACTAGAAAAACACTGCAGTTGACCAAATGGATCAGTCGCCCAGACAGTTGCATAAACCTGGTGCTACTTTTACATCTACTACATAGAAAGCTGCGTGAAGTCATGTGAAGAAAGATTGGCATCTCATTAGCAGCTTTGCCTCAGTTGTGTGTCTTCTCGCTCGACCTACTCAAGCAAGGGAATCGCAATCAGTAGGTGCATTTGTTCAAGCCGACATAGTCCTTACAGTCAAAGCGAAACTGAAGCCAGGCCTTGGACAAATGGCAAGAGCACTGCAGCGGTCTGATGTTATTTGTGTGCCGCATAGTGTGTTGTGCAGGCTTGGCATCACCTTGTTGGCGTCTTCCAGATTTGCTGTGGATGATATTGTTTGCAGATTACTGTGCCCTTTCACGATACTGCAATTGGTAGTTTAGGTTTTTTTACCAACAACACAGTGTTTTCAGCAGGCGTCCTTTCTCTATGTCAGTGTCTACTGTGTTTGTTGTGAGTGATCGTCCTTCTGTAATATTGTGGCATTTCATCGCGGTGCAATTCGATGTTTATATTTGCTTGCAGATAGTGTGTTCGGCATGCCTGGTGTTTGCTGTCTTTGCCGTGAATGATAGATTTAACAGTGACAGAATAACACACTTTTTAACGATTGCTTAATTTTTGGCATATGTTTACTTACACGCAGTTATTAAAAAGAAATGAAATGCTTTCATGACGATGCGAGTTCCGAGCAAAGCTGTAAGAACAGAGCATGTGAAATCGCTGTTCTATTGCATTTTCGTCAGCCACAGACACTACCAGATATTTGATTACTGCAAACAGTTGTCAAGGCCGTTTCGAACCAGAATGGGCACCCTTTTTTGTCCGAAAACTCAGCATGTCTTACGTTTATTACGACTTCGACCGTCTTCCTAAAATTTCTGCGATCGACCCGCCTCGTCCAACGTTTGTGACACTGTAGTGTGTGTGTGTTTTTGCTTCCTACCGCTCTCGTTTTCTCTCTCATTCCGTTTTTCTTACATTTCTGCCACCCTTCCTAAGTGCAGGGTAGCAAACCAGATACTTGCTTTCCGGTGAACCTTCCTGCCTTTCTTCATACCATATCTCTCTCTCTTTCGACCGTGGTTTCACTTTATAACTATATCCAGTTACTGATTTTCCTGTTTGCATCTTTTTCTCAAATCATTGCATTACTTTTTATGTTCCCCAAGAGTAAGGGCTGTGTAAAACAGCTGTTTTTCTAGCTCTATTGTTTCTATTGGCTCCCATTTACTAATTCTTGCCAATCGTAGGGTTTGTTGTGGCTGTTAGATTGCATCATGAAAGCATGTAGGTCCCACTTCAGTTGTTCTGTTTGTTGTGTGTTTAATCTGAAAGCACTCTTTAGAACATGATTGTGGTGATGCATAATAATAGAGGCACAGTTTGATTTAACAACTGCTTGCTAACTTCATATTGTAATGGTTTCCATACTATTTTTACAACCACACAGTACTAATTAAAATAGAGAGGTAATTTATTCCTCAAGTCGGCATGCATATATGTTAAGATGAAGCCTGCTTACAGCAGGCTTTTTGTAGCCTGGAAATTTGGAATACTAAAAGGCTTGCTCTTGCACATATCTTTCCCACATATGAATTCACTGTGTTTAGTATATCTAGCTACAGACGTAAGAAGGCGACGCAATGGTTTCCACCGTGTGATTGTGTTCTTGTCTGTTTTTTTTGCCAATGCAGTCACTCTGTGTGAAGAACGTATGGTGCGGAGCTATAGAGGCCTAGTCAGGTGACTCAAGATGGTGTTTTTGGTCCCCTGTACTACGGCAGTCGTGTATTGTCAAACAAATAAATGAATAAAAACATAGAGTGCTGCTGTATAAAGAATTCAAATTCTTAGAATGATTAGTGTGTGAAAAACATAGGCTGATTTGTTGTGTGTATTGTTCATTATTCTTCTATTTCTTACTCAACCACACTAACTAGCCACTGTCAGCCTGTAATCAAACGAGTACACGAAGTTGAAAAAGTTGCCACGTGTGTTATTGGATGTTTCAGCGATTATGTTCTCTATGTTGTCTCTACGTTCGCTTTTAAACATGGGTTTGATGTCTATATACAACGTTGATGCAATGTGATTATTTGATTGTTGTTACCACATCAATACCATCATGTCAGGGCAACGTGATAATTTGAATGTTGTTCCCTCGTTAAATTCAACACGTTAGGACAACGTCATTATTTGAATGCTGCTGCAACATTAAAACACCTTGTTATGGCAACGTAATACTATAAACGTCGGTGCAATGTTATATTTTACCCTCTAACGTTGTCTCACATTCGTTATATTTAAACCACGTTTACTCAACGTTCTGCATTACCTGGGTGCATATATATGTATGTATGTATGTATGTATGTATGTATGTATGTATGTATGTATGTATGTATGCATATATATATATATATATATATATATATATATATATATATTTACACAGTTGACTTTTTTAAACGTAACTCAAAAAGGATCAATAAAACTGCTTCATTTATCAGAAGTTTCATTTAAGCAAAGTACACCTATTTAGTGAGGCAAGACCTTTATTCAAATTGCAAAAACTTCACGTTACTCATGAGGAAGAGTAGGAGAAAAAAAGGAGTGAAGAGTGGTTTATTTGGCTTGAGTTGCTTCTTCACAAGATACACACTCATGTCTGACAAACTAGCTAGAAATTCTGGACAAGCCTCATGCTCAAAATGGCGCTACAAAAGTTCAACAGCCTCTTTAGCTGACCGGTCTGGTGGCACCACTGCACTGGCAGTATTGTCATCACATTCATCGCGGGAAGGCTGATCCTCATCACGCACTTTGGCAATCATTTTCACGACAGTCTCTTCACGACCGGTGCGGAACATTTTCATCAATTGATTCGTAGTCCTTCAGCGTAAAAAGGGCAGAGGACACAACCTGACTGAATACTGTCTCCATGTTTGCACCAGCAGGGCTTTCCTCTTCATCAGGCACTGCTTTCTTGCGCTTCAAATCCAGCATGGTGAAAGCATCTGAATATTGTCGTTGCCCTCCCTTGCTCTCAGGTACAAGGCAAAATGTGGATGGCTGCCACTAAATTTATGCTGTAGCATTTCCCGCGGCCTGCTCTGAGCAGAATTTTATAAAGTAATTGTCTGCGGTAATATACTTTAATGTTTTGAATAACACCTTGATCACTGCTGAATCACTGCCGTTGCATTGACTGGCAAGAACCCCACAATGACGGCTTGGAGTCCTTGAACCTTATTATAGGCTGGGCAGTCATCCACGATAAAGACAACCTTCCTGTCTTGCCTCGTAAATATTGCGTCTTCTTCCCGAAGCCAGTTTTCGAAAATGACCATGATCATATCCGCTCTTCCTTTCCTATGGTACGCAACGGGAAGGTGTCTAACGCCTTTGAAACAACGTGGGTGCTTCAATTTTTTTTATTACCAACAGCTTCAATTTCTCATCTCCTGCCTCGTTTGCACCCACCAGCACAGTGTTGCAATTTTTACCACATTTTCCTTCACTACAGGCTTCGTCATTTTAGGTGAAAGTCTTTGATGGAAGCGCCTTGTAAAAAAAGACCCATCTTGTCGACGATGAAGACGTCTCGTGGCTCAAAGCTCATCGAAATTTTTTTAAGCTGCCCCTTTTGCCAGTCGGTGCAAATGTCCCTGTTGACTTCACCACCCTCGCCCGAGATTGCTTTGAAGACTACGCCATGGCGCGTTTTGAAGCGGCTGAGCCATCCGATGCTTAGGACAAAGTTCTTAGCACCTGATTTCATGGCGATCTCTCGAGCTTTGTGCTCGAGAATCGGTCCGCTTATGGGCAAATAGGAACTCCGTGCACGCTTGAACCACAGAAAAAGAACTTTTTCTAGTTGTTCATAGGGCGTCATGCGCATCCGTATTCGTTTAGATGTAAAGGTCTCTTTTTCTACACCGCTTTCATGTTTTCTCTGTCTTTGCAGATCCAAGACAGCGTTCATCTCGGAATGTATTTCTTCGACACCTTCGTCTTGGGCAGGCCACTACGATCGAGCTCCTGAAGAATATGCAGCTTTTTTTTTACAAACGAAAGTGCATGGTGCGGCCGCTTCCTTTCCATCGGTCTGAAATAAAACCGTGATCCACCACACTTAGCCTGACAAATAGACCTTACGAACAATTGACTCACCGACTCGGCTCCCAAAGCCACAAGCGAGAATGGCTTGTCTCGATCTCGAGGTGTTGCCACGGTTGTGAGACAACTTTTGGCGTGAGCGAGTCTATTTTGTGTTTAGAGTTTCTCCCGTTTAACTGTATGTGACCAATGAGCACTGTTTCAAATAACCGATGATTTTTACTGTGCAACGCATGCAAATCTGGCCTTATGAGCCCGTTTATTTCCGTTAATATATTGTAGCGTTGCTGAGGCAGACAGGTTTAAAAACAAGCGTCTGTATTAGGGCGAACTTGTGCCCACGGTTCTAAAGACTATGGTCGTCAAGTCCGAGTAGCCGAGTGGCACAGATCCAACTATCTTCCTCTTCCTCGTAGCCAGAGTGCACGAACGCGTGGCGCATACGAGCCGGGTCTTGCTGCTGCTGGTGCCACGATGATTGCGGCGGGCTACTTGAACGTGGCCATCCTGGCGCAGCATTGTCCCCCTCCTCAGACGCACCATCCCGATGCTCAAGACAGTGAAAAGATACATGCGCACTCTCACTCGTTTTGCGACGACCTGTCATGATAGGGCTTCATGCGGACTACGTGTACCACTTCCGTGGGAATGCGGTGTCTTGAACTCACGTGTCCAGTGGATCTGACTTCATAAGTGACGTGGCTGATAAGGTTGAGTACTTCATAAGGGCCGAAGTATCGGCAAAGGAGCTTTTCAGAGAGTCCGAGGCGGTGCACTGGTATCCATATCCACACTTTGTCACCGATATGATAAAGTGCATCACTGCGTTGCTTGTTGTACCGACTAGAATCGACGTGCTGTTGGTGGCGTATTCGGCATCTTGCTATTTGCCGTGCTTCTTCGGCTCTTTGCAAGAAGTCATCTAAGTCAGGTGGATAGCTGCTTTCGTCCTGTAGTGGTAATATGGCACTCAGCGGAGTGGCCACTATTCGGTCGAGTCTTAGTTCGAAAGGGGCAACGTAGGTTGTTTCTTTAACGGCGGTATTATATGTGAATGTTACGTAGGGTAATATTTCATCCCACTGTTTATGTTCAACATCGACACACATTGATAGCATGTCTGTAAGAGTTCTGTTGAGGCGCTCGGTTAAGCCATTCGACTGAGGGTGGTACGCCGTTATTCTTCTGTGATCAGTATTTGTCATGCGCATCAGGCATTGCATTAGGTCTGCAGTTAATGCGGTGCCCCGATTCGTAATAACGACGATGGGCACACCATGTCTGAGCACTATGTTGTTCGCAAAGAACTTGGCGACTTCGGCAGCCATCGCACTGTACAGAGAGTCAGTCTCAGCATAACGGGTCAGATAGTCTGTGGCTACGACTATCCATTTCTTGCCTGCACACGATGTCGGGAAAGGTCCTTGGAAGTCCATGCCCACTTGTTGGAATGGGGCATCCGGAGGGTCTATTGGCTGGAGAAGGCCGGCTGGTTTTACGGGTGGAGTTTTGAGCCATTGACATTGACGACAAGTTTGCACATAGAGCTGCACTGATGCGAGCAACTTAGGCCAATAGTACTTCAGGCGAATCCTGGAGAATGTTCGGCTGACACCCATGTGTCCAGATGTGTGCTCGTCGAGGCATGCGTGCACAATTTCCTCTCGTATGGCTGTGGGCATGACTAGTAAAAACGTTTCACCTTCAGGTTCGAAGTCCCTCCTGTGAAGCACACTTCCTCAAAGGTAGAACGTGGAGAGCCCTCTGGAAAATATGCAAGGAACTTGAACGTCGAGACCCTGCAGGTGTTGTATAAGCGCCAGCAAATCCGGATCATATCGTTGTTGTTGAGCGATTTCGTATGCGTTGACAACGCCTAGAAACGGGAAGTCTTCCTCTTCAGGTACACTTGAATCGACGGGAGAGCGTGACAGGCAGTCGGCATCGCGGTGTTTCCTTCCAGATTTGTACACGACAGTAATGTCATACTCCTGCAGCCTAAGGCTCCATCTTGCTTGTCGACCTGACGGGTCCTTGAGATTTGCCAGCCAGCATAAAGCATGGTGGTCACTGACAGCTCTGAACGATCTACCATGAAGGTAGGGTCGAAACTTGTTTATTGCCCCGATGACTGCAAGGCACTCGTTTTCAGCTGCAGAGTAGTTTGCCTCAGGTTTTGATGGTTTGCGGTTGGCATAGGCTACCTCTTTCTGTTAACAATTTTGCCACTGGACAAGGATAGCGCCGAGGCCGACATTGATGGCATCGGTATGGACTTAAGTGTCGGCTGTCTCATGAAAATGGGCAAGTATTGGTGAACCCTGTAGTCGTTTTCTTAATTCGTCAAAAGCTTTCTGTTGTTCGCTTTCCCATGTGAAGGCCACGTTGTTTTTTGTTTGTTTTGTCAGAGGTTCGGCTATCTTTGAGAAGTTTACCATAAATCGCCTATAGTAGGCACATAAACCCAAAAATCCACGCACTGACTTTTTGTCTCTGGGTGTAGGGAAATTTTGAAAGCGGCTGTAATTTTGGGATCAGGACGAACACCCTCGGAAGTTGTAACATGTCCAAGGAATCGCAGCTCTTCGAAGCCTAATTGGCATTTTTCGGGGTTTATTGTCAATTTTGCTGACCGGATGGATTTCAATACTGGCGTAGTCGCTCTAGATGTTTGCCAAACGTAACAGAGAATACCACCACGTCATCCAAATACACTAGACATGACTGCCATTTCAATTCCGCGAGGACAGTGTTCATCATTCGCTAAAACGTCGCTGGTGCGGAACAGAGGCCGAATGAAAGCGTTTTGAATTTGTAGAGGCCATCTGGTGTTACGAATGCAGTTTTTTCACGGTCCCGCTCGTCGAACTCTATTTGCCAATATCTGCTTTTCAGATCTAAGGAGGAGAAAAACTTCGCGGATCACTACCGATCTAGTGCATCGTCGATACGTGGCAAGGGGTAGACATCTCGTTTAGTTACACTGTTCAGTTTTCTGTAGGCGACACAGAATCTGTCTGTTGTCTTTCTTCTTAACGAACACTACGGGGGACGCCCATGGACTATTCGAAGGCTGGATGACATCATCCGAAAGCATATCCTCCACTTGCTTCAAGATAATTTCCCATTCTTTCTGTGACACGCGATATGGATGCTGGCATATAGGCCTCGTGTCGTCTTGCGTTATAATTCTGTGTTTCGTGATTGACGTGCACTGAACCTCCGAGGCACTTGAAAAGCAATCAGAGAATTCTTTCACCAAGGCGTAAATCTGTTTCTATAGACTGTCCAGAACGCTCTGGTTGACGGTCACGGATGTGTCGATGTTGCAGGCCACTGGTCGACTAGTTGATGTCGTTTAGCTGCATAGTTCAGCCGCCATACAGAGGTCGCGTAAATAGGCAATAGCCGTGCCTTGAGTGATGTATTGAAGTTCATAAGAGAAATTTGTGAGTAGGACATCTGCACGGTCATTCGTCGAGTGAACAAGACCCCTAGCTACGCAGACACCTTTGTACAAAAACAGCCCTACATTTGTATCCGTTATGCCTTCGCGGTTGTACAATGCGTCATTTTCTATGACCGCCAGTATACTGCTGCGCGCCGGCACAGTTAGGTCATCATGAACAACGCGTAGAGCAGTTAGGCGTCGTTCCTCAGATTCCTCCACAGATTGCTCCACACTGGACCTACGCAGGTTAAATACGGCACCATTAGCTCGCAAAAAATCCATTCCTATAATGAATTCTCTTGAACATTCAGGCAGCACAATAAAATTGGCCACGTAAATAAAGCCCTGAATTTCAAGCCTTGCAGTGCATCTGGCAAGGGGCGTAGTAATGTGACCACATGCTGTGCGTATCTGCGATATACTCTACTGTGTCATAACTTTGTTTAGCTTTTTCACTATCTTGTGACTTATCACTGAATAATCAGCACCGGTGTCGACTAAGGCATTCAGCTCCCATCCTTCCATTCTTTACCGCAAATCTGAAATAACACTTTTGTTGCTGCACCCATCTACCGGAAATACACCGTCATCACCCTCAAACCATAAAGGAGAATCTTCGTAACTGACGTTATCATCGGCCTCACCTCCACAGGTCGCTTGCTTTAGTTTCCCGGGAGTGGACTTGGAGAGCGGCGACCAAGCTGCCTTCAAAGTGCACGTGGGCTGGATGTTCGGTAGCGCATTGGCGATGGGGACTGTTACCGATGGTGGCGTAGAGGTGGCGAGTTCTGGCGCGTGGAAAAGTACTCTCAATCTCCGCTGGTCGTTCACCGTTTCGGGGGGATGGTGCATACGACAGTAAGTCTCTTATACGATGTGTGCTACGTGCTCCTGGGGGCAGATAGGTAGCTGTTGGCTCCCGTGGACGAGGTGCGCTGCGTGCTGCAGGTGGGAGAGGAGTCGCGTCCATCGCAACTGCTGCATTGCTGTGTAACTTGGGTTGTCTGAGAACTTCAGAGTATGTTCGGATAGGTCGAACCGGCCGCAGCTCACGCTCTGGCTCTCGTATAACCTGCCTCAGTTCGTCACGAACAACGTCCGTTACAGATTGTGCAGTTGGAGTCTGGGGCATTTGCAGTCTTGCTCATTTCTTCTCTAATAACTGATGTAATGAGCTCTCGCAGGACTTCAACGTCGTTTCGCACGCCTACAGAGAATACCTGTGCAGGGGTGCAGTTGAGATTCCGGTTGTACCGCCGAGCCCGCTGTTCCAGTGTTTTCTCGATGGCCGTTCTATCCGAGTAAAACTGAGCAACTGTGCTTGGAGGGTTGCGGACGAGAACGGCGAACAGCTCTTGGTTCACTCCGCGCATTAGACGGCGCACCTTCTTATCCTCAGCCATGTTGTAATCCGCACGCTTGAACAGACGGACCATGTCCTCAATGTACATAGCAGCACTCTCGTTTGTGAGCTTGTTCCTCGATTGAAGAGTAGCCTCCGCCATTTTTTTCCGGTCTATGTTCGCGAACGTAGCCACCGCTTGTCGTCGAAATACCTCCCAGGTAGACAACGAGGTTTGATGATTCTCAAGCCAGGTCTTTGCGAAGTCTTCCAGGGCAAAGTGTATACGTCGGAGCTTCTCTCTTTCGTCCCATCCATTCAAGCTCGCCACTCTATCGAATAGGTCCAACCAATCTTCCACGTCTTCGTACGAGTCACCATGGAATATTGGTGGCTGGTGCGGTTGGCTAATGAACACTTACTTGTGCCGGTGTTACCTGGCTAGTCATAGTGGTGACTTTTATCGCTTGAATTCCCCTTGGTGTAAAGTGAAGAGGACCGAACTCAGGTGAGTTACCTCGAAGACGGTGACTTGCCCTCTTGTGTACAGGAGTCACTTCCACGGGGTTGATACGCTGGTCGTCGGGGCTACGCTGTCTTGAGCTCGCGGAGCTTTGATTCGTATCCAGCACCTCCACCAGAAATGTAGTGATGCTGAGGCAGACAGGTTAAAAAAAGAAGCGTCTTTATTAGGACGAACTTGTGCCCACGATTCTAATGACCGTAGAACTTGTGCCCACGATTCTAATGACTACGGTCATCAAGTCCGAGTAGCCGAGTGGCACAGATCCAACTATCTTCCTCCTCTTCGTAGCCGGAGCGCACGAACGCGTGGCGCATGCCAGCCGGGTCTTGCTGGTGCAGGTGCCACGATGGTTGTGGTGGGCTACTTGTACGTGGCCAACCTGTCGCAGCAATATATATATATATATATATATATATATATATATATATATATATATATATATATGCAAAAGTGTTTATAACTTCCTACGTTTCGGCAGGAGGGCCTGCCTTCATCAGGGAATACCCTGAAGAAGGAATGAACACTTTCGCACGTTCGTCCGTCGTTTTTCAACGCATACAAAGCATTAGATCCGCAGAAAAAACTATATATATATATATATTAGGAAAAAAGTGTATACCTAAGGGCTCGTTTTTCTGTGTTCCTAACACAATATTGATGAGATGTAACAGACAGTAATGCCACGTAAATACTGGCGCGTATACTTTGCCATGGAAGACTTCGCAAATACATGGCTTGAGAATCATGAAACCTCGTTGTCTACCTGGGAGGTATTTCGACGACAAGCGGTGGCTACGTTCGCGAACATAGACCGGAAAAAAAAGGCGGAGGCTGCTCTTCAATCGAGGAACAAGCTAACAAAAGAGAGTGCTGCTATGTACATTGAGGACATGGTCCGTCTGTTCAAGCGTGCGGATTACAGCATGGCTGAGGATAAGAAGGTGCGCCGTCTAATGCGCGGAGTGAACCAAGAGCGCTTCGCCGTTCTCGTCCGTAAATACTGGTACCATCAATTTTTTCGCGGTCGCTGAAAGAATCTAACAGACAGATTACTGTCTGTTAGATCATTTATATATATATATATATATATATATATAGGTGGAATTTATTTTTTATTTATTTATTTATTAATACTGTTGGCCGAAGGCCGTTACAGGGTGGTTGCGTTACAAGATATGCAATAAAAAGGAAAAAAATTGCAGTCACAATCGAGGACAGACTAAAGATACAGTACACGCAAAAGCCACAATGCAGTAGTACACGTTATACAATGATAGAAAAGGTACGATGCAAGCAAGGAGAGCTATAGACACTAGTAAATACTGGTACCATCAATTTTTTCGCGGTCGCTGAAGGAATCAGCTCTCATACAACAAGAAACGACAGGTTGCTTTAGGTAAATTGAATCCGCAATGTGTAGGCTATGTGTCTGCAGTCGAAGTGAAAAGTTTAGTTATCCCAGTTTCAGATTTGCTTACATTGTCTATTGTCAGTAGTTCATGTGGCAGTGAGTTCCAGTCCTCGATTGTTCTGGGGAAAACGAGTATTTATGTGAATCTATTCGTGCTGGAATTGGTAGAATATGTTCTTGGTGGCTGCTTCTGACTGTTCGGGACACTCGCTGTTTTATATATCGTAGGGCATTGAAATTAAACCAGTTACTATGATTAAGATACAGAATTTCCAATCTAGCTATTTTCTTGCGTTGAGCATGTAAAGGCAAGTTTATTTTTGTTAATCATCTCGGTTACGGAAACAGTTGAGCGGTATTTTGATAAGATGAACCTTGCAGCTCTTTTTTGGATTTTTTCAATTCTTTCTATCAGATTATTTATAAAGGGGTTCCAGACGACGCTCGCGTACTCTAGAGTAGGACGAACAAGCGGTAAGTACGCGGTTTATTTAGTTTGCCTTGGAGCAAGTTTTAAGTTTCGCCTCCAGTACCAGAGCTTTTTTTCAGCCAAGGGCATACGTTATCTATGTGTGTTCTCCAGTTTACATAATTCGATATAGTAAGTCCGAGGTACTTAAAATGGTTTACACGACTTAGAGCGCTGCCATCGTCTGATATTTGAAGGAGTGCATATTTTTAGTTTTATTGGTTATTGCTATATACATGGTATTACTGTAGTTGATTTTCATTTTCCACGTATTCAACCAGTCACTAATATTTTTAATGCAGAATTTATAGCAATTTGATCATTGCGGCTAGTTACAGTGGTGTAAACCAGGTAGTCGTTTGCAAAAAGTCGAACCTTACTATTCTGGTTAGGTCAGCAATGTCATTTATATAACTGAGAAAAATGACAGGGCCTAGCACCGATCCCTGAGGGACTCCTGATGTTACAGGCAATGTTCGGGATTTTGCGCCATTTACCTGTACAAACTGTGTTCTTACTAAACATGACTTAATGCATTAGATAACATTGATGTTAACGCCAAGACTGAATAATTTATTAAGAAGTTGAGGGTGCGAAACATGGTCAAATGCTTTCGAGAAGTCTAGGCAGACAGCGTCTAATTGACGTTTCTCAATTATTATGCCAAAAAAATCTTGTATAGTTTCAATGAGCTGGGTAACTGTAGACAGTTTTTGCCTGAAACCATGTTGGTTTGGAAGAAAATTATTAGCATTTTCAAAGTAACTAAACAAGCTTTTTGATATCACATGTTCCATAATTTTGCAGCGTGCGGATGTAATTGAAATAGGTCTGTTATTTTCAATGGTGTGTCTACAACCGGATTTATGAATAGGAGTAGTTCTGGCAGTCAGCCAATCAGATGGCAGTTTCTGCTGGTCTAATGAGACCTTAAAAATATTACAGAGATACTTAGTTACCCATTCCGCAGATAGGTTTAAAAATTCATTTGGTATACCATCAGGTCCAGCCGATTTTTAGTGTCCAGGTTAAGCAGTAATGCAAGTATAGCCTCCTCTGTGAAAACAATGTCAGGCATACGCAACATACCATCGGTGGGAGTCTCAGCATTATCAGATGACGTTGGATCCTGTGGAACGAACACAGAATGAAAGTATTCAATGTATTTTTCAGCAATTTGTGGACAATCGTTAATAATATTGCCGTCGACACACACATACTGTATCTGTTTGCGCGATGGGGCATGGTGACGCCAGAAACGTTGTGGTGAATCTCTCATAAAATTAGGTAATGCCTGCTAATAAAAGTGCTCTTCCAAAGTCTCGAGCACATGCTTAAGTGTTCGGTAAAGCTGCAGAATCTCCGTTCTGTTTTTTTTCTTTGTTCTGACTTTTGTGTCTTATTTTACGTTAAAGCTGAATTGTTTTGCGGTTAATGCAAGGATTATGCTTTTTTACTGCCTCGGTTTGTTTTGGCACGAACTTGTCCAGACAGATATTTATGATATTCTTGCCCTGCCACGGTGGTCTAGTGGCTAAGGTACTCGGCTGCTGACCCGCAGGTAGCTGGTTTAAATTCCGGCTGCGGCGGCTGCATTTCCGATGGAGGCGGAAATGTTGTAGGCCCGTGTGCTCAGATTTGTGTGCACGTTAAGAACCCCAGGTGGTCGAAATTTCCCGAGCCCTCCTCTACGGCGTCTCTCATAGTCATATGGTGCTTTTGGGACGTAAACCCTACATATTAATCATCAATCAATTATTTACAATATTCTTAAATCTATCCCGCGAAGTGCTGACGTCAGTCGCCCCATCGAAGGAACACAATGACAGCTCGAGACGGTCCAAATTGATAACATCATCTGCGTTACTAAAGTCTCTTATACAGGTAGCAGACTTCGAATTCTGCGTGGGTAGTGCTTCCTTAACAGAAAGCAAAACCAATTTATGATCTGATAATCTATCTTCGACAGAAACACTACATTCTGTTACATTACTTGAAATGAGTGCAAGGTAAAGTAACGACTCGGAGGTCGGTGAAATCGTAGTGTTATCCCAAACAACTTGCGGGAGATCGTAACTGAAAGAGAGATTCAAAAAGGCTTCACAATGTGCAGTATCTCTTGAGCCCACTGTAAGATCAGCCCAATCTATTGCTGGTAGGTTGAAATCTCCCGCAATAATGAGATGGGTGCTAGGAGGAACGTTATTGCACATGTAATCCTGCATCCTTTCTGTAAATGAAATGGAAGAGTTTGAACGTCAGTTGACAGCTCCGATAACAAAGGGAAAACCAAAAAACACCGTTTTGCACCAAATATTTTCCGTTTAGGGACCGTCATCTATAACAATCAGTTCAATATCTTTTTTACAAACAATGGCAACGCCTCCGCCACGCGCATTCCTATCCTTGCGGAAGACGACATTACCAGGAGGGATTAGTTCACTGTCCTTTATTTCAAGGCGTAGCCAAGTTTCCGTCACGACAACAACATCTGGGTTGTACTGCATTAGAAGGTGTTCAAATTGTACGGCTTTGTTGGCCAGGCTGTGAATATTATTACTAATCAAACTGAAATCCCTTGGATTGCTTTTTCTTTGTCACTTTTTGTACGCCAGCTTGACCCTCCCATACCAACTCTTTTTCGGCACTTATTGTTTCTGTCCTAGAAAAACATGTCATTGTCAATCAGAATCTTATCATGCACGAGGCGGACCGTCTAGCCACTTCCTCTTTCCGCTTTTGCACTCTAACGTAAAATCTTACGCTTTCGTAATGTCTCTTCCGAATAATCATCCGCAATCGAGATAGTGGAGCCCTTCAGCTTTTTGCAGTTGTGGAATATTTTCATCTTTCTATTGTAGTAAAAAATCTTACGATAACTGGCCGAGTTTTACTTGGGCCCTGTCACCCAATTCTGTGAATTCGTTCATATGTGCTGACTTTCACTTAAAGTGTCTCTTCAAATACGTCTCTCTCCACTTTTGTTTTTAGTTCTTCAGTAGTTTCTTTAGTAGTTTCTGTTATTCCGAAGATGATTAAATTGTTCCGATGGCTTCACTCTTCTAAATCAACCATTTTTTCATGGGTGTACTGCACAGCATTACTTATATTACTAACTTCTGTTTCTAGCTGCTTTATTTTCTATTCAATTTTTCTTACCGCCTTCACGGTTGTTTTTATTTTCAAAACCTTTTTGTTTATAGCCTCTAATTGGTTACTAAAGGAAGCCTGCGTTGTTTTTATTTGATTTATGTCCTTACTCATTAGTCTTGGCCCTATGAAATTACCGCGAGCGTTTTTTTTTGACGATTTGGTCCTGGATTAGGCTCAATATCTCCGGACAGTATTATCAACATAAAAATACATTCCAAGGCACAAGAAGCATACACTTTGCGGCATGGCAGGACAATTATGAACCAGTTGTCACTTCGGAAACAATTTCCAAACTTACTAACTTGTAACAGCAGAATAATCGGCTCAGTCCGCATGAGAACACTTCCGCTATGTCCACCAAGCCACTGGGTGTCGACTGTTCTTATGTAGCCGCTGCGCTGCAATGTCACCGTCGTTAACGGTGTTGTTCCGCGCGCATGCTCTAGTCCAGAAGCAGCACGATGCCACAGCGATCTTTCGATGCGATGCACCTCGCAGCTGCAGATGGCCGGTTTCTTGCTCGATGCAAGTGACGGTGTCAGTGCTGAGCACAGGAAAACCTATAACAGCAGAAAAATTGGCTCAGTCCTCATGACAACACTTCCACCATGTAAAAAAATAAAGTGGAGGTCGATCAGCCCATTAGTCATACACATCCTTGCAAACGTTTGCTAGGGGCCGCGAGTTGCTGTTGCAAGATGGCACGTCGTAGCGAATGAACCACCTTTTCAGAACCCTTCGCCCCCTCAACACACATAGACACATAGTCAAGGTGAAAACTATGGCCCTGTGCAGCATCGTTCTATGGTTTTACCACATGCAATTTTCACTACCTGCATGGCTTCACACGTCTTTACTAATTAAATAATGTCATTTGGTTTGTTATCATTTTTTATAAAGTAGCGGAAAAGTAACGACGTTACTTTTTTATTGTAACTATATTTTAACAAGTTACTTTTTGGCTTCAGTAACTGTAAGTGTAACACTGTTAATTTTACTGACAATGCGGCCATGACTGTTTGCGACACACACTTCCTTCACGTGGTTTTATAATTTAATTTATTTAGTTATTTATTTATCAATTACTTATTAGGTCAACTTACAGCCTAAGTGGCCATTATTGTAGAGAAGAGAAAAAAACAGTACTACAGGCGAGCACAGCGCACGTTTGCGCGATCGAAAATGACATACATTCGCGCAACCATTCCTGCACACTCCCAAAAAGCACAGAACTTCTAGTGATGAACAAAACGCTTCAGTTGCAAAATGAACAACACACGCATCCAACTTATTCTATTTGCAAATGACAAAAAGAAAAAAAAGAATTTGAAAAGGTATGATAGCTGACCCTGCGAAGTTTTTTAGTGATCATTTCGGTGTGCCACGTAGTGTGGGCTCATAATGTATAAACTCTTGTTAATGAGAATTTCATCACAGAACATGAAATGAAAAAACTTCAATTGCAAGAATTTCCTGCGCTGCTCAAAATGCTTCTATCGTTAGTTAGTTTTATAGCATGTATTGCTCGAGTTAAATTGTAATAGCCACTGACAAAGCGTGCCCTACTGTTCTGTATGCATTCATCTTATAGTTGACAGTTTTTCCATTAGAGTTTTCCACAACGCGTTTACGCATTCCCCGCTTACTCTCCCCCCGAAAAAAATTGTGGCATGGACTGGAGCTAACATAAGACACGAGTTTCGTGTTTGGCCTTGATATTGAAGAGTTCTTTGAGCTGACCATGGCATGGTGGTCTTAGCTCAAATTCTGCTTCTTGTGAGCGACGGTGTTCTGGCTGTCACACTGCTTTCTCTGATTAAGATCTCACCATTAAGTACTATTGCTACGAAGGTCTGTTCAAGCACTGATCGTGGTCGTTAACGATCGCGATAGAGACGTGCTAGCTAACATGAACACGGGTGAATCGGCGTTAAGCGGTTCTAAACTGTCAAACACAATAGGCATTGTGCAAGTTTTCTTATATAAATTTTCAATAAACATTTAAAGGCTTCTGTAAAGACGCATTTTAAGCCCACATATCAATAGAAGAAAATTACGATTGGCTGCTTGTTGTCATTTGGGACATGCTAATCCAGTTGCAATATAATGTAAGCTTATAAAATTCGAGTTTTCTATCACAGTGACACGCCACTGCTTCCAGCCCCTTTGCAAAGAGACACCAGGTAAATATCATGTAGGCCAAAGAATTGCGTTAAAATGTGTAATCAAGCCTGACAGAAAAGTAAAATTGGAACTATAGGCATCAGGCAATGCGAATTCCACATGGAGTGCGTGCATTGCCCCGCATCTACTTGAAAGTGTTCAACCTCAACTGTTTGTCGTCATCAGCCACAGCATCGACAAAGTGCAAATAATGCCTCAAGAACTTCAAGTCAGATTGATAAAATATTAAAAAATTCGTTCTTTCCGATTTCACCAAAATTACAATTTATCGTGTTGTGGGCATGTCGCAAATAAACTTATACTAGTTACCGCAAAGGGATCTATAATGGGCTGTAGCACGGCCGCTGGGTGAAAGAGCGCACGGTACGGCCTCCCGCGTCGAGCGGCTTTCTATGGGAGAGCGCATCCCAGCTGTAGGGCCAGTTGCAGCCGCTGCAGCGCGACGGGGCGGGTATGAGAGGGACGGGAAAACGAATGGCGGGGGCTCCCTCGGGGCAGCAGCTGCATCAAATTAGCTGGTGTTTGTCACAACAGTTGGGAGTTTTATAATAGCACACCACGAGTCCTTGCGATGCGGTCACTGCCACTGCGCATGCGTCGTGGCACGTGTCAGCGTTCACGTTTGCGGACCACACGCAAAATATCCAAAATTGCGTGTGGTGATGGCGGCCCGCATGTGGCCTGCAAGCGCTGCTTTCGAGGCTACGGGCGGTGATGGCGGCCCGCATGTGGCCCGCAAGTGCTGGTTTAGAGGCACGGTGTCGCTGCGATCATGCGTTGTGGTTCGCAGCAGCACAAACGCTATTCTAAAATTCGTATGGTGCCCGCTACGCCCGCAACACCCACAGCGCTTGCAAACGGTATACTAAAGCTCCCTATGGACCCCACTCAGTTGTTTTTATCAGCGTTTTTTTAAAGACGATAGTCTTTCTTGGGGACCTTCGACGGAGAAATTTTGGTCTGTCTGTCTGTCTGTCTGTCTGTACATTTGTCTGTTTGTCTACCCTTAATGATACCTGAAATGGCACCAAATGGCTGACTCCATCCGCAGTACCCACCAATATGGCTCAAGATTTCGCGTCCATAGCTGTGCGATTGTCAACAAAAAGGCAAATATTGCGCATATCTGAGGCACCCTAACAACACGTTGATGTTTTGTATGGCGCCTTTACACTAGGAGAGGCGCACAGAAGTAACTATAAGGACTTTAGCGTTTATTTCGCTGCGCTGACAGTGCAACGCGATGCTCAAAAGGGTAAGTGTTGCCAACGCTTTGCTAAGACGACACGGTGGTGGCACCTGCCCATCGCGCTTTGCGTTCTATTCCTTATCACCTCCGAGACAGGTGCGCATCTTTCTCTACGGACGCGCAGGACTTCGTTTTCAAGGATAACAGCTAGAAGGCGCTCATGTCTAACGTGCCTATAGGCGCTCGTTCGCCCCCGCTACACCCTCGAGGCAGCACCTCCAGAATACCATTAACCGATTTTATTCCACAGAACATAAAAAAAACGTTTTGTACACTCTTTCCAGACGCAAGACAATCGTCTTTTGACGATATTTGCTGTATATGATGCTAATACGGGGCCAATTTTTCAATAACCTTCATTGCAGTGATGAAATATGGCATATTTAGTAGACTACGAGGCGCTATCCAATTAAATAAGCCAAATTATTTTTCCTGTGCGTTCCGAGCACCTGACATTTTTTTTTTTCGGAACCAGCTTCTTGCTTTGTGGCTGAGAGAAGTATCCCCAATGCATGTAGCTGAAGGATTTAGCACTGAATGCATGACAAAGTCGTTCTTCTATTTATGAAGATGTCTAACATATTTTGATTTTTGTGCCGTTTGTTCAGCACTTTTACGTTTTCTTAGCTGGAATGCTTGACAATTATTTTTGGACACTTGAAAATTGACGCTCATGATTTTTATATGCTGAAAGCGTATCAAAGAAACACCATTTGAATATTTTTCATGTTACCGGTACACGGCAGTGCGCCGAAATTGCCCCGCCACGGTGGTCTAGTGGCTAAGGTACTCGGCTGCTGACGCGCTGGTCGCGGGTTCGAATCCCGGCTGCGGTGGTTGCATTTCAGATGGAGGCGGAAGTGTTGAACACCCGTGTGCTCAGATTTGGGTACACGTTAAAGAACCCCAGGTGGTCGAAATTTCCGGAACCCTCCACTAGGACGTCTCTCATAATCATATGGTGGTTTTTGGACGTTAACCCCAAATATCTATCTATATAGTGTGCCGGAAAGTAATTACACTTTGTACGCTGGGTAAAAATGGTTTCTACCAACATGGTGACGCGCTTCTCGAAACTTTATTGAACAGGGTGCGAAGTATACATCATTAGAAGTGGCATTCAAATTTCTTGATAGTTCTTATTAGGCAGGGCTACACACACACACACACACACACACACACACACACATATATATATATATATATATATATATATATATATATTGTGAGCATCATTACTCGTTCCATCTTTTCATCTGTACATACTCATCATTACCACTCCAGTTTAGGTTGTGGGGCACATACTCGAGACAATAAAGAAGAGTCTTGAGGGTCATAATATTGCTCTATTCTGAGAATAAATTCGTTTATGTAAATATTTGCATGCATTACATTAGGCAACGCACTTCCCTAGGCTATCGGTAATCTTTCTGTTAAACCTCCGTCATTCAAAATCTGAACAGTAAATTTTGAAACCACTGGATTCTTGGCCAATCCCCCACAGTGGGCAAGGGCCACTTACAATAGGAGAACAACAACTACTGTACGCCATCTTACAAGTGGTGGAGAGTGCTGCCTGATTCCCGCGTCCCCTCGCGCTCTCGCACAACCCCAGCATCTTCTACAACACATCCCTGGAGCTCCGTTCAGGCCACCGCTTAAACTTCCTGGGTGCGGTAATGTCGCAAGCCGACCAGCTCAGCACAGCAGCTGCGCCACCGCTTCCACTGCCAAGAAACCCTTCTCACCTGGTCACCAGCCCTCAAAAGGATCATCCGCTGTTCGCAGGGCTTCCGGGTGAGGACGTGGAAGACAGGCTCGAGGAGTGTGGCCGCGTGAGTGCCATCAACAACTGGGATGAGCCTGCGAAACTCACCCACGTTGCTTTCTACTTGAGCGGCGTCAGAAAAACGTGCTTTTTAAACCACGCTACCGATTTTTTTGACATGACCCGCCTTTATGCGCCAGCTCCGCCAGATTTTCGCCAACCCGTCAGTGCGGTCGAATATTGCCAAGAAAAAGCTTGGTGCACGTTTTCAACGCCCCGGCGAGTCTTACACTTCTTACATAGAAGATGTTCTCGCCTTTGCCGCCGCATCGACAACCAGTATGGCGGAAAACGACTGAGTGCGCCACTTGCTGAAAGGCATTGCGACGGTCGCTTTTAATGCGCTTGTGGTGCAGAATACCCAGACCGTCGCCGATGTTGTAGCTACCTGTCAGCGCCTCGAGGAGCTTCAAACCACTCGGGTTCAACCTGATATGCCTGATCTCAGCTCGAGTCACGACACCACAGAGCTGCGTTCATTGATCCGCTCTATCATCCGCGAGGAACTTCATGCACAGGCTTCACCTCGCCACCTTGATATTCGAACGATGCCACGTGCTACTAGTTTACGCGACGTCGTGAGGGAGGAACTGGCCTTGATCACAGGCACACCAGTTCCATGCTCAGATCCCGTGCCCATGCCAAGTTATGCTCAAGGGGCTGCAACGACGCCTTCGCCCCACCAAAGCCTGGCCTCGATGACTGTCACACCTGTTCCGAATTCTTATCCTGTGGCCATGCCAACTTATGCTCAGGTTGCTGCTAGGACACCTGCACCCCAGCACAGCCCAATGCAGCTACCAGTGCCCGATGTGCATGGCTCGCTCAACTCGGTCGCACCGCGACCATCTTTCCAGCCTTACAACACCTGGCGCAGTACACAACCGACTTGCTTTTATTGCGGCCTCCGTGGTCATATTTTAAGGTATTGCCAATGCCGTCAACAAGACGAAAGACAAAGCTACGGTGACTATGAACGGGACGACTTCTACCCAACTGGACCACGCTATCGCCGACAGTATCAGAACAGCACACGCCGGTCGCCGTCTCCGCAGAACTTTGCCTCAGTTGGCAGTTCCCGTTTCTCCCGTCATCGCTCACGTTCACCGATGCGGCGTTCCTCTTCTCCCCTTCGACCTTCTACTTCGATTCCCGACCACCAACTGGAAAACTAAACAGTGCAGCTTCGGGGAGGAAAGTTGCATCTTTCGAACTGCGTCAAACTCCTCCAGACCGCCCATCAAATGTTTTATTGGTGTATGTTGAAGGTATACAGACAGAGGCACTAGTAGACACAGGCGCATCACTTTCCGTAATTCGTGCAGACTTTTGTGCCCGCTTGAAAAAAGTTAGGACACCATACGATGGCCCTCCCCTTCGTTGAGCAGAAGGAGTCCCTATTCAGCCTTCAAGTGTTTGTACAGTCCGCGTTTTCATAGATGGCATCCTTCACCACATTCAGTTTCTTGTACTTCCTTTGTGCACTCACACAGTAATTTTAGGATGGGACTTCTTTTCTTCGGCATCAGCTTTTATATCGTGTCGTCAGCGAGTAATTCTTATGTCAGCTACTGAGAGTTCATCTGATGTCGATCCACACAGCTTCCGTTTCGTTGCTGCCGCGGATTGTTTCATTTCGCCAGGAGATGAACGAACTCTCACGATCGCTTCGGATACTATTGTTAACGGTGACGTGTTCATTGCTCCATCAGTTCCCTCCAAACCTGCGGGGCTTACTATTGCACCTGGCCTTGTGCGGTTTAACGACGGTAAGGCATTGGTCACCGCCTTGAACCCAACTTCATCGCCAGTGATGCTGCCCCAGGGCACTGCTGTAAGCTGCTTCGCTGACAGCGAGCCTTTTTCGCTGGTTCCTCTTCCCGCAGAATAACTGCCTTCGTCTGCTACAACTGATACCAAGGCAACCACTGCTGCTTTAAATGCTACCATAAGTCCTCACCTCACTGCTGAGCAAATTACTGTCATAACCGAAACATGGTTGAGCCCTTCAATTCCCGACGATTGTATTACTTCCCCCGGATATTTTGTACACAGGTGGGATGGGGATTCACGGGGTGGTGGAGTGGCCATTCTTGTGAAGTCACCTATCACGACAGAAAGAATTGATTGCTCCCTCTCCGAAACGGTTTGGTGCAAAATATTCGTTGAAAAAGTGGTTTTTATTGTCGGAGCAATTTACAGGCCCCCTGGTACCACGCCTGATTTCCTAGACCAACTGAGCAGTTTATTGTGCAAATTTCAGAATGGCAACACGAGGTTGATACTGACTGGCGATTTTAGTTTACCGCATATAAATTGGGAAAGTGTCACACCTGGACATATAGATACTCTGAGTGGTGATAAAATGTTGGAAATAATGTTCTCTCATAACTTAACACAGATTGTAAAAGAAAATACGCGAGTAACTGCTAATTCAGAAACATTGCTTGATCTATTGTTCTTGTCGCACAGAGCGACACATAGAACTTTATCGGTCGAAGAGGGAATATCGGACCAAAAGCTGATAACTGTTAATATCCAACTAGACGCAAAGCCGCAGAAGCGGCCATTTATCCTGGTTCAGATTAAAAATTTTGCACGGGCCGATGACAGGTCTATACTTGATTATCTAGAATTGTCCCTTCAGGAGTTTGAACTTGCTTCTGTCTCCAAACCTGTAGAAGAGTTACGGCAACGTGTCAAAATCTTTATAAAGCATTGTATGGATAAATTTATTCCAACTCGTAAAAAGAAAACGAAACAGCGCAGTCCGTGGAAAACCCGGGAAATCGTCCATATCAAAGGAAAAATAAAACGCATGCGGAGAAACAAAACCAACTCGGTAGCAATCGTACAATTGCGTGGAGAGTTAAAGACAGCATTGAAAGAATTCAAACGAAAGTTTTTGCCGAAACCTTTGCTGACTTCATTAAGACTTCCCCTCAAAAATTTTGGCTTCACTTGAGGAATAAAAAAAAGAAATTGAACAGATAAAAATTGGACCCGAGACAGTGAGGCAAAAACTGCAGATAGCAAATTCTTTCAACCAGTTATTTTAGTCGGTCTTCACGAGAGATGAAACCGATCAGGTGGATGCTGACCAGGCCTGCCCGCGCGCCTGCGCAATGGAGCCCTTTGCTATCATGCAAGAAGGGGTGTTCAGTCACTTGCTAGGGCTTGACACTAAGAAGACAACCGGACCAGACGAAATTCCCAGTGAATTGTTACGACGGTATGCTGAATGGTCGTCCTTTTATTTAACAATCATTTTCAGGAAATCTCTTGAAACGTCCTCATTACCGCAAAACTGGCGCACTGCAATTGTAAAGCCTACATAAAAAGCTGGCAATCGGCTTCATGTGAACAATTATCGCTCCGTTTCACTGACCTCTGTGTGTTGCAAAATCATAGAACATTTCATAGCAAGGCACAATATTATTTTTCTTGAGTCAAAAAAAGTTTTTTTCTCCCCATCAACACGAATTCAGGAAGGCGTTGTCAACTGCTACCCAACTGGTAGAAACAGTTCATGATTTTTATTTATCTCTCCAAGGTCAACAACAAATAGACGTCATTTGTGTAGATTTCGCCAAAGCATTTGATGAAGTTCCTCATAGCAAATTAATTTTTAAGCTTCAGCAGCTAGAACTTAGCTCAGATATACTAAATTGGATAGCCGCGTATTTGGAGAACCGTCAACAAAAAGTACGTGTAGATGATTGCACATCTAGTTCATTGAAAGTACTGTCTGGTGTCCCACAGGGGTCAGTGCTGGGTCCTTTGTTGTTTTTAATTTTTATAAATGATATTTCTGCAGTTGTCGAAAGCCCGGTTGAAATCAAACTTTTTGCAGACGATTGTTTAATTTATGCTCCTGTAACTAACGCAAACGATCAAATCAAAACTAATTGCTGTCTGTAAGCCTTGCATAATTGGTGCGCCCAGTGGGGAATGGAAATTAACTTTTCAAAGACTACGTTCACCCATATAACCAAGAAAAATTCCGTACTCGCATATGATTATAAAATCGGAAATAGCCTTCTGACCAGAACACACAGCTTTAAATACCTGGGGGTGACTATTACCAGCAATTTGGGGTGGCACACTCATGTTGAGGAGGTGTGTTCAAAGGCCTACAGGAAGTTGTTTTACTTGAGGAAAAAACTCGAACATGCCCCTAGACATGTCAAATTACTTTCATATAAGACATTTGTTCGCCCTATTTTGAAGTATGCGTCTTTTGTATGGAGTCCTCATCAGCAGTCACTGAGAGATAAAATAGAAAAAATTCAAAGGCTAACAGTGCGCTTCATTTGCTCGCGGTACTGGAGGACAGAATCTGTCACAAATTTGTTGAAATCATGTGCGCTAGAACCCCTGCAAGTGCGCCGCGAAAAGCAAAGGTTAAAACTCCTGTTTAAAATTATAAGAGGTGAAATGAAAATAAATAAAGACACATACATACAACCTGCACCCAAACGAGGAGCTTGGTTGAACCATAGTCACCGAATAAGGCCTTTTTGGGCACGTCTGGATGGCTTTAAAAATTCCTTTTTTCCGTATAGTATAGAAGTGTGGAATAGACTTCCACAGTACGCTATTAATAGCGCAAATGTCAAAGCGTTTGAGTGTTCGCTAGAATTGTACTACCGGCAACATGAAACGCAATGTCTGTTTTGTCATTGTGTACTGTTTTTGTTTTGTGTTTATATTTCTCCCTGTAATGACCCTCAAGTGAGGGTTACAGTATTATTAAATAAATAAATAAAAAGAGAGACCTCTTAGACCTTCTCCAAAAGCACAGCTGTTCGTTCGACGTACATTCCAAAGTTTTGGGCCGCACACCTGTTGCAGAGCACAGCATCGAAACCGAAGGCAGCTCCATTGTGCGCCGCCGCCCATACCGTCTGTCTTCGGCGGAACGGCAAATGATTGAGGAAAACGTCGCCGACATGCTCAAACGGGACATTATTCGACCTTCATCCAGCTCTTGGTCGTCTCCTGTGGTGTTGGTCCGGAAAAAAGATGGCTCTGTCCGCTTTTGTGTTTATTATAGAGCGCTAAATAAGATAGCGAAAAAAGATGTATATCCGTTGCCACGTATAGATGATGCCCTGGACTCCTTACAAGGCACAGAATATTTCTCTAGCCTTGACTTTCGATCCGGGTATTGGCAAATACCTATGCGCGAAGCAGACAAGGATAAAACAGCGTTTGCAACGCCTGATTGGCTTTACGAGTTCAACGTCATGCCTTTTGGCTTATGCAACGCTCCAGCAACAATCGAGCGCATGATAGATACTGTCTTACGTGGTCTAAAGTGGAAAACGTGCTTATGCTATTTGGACGACATCGTAAGTTATTCTTTTACTTTTCCTAAGCACCTTAAGCGTTTGAACGAAGTTCTTACGTGCATTTCGAACGTTGGGCTTAAGCTCAATACAAAGAAGTGCCACTTCGCCAGCAGGAGCAACAAAGTATTGGGTCACCTTGTCAGCAAAGATGGCGTTCGACCCGACACCGACAAGGTTGCTGCCGTAATTAATTTTCCATGTCCGGGCAATCAAAAACAATTGCGAAGTTTCGTGGGCCTGGCGTATTACTTCCACCGCTTTTTCAGTCACTTTTCTGCCATCGGGGGCCGTTACACAAGCTTCTGACGTCAGGAACGGGTTTCACTTGGACTGACGAGTGCGAGTGTGCTTTCCAAGCCCTCAAAAGTGCTTTGACATCAGACCCCGTCCTCCGTCACTTCGATGAGAGCGCACCCACTTTCCTTCACACAGATGCCAGCGGCCACGGAATCGGTGCCGTCCTTCTCCAGCATGATGAAACTTCACGTGAGCGAGTAGTTGCGTATGCCAGCCGCGCACTAACACCTGCAGAGCAGAACTACTCGATAACAGAGCAGGAATGTCTTGCAGTCGTTTCGGCCATCCAGAAGTTTCGACCTTATCTGTATGGGCGCCACTTCACTGTCATTACCGACCACCTTGCCATATGCTGGTTGTCCTCGCTGAAGAATTTGTCTGGGCGACTCGGTCGCTGGATACTCCGTTTGCAAGAGTACACTTTTGACGTTGTGTACAGGTCTGGCAAACAGCATCAGGATGCCGACGCTCTCTCTCGCTGCCCTTTGCCACTTTTATCTACAACCACGCATCCTCGATGCCCTTCAGGTGATCAAGCGGCTTCTTCTGCACTCACGTTATCACCCCTGGCAGTTGCTGGGCCACTATCTTTAAACAGCAGCGCTCAGTTTGCCGCGTGCCAACGTGACGACCCATACTGTAAACGCATCATCGGGTACTTGAATGACTCGCCTTCTCCACCTAATGCCAGACTACGTTGTCAGATACGGCAGTTCAAGCTAGACAACAATGTCCTGCAGCGCTATACTTACAATGCGGATGGGCATCGGTGGGTGCCAGTACTTCCCCGTTCACTGCGAAAACAAGTTCTCGAATCACTCCACGACGATCTATCAGTTGGACACTTGGGATTTCAGAAGACCTACAACCGCGTTTGGAGCCGTTTCTTCTGGCCTGGTCTTTCTACCTTTGTGGCTTATTATGTCACTTCTTGTGCACTGTGTCAACGCCGGAAACGACCAACTTCTGCTCCTGCTGGATGATTACAACTCATTCCATGTCCCGATACACCTTTTGTCGTTGTCGGAATAGACCTCGTCGGACCACTTCCCGTAACGCCAGCGGGCCACCGCTGGATCGTCACAGCCCTCGACCACCTCACGCGATACGCAGAGACCGCTCCTCTACGCACTAGCTCCGCCTCAGACGTTGCCGCCTTCTTTTAGAAGCCATTGTGTTGCGTCATGGTGCACGTCGCAGGTTGTTGAGTGACCGGGGCAAGGCCTTCATGTCTACAATTCTTGACGAAATTCTAAAAACTTGTGGCCCAGTTCATAAGACCACATCTGCTTACCACCCGCAGACAAATGGCCTGACAGAGCAATTCCACCGGGCTCTAATTGACATGATATCCATGTACATCGGACCGAACCACGATAACTGGGACAAAATCTTGCCATTCGTAACGCTTGCACACAACACCGCTGTTCAACGAACCACCGGGTATTCACATTTCTACCTCGTCTATGGTCGTGCGCCGACATTCACTATTGACGCCTCTTTCTTCAATGTAACGACAAAAACGTCCATGATTACGCCAGAAAATTTCGTCTCCAGGCTCGCTGACGCACGGCAACGTGCTCAACTCAACACGGAGGCCAGTCAACTAGACCGCAAGCAACGATATTACAGCTTTCGTCGAGATGTCACCTTCCGTCCTAGAGATGAAGTACTACTTTGGACGTCTGTTCGTACACCCGGATTGTGTGAAAAGTTTCAGTCACGCTTTCTTGGACCTTACGTTGTTAGTGAACGAACATGTGCTGTCAATTACCTTGTCACTCCCGTCGAGGGTTCCTCGGACCGTCGTTACCGTGCATCCTGATAGTTCACGTTTCACGCCTTAAACCTTTTGTTCGCCGTACCTTTCCCGCCTAAGTCTCGGCCGCGTCAGCCGATCAAGTGCGCGGGGAAAATAAGTGTGAGCATCATTACTCGTTCCGTCTTTTCATCTGTACATACTCAACATCACCACTCCAGTTGAGGTTGTGGGGCACATACTCGAGACAATAAAGAAGAGTCTTGAGGGTACTGGACGCCATCCTACAATATATATATATATATATATATATATATATATATATATATATATATATATATATATATACATATATATATATATATATATATATATATATATATTGTTAAGGCGTTTATTAGTTGGCAAACAGCGAGCATGCTCAAGGGCGACAGTACCGGCCAAACACGGGCTCTCAGCGCGAGCGGCATCCCGTTTGGGTAGACCCACTAGAAGGCACCTGAGAGTTCCACCAATTTCAGTGTTCGGAAACTTGTCTACAATTACCCCGGGGTCGAAGAGGGAGCCGTCTGTCGACCCAACAGCTTGTCACTATGAGCGGGTCTTAGTAAGCCTTCAGGCGCTCCACGTTGACTATGTCGCGCCCGCGACGGCGCATGTCCGAAGTTTGTTCAATTCGTTCAATCAGATAGTTGACCGGAGATGTGCACTCGATGACACGGTAGGGGCCTTCGTTATGCGGGAGTAGTTTGGAAGAAACGCCAGCTACAGAGGTCGGAATTGAGAGCCATACAAGAGAACCAGGAAGGACGTGGGCTCAGAAGTGGCGGAGTCATCACGAATACGCTTCTGCCGCTCTTGCTCATGCGTCGTAAATGACTTGGAAAGCTCTCGAAACTCTTCAGCAAGCCTGGCTGTCTCAGAAATAGGTGCACACTCAGATAGATCCGGCATGTACGCAAGTATCGTGTCGATAGTGTGTGACGGGTGCCTTCCGTACAGCAAGAAGAAAGGTGAAAACCCGGTTGTGCTCTGAGGGGCGGTGTTGTAGGCGTATGTGACGAAGGGCAGTATAGTATCCCAATTAGTGTGGTTGGCGGCGACGTACATCGAAAGCATGTCACCGAGGGTGTGGGTAAAACGTTCGATAAGACCATTCGTCTGCGCGTGGTAAGCAGTAGTTTTGTGGTAGACAGAATGGCACTCCGTGAGAATGGCTTCGACGACTTCGGACAAGAAGACACGGCCTCGATCGCTGAGAAGCTCCTGAGGTGGACCGTGGCGCAGTGTGAATCGATGCAGTAGGAAGGACGCGACATCACGCGCAGTAGCCGCAGGAATAGCGGCGGTTTCGACGTATCGCGTTAAATGATCTACGGCGACGATGGCCCAGAGGTTACCAGCCGACGTCAGAGGAAGTGGTCCATACAAATCGATACCTATGCGCCCAAACAGACGCTCAGGGCAAGGTAACAGTGGCAGACTGGCTGGCGACATGTATGCAAGCGGTTTGCGGCGTTGGCAAGCAAGGCAGGAGCGAACGAACTGCTGCACGTAGCGGTACGTCCCGCGCCAGATATAGCGTTGTTGAATGCGATGGTAGGTTTTGAATACCTCAGAGTGCGCGCATTGCGGATCAGAATGGAAGGATTCACATGCCTCTGACCGCAGACTGCGGGGTATCCCGAGTAACCACTGCCGGCCATTGGCGTCGTAATTGCGTCGGTGTAGAAGGCCGTCACGGATGGCGAAATGGCGAGCTCGACTACACAAGGCACGCGTGGATGGCGTTGTGGATGGATCAGAGAGCAGGTCGATCAGCGGGACGATCCAATTGTCCTTTCGCTGTTCGGTAGCGATGATGTCAACATCAATGGTAGAAACAGAAGCTGAGGATACCGAGCAGAGCACATCACCTTCAGGCAGAGGGGAGCGCGAGAGGGCGTCGGCGTAAGCATGCTGGCGTCTGTTGCGGTACAGCACGCGGATGTCGTAGTCTTGTAAGCGAAGAGCCCAACGGGCGAGACGGCCTGAGGGATTCTTCAATGATGAAAGCCAGCATAGTACATGATGGTCAGTGACGACATGGAATGGGTTACCATACAAATACTGTCGAAACTTTGTAAGAGCCCAGACGATCGGCATGCACTCTTTCTCCGTGACGGTGTAGTTTGTCTCGGCTCTCGTGAGCGTACGGCTTGCATATGCTACGACATATTCAGGGAATCCGGGTTTGCGCTGCACCAGAACAGCGCCGAGGCCTACACCGCTGGCGTCAGTGTGCACCTCCGTCGGGGCCGTAGGGTCGTGGTGGCGTAGAATGGTAGGAGACGTCAACAAACGGCGGGGCTTCGCGAACGCGTCGTCGCACTCAGACGACCACGAATTGAGGGGCCCGTTACTTCCAAGGAGCTTCGTCAGTGGTGATATGATCGTGGCAAAGTTTCGTATGAAGCGTCCGAAGTATGAGCACAAGCCCACGAAACTACGCAGTTCTTTGACGGAAGCAGGTTTGGGGAATTCGGCCCCGGCCCGAAGCTTGGCTGGGTCAGGAAGAACGCCATCCTTGGACATGACGTACCCAAGGATGGTGAGCTGCCGTGCTGCAAAGCGGCACTTCTTCAGATTTCGTTGCAAGCCGGCTTTGCTGACACGTGCAAACACTTCTTTCAGACGTTGGATTTGCGTGGAGAAATCTGGAGCGAACACAACAAAGTCATCGAGGTAAAAAAAGCACGTGTGCCATTTGAAGTTGCGCAGAACGGTGTCCGTCATGCGCTCAAAGGTCGCAGGTGCATTAAATAGACCAAACGACATGACGTTGAATTTGTACAAGCCGTCGGGTGTGATGAACGCAGTCTTCGGTCGAGCGTCATCAGCCATGGGTACTTGCCAGTACCCCGAGCGCAGATCAAGAGAAGAAAAAAATTCGGCTCCGTGAAGGCTGTCGATTGCGTCATCGATGCGCGGCAGTGGGTAAACATCCTTGCGAGTGATCTTATTGAGCCGTCTGTAGTCCACACAGAACCGCACAGAACCATCTTTCTTCGCAACAAGAACAACAGGAGACGCCCATGGACTGTCCGAGGGACGAATAACGTCGCGTCTGAGCATATCATTAACCTGCTCGTTAATTTCCCGACGTTCAGCAGGCGACACGCGGTAGGGACGTTGCAGTAATGGTGGATGCGCGCCAGTGTCGATACGATGCGCAACAGCGGACGCGTGAGCGAGAGAACTTCGCCCGACATCGAAAGAAGAACGATATTCTCGCAACAGGTTCAGAAGCTGGGAACGCTGTACCGACGTAAGGTTGTCATCAATGTAGGGGCCAAATACATCAGGAGATGATGAATCAGAAGTGGAAACAGCACTGATGGTACGCGGACAGGGACAACGCGAGTCATCAGGTATGTCCAGGACTTGTGCGTTATTCACTGGTTCCACTCTTCCGAGAAATTCCCCTCGAACCAAGGTAACAGTGTACGGGTATGGGTTGGTCACAAAAATAGCGGCGTTGCCCTGGGTGATTCGCACGGTCGCGAAAAGTACTAGCAACCCTTTCCTTCGGCAAGCACGGTCGGATGGCGAAACGAGTGCGATTGTGTCGGGGAGTCCAGCGCAGTAGACAGATACACCCATCATGAAGCTTGGAGACACTATGGTATCGTCTTTCACGAGAATCATGCTCAGTTTCGAGGAACTGTCTTCCGGCGTCAAATGCGAGAAGGGTGAGAAGTAAATTTCGGTGGTGGCACAATGAATGACGGCGTCGTTGCGGGAGAGAAAATCCCACCCCAGGATGACGTCATGAGAGCATGCAAGAATGATGATAAATTGGCCGACATAGAGTACGTGCTGAACGATAACGCGAGCTGTGCACCCTGCTGTAGGATGGATACGATGCGAACGGGCGGTGCGAAGGGACAACCCAGAAATTGGCATCGTCACTTTTCGAAGCAAGCGGCAAAAGTTTTCGTCTATAACGGATACTGCAGCTCCTCTGTCTATAAGAGCAGATGCATGAACACCGTCCACAAGCACATCAATCACATTAGATGAGCGGCTCTAAGGGCTTTCACAATGCGACAGCGTCGCAGCCCTTGTCTCGGGGACTGCGACGACTAGTTTTCTCGCTCATGAGCAGCTGAACTAGGCCGCATGGGGGACGGGGAACAACGTCGTAGAGACGGGGACCTACGAGAAGATGAAGCTAGGCGAGTCGGCGGTGACATAGACGGCGTTTCGTCGTGATAGGTACGCCTGATCTGGCCAGCAACAGGCGACGAGATATGGGGTGTCTGTATGCGAGTGCAATAACGTGCTACGTGGCCGGCGTAACCGCAGGCAAAGCAAATGGGCCGGTTGTTGGATGTGCGCCATTGGTTCGCCGGGGTAGGTCTTGTCCATGACGCAAGAGCCGATGGACGGAACGGTGGCTGGAAAGGCTGCAGGGGGTGCTGGAGCTGAGTCTGAGAGGTCACGTCAACATACGTAGCCGGCATACCCGCTGAAAAGGATGGAGGTCGTGCGGAAGCTTTGGCGTAAGTCAGTGGGATGGGCGCTTGAACGACTGGAGGCGGCCTGGTGACCATTTGGGCGTAACTTGGGGATGCAGGGGCCGGATCTGTTCTGGGTGGTACGCAGGCATGACCTCCGCTATTTTCTGCTCAATTGCTCAGCTGATGGGTGGAAAAATGGTAGGGGCTGATTGTTGGGCAGCCGGTGGGTAGGCAAAGAGCAGGAGAGAGAACTGCCGCGCGATTTCCTCACGTATGAAGGACTTGAGGTCTGCCAGCAGTGCCACCTGATCACAGCTCGCCTCCAAGCCAGCAAGCCCCGAATCTCGTGGTGTGGAGCGACGGGTCATCAAACGCTACCGGCGGAGCTCCTCGTAGCTCTGGCACAGCGTGATGACCTCAGCTACTGTGCCTGGGTTTTGGCCAGCAGTATCGTGAAGGCATCGTCTTCAATGCCCTTCATGAAACTCCGAATCTTGTCTGATTCAGACATGCTGTCGTGGGATTTCTCGCACAGGTCCAGGACATCTTCTATGTAACTGGTGAATGATTCACCGGCCTGCTGAGCACTTTGGCGTAAGCGCTGCTCGGCTCGCAGCTTACAAACAGCAGGGCGGCCAAAACGTTGGTGATAGCGGTCTTGAAATCGGACCAGGTTGCGAAATCGGATACGTGGTTGTTATACCACAAGCCGGCCACACCCGCGAGGTAGAAAAGCAGGTTGCCGAGTTAAACTGCCACGGCCCAATGATTCTGGATGCTGACGCGTTCGCAAATGGCGAGCCAGTCCTCGACGTCGGTGCCATCCGCGCCGGTGAAGAGAGGAGGGTCGCGGATGCGGGGGACACCGGAACATGTCGTCGGCCCAGAAGGAAGCGTTTGCTGAGCGGCGTCTTGGTGCATGGTAGAAGGCATGGTACGGGATCTAAGCTCCAAGGGCATCGAATGTGAACCAAAGGTGTTTGAAGGGCACAGCACTCTCTACCAAATTGTCAAGGCATTTATTAGCCGGCACACAGCGAGCATGCACAATGGCGACAGTAATGGCCAAGCACGGGCTCTCAGCGCGAGCGGATTCCCTTTTGGGTAGACCCACTAGAAGGCATCTGAGAGTTCCACCAATTTCAGTGTTCGGAAGCTTCTCTACAATATATATATATATATATATATATATATATATATATATTGACACGGAATGTTGAACAAGCCGGAGTTAAATCGGCGAACGAAAGATTTGTTTAGCGCAAGGGCAAACTGAATGGAAACCTGCAATCACAGCGCGTCTTCTTCTTTTCTCTACTCGAGCTCGATGTCCACTGCCCTCACCCCCGGGCGACGTGGGAGCCATCCTGGCGGACTAAGGACATGTTGATACAGACGGGTCATGGTACGGCTTGAGCCGAGAGACGTGTACAATTTCTTGACCCCGACGGCGCTTGTCCGAAGATGCGCCTAGCGGCTCGACAAGGTAGTTGACAGGGGATGTTTGGTGTACAACTCGATAGGGACCACGGTACCTGGACGAAAGCTTGTGGAAGAGTCCCGGAGAGTAGAAGTAATCCATAGCCACACCTGTGAGTTAGGAGAAAAGTTGATAGGCGTGGTTGACGCGCCATGGCGATGTTTCTGGCACGTCTGGTCATTTCACGTGAACGCACGAGCAAGCTTCCGACATTCTTCAGCGTGTGCTGCTGCTCGTGAAACGGTTTTCAACTCGGAAGCGTCCGATCGATAAGGAAGAATGGTATCCATTGTTGATGATGACTCGTGTCCATAAAAAAGAAATAAAGGCGAAAATCTAGTGGTGCTTTGCATTGCAGTGTTGTAGGCATATGTCACAAAAGGAAGTATGCAATCCCAATTTGACTGGTCGGATGAAGCGTACATGGCAAACATAATTTCCAGTGTACGATTGAAATGCTCTGTTATCCCATTAGTTTGCGGGTGATAGGCTGTGGTAGTGAGGTGTATGATGCGACACTGGTTCGACAACGCTTTAGTGGCATCGGAGAGAAAAACGTGGCCGCGGTCGCTCAGTAACTCCCGAGGTGCTCTATACTTTAAAACCAGGTTTTGCAGTATAAAACATGCAATGTCTTTTGCGATAGCAGAAGGTAACGCAGCTGTTTCGGCGTAGCGCGTTAGGTGGTCGATAGCGACAATGACCCAGCGGTTGCTACTCGAAGTATAGGGAAGCAGACCGTAAAGGTCAATTCCGACACAATCGAAAGCTCGTGCTGGACACGGCAAGGGCTGCAAGGGACCGGCGGTATGTTGAGCGGGCATCTTGCGTCGCTGGCACGCAAGGCAAGACTTTACGTAACGGTGAACGAAACGAAACACACCGCGTCAGTAGTACCGCAGCTGCAAGCGAGTGTACGTTTTTAACACACCGGCGTGGCCACATTACGGATCATCGTGGAACGTGGCGCAGATGTCAGAGCGGAGATGTCGGGGAATGACGAGCAACCATTTGCGGCCGATCGAGCTGTAGCGTCGAAGGTAAAGCAGGTTATCCCGAAAAGCGAAGTGTTGTGCTTGACGGCGAAGCGTCCTGGAAACTCAAGCGGGCGTCTGGTTTGAGAGAAAGTCCAAAAGGGAAGAAATCGAAACGTCTTTGCGTTGCTCAGAAGGTATGTCTGAAGTGCTGATGGCCAAGGCAGCACTGGTAGAGATAGGCGAGCAGACAAACTCTGAAGCCAACGGCGAGCGTGACAGGGCATCGGCGTCGGAATGTGTTCAGCCAGAACGGTAGATAACCCGGATATCGAATTTCTGTAACCGCAATGCCCAACGAGCGAGCCAACCTATAGAAACTTTTAGTGAAGATAACCAGCAAAGCGCATAGTGGAGTGTCATTATATCAAACAGACGTCCATATAAATAAGGCCGAAATTTTACGACTGCCCAATTAATGGCGAGGCACACCTTTTCAGTGACACTCTAATTCTTCTCGGCTTTACTGAGGGTGCGGCTGGCATAGGCGACGACGTACTCGTCGAAGCCATCCTTGCGTTGGGCCAGTATGGCCCCTAGCCCGACACCACTGGCATCCGTATGAAGCTACGTGGGAGCAGACGGATCGAAACGTCGGAGTATGGAAGACGTAGTGAGAAGCCGTCGGAGTTCCTGAAATGCATCATCACATGCCTGTGACCACGCTGACAAATCAGGAACTTCTAAGATTGGTCAAAGGGGCGATAATGGAGGCGAAATTGCGGACGTAACTCCGGAAGTACGAACATAGGCCAACGAAGCTTCGGAGCTCTTTTATGGTGGTAGGTTTTAGGAACGCCGCGACTACATTAAGTTTTGTAGGGTCCGGAAGAATGCCATCCTTAGAAACCTTATGGCCATGAATTACAAGCTTGCGAGTGCCGAAGTGGCATTTCTTCAAGTTATGTTGAAGTCCCGCCGTGGAAAGGCACGTAAGAACTCCTCGAGGCGGCTGAGGTGGGTCGCATAGTCGCTTGAAAATACAACAAAATCGTCCAAATACTAGAGGCACGTTTTCCATTTCAGACCTCGCAGGATGGTATCCATCATCCTTTCGAAAGTGGTAGGCGCATTGCAGAGGCCAGAGGGCATAACGGCGAATTCATATAGTCCGTCCGGTGTTACAAAGGCTGTCTTCGGGCGGTCACCCTCTGCCATGGGCACCTGCCAGTAGCCGGAGCATAAATCTAACGAAGAAAACAATTCTGCTCCTTGTAGGCAATCCAAAGCATCGGCGATGCGAGGCAGAGGGTATACGTCTTTGCGCGTTATCTTGTTCAGTTGGCGGTAGTCAACGCAGAACCGAATGAATCCGTCTTCTTTGTTGACGAGAACAACCGGGAAAGCCCTATGACTGTTGGAGGGCTCAATGATGCAAAGTTTCAACATGTCGTTCACTTGTTCGTCGATGACGGTGTTCAGCAGATGACCCACGGTACGGACGCTGTCTTAGCGGGGCTTGTTGACCGGTGTCAATACTGTGAACGATCGCAGAGGTTCGGCCTAAGGCTGACTTGTCACGATCGAAGGAAGAGTGAAAACGGAGTAGAAGATTTATAATCTCTTGGCACTGAGTTGTTGCGAGCTCAAAGCCGATGGCATCCGAGAAGACGTCCCGAACATCACTAGGCGCGTTAGTAGAAGTGACAGCACAAATTGGGAGCGAAACCATTGATTCGGGTATAGTAGCTGGAAGAATGCACTCGTAAGGTTCGTAGCTTCCTAGGCATTCTCCACGTAGTAAGGATGACGGGCTTTCCGAGGGATTGGACACATTAATGGCAGCGTGACCGTTGCGAAAAACGATGACGGCAAACGGGAGTATGAAATTTCGACGTCACGCAGATGTGACCGATGGCATAAAGAACACAGGCGATTTCGGTGGAGAGGCAAACGACACCGGGACAACAACAGCTGAGAAAGGCGCGATGTCAATGTCAGAAGCAGCAAACACTCTACACGAAGTGCCATCATCGGGGTCATAGCACGGCACAGATAACGCGAGTTCGAGATGAGCACAGTCGAGCAAAGCAAAATTTGACGGAAGAAAGTCCCACCCAATGATAACGTCAAGCCAAGAACGGAATAAAACTACAATTGCGACGACGTACATCGCACCTTCAATGAAGACTCGTGCAGTGCACAAAGCTGAAGGCTGAACATGGTGGGACGTAGCTGTCTGCAAAGATAGGTCGGCAAGTTTAGTGGTCACTTTCTTCAAGTTTCGGATAGTTTCTCACTAATTACAGATACGGCAGCTCCTGTGTCATCAGATCCGTGCACTTTAATGCCATCAATATAGAGTTCGATTTTGTTCGGGAGACAGCAGTTAGGTTTTGAAATTTTCGCTGCCAACGCAGTTCTTGCCTCCGGAACTGCGCCCGTCAGTTTTTCCCTCGCGGTGGGCTGTTGAGACGTAACATTGGAGAAATAGATCGGCGACGAGGAGAAGGTGAATGGCTTGTGCCGGATAGTCGGTGACCGGGACGTACTTCTTGAGGTGGATCGGCGGGAACGGCATATTGCGGCTAAGTGGGCATGTATGTGAGGCCCCTGCAATGTCATGAGAAGGGAAGCTGCGACGGGGGCAGTGACGAGCTATGTGGCCTGGCATGCCACATGAAAAACACATTGGCTGACTATCTGGAGTGCGCCATTGGATGACGGTAGGGGCACTGTTCGCTGAATAAGGTACCGTCAACGGTCGTGCAGGCGGCGGCGTCATATAAACGTTCCGAGTTGTTTCGTATACAGCCGGAGACGGGACGGTCGACGGGCGGGCAGGTGGCGTCGATGAATAAACGTGGCGAGTTGCTTTGTAGATAGCCGGAGACGGTGGAGCACGTGGCCGAGCAACAGCGGCTGCCTACGTTAGTGGTGCGGTAACAGATGGTGGAGCCTGAGCTGGCGGCAATGCTTCAGCAACTTGCGATTCAATGACCTGGCAAAGCGAAGGTGACAAGGGTGCCATCACCTTGGTAGTTCTGGTGATTATGGATAGCTGCCGGGTGACCTCCTTGCGTATGCATTGCTTTATAAGCGGCATAAATGCAGAGTGGTCGGCGGTGTCATGGCGATAGTCGAGACATGAGAGGTCCGAAGTTTCTTGAGCACCACAACGTGTGGAAGCGGGCTGCCTACGCAGCTAATCATAGCTTTGGCAGGGCTGAATCAACTCGGCTACCATCTGGGGACTTTTCACAGCAAGCATTTGGTATGCACCGTCGTCAATTCCTTTCATGATGTTTTTGATCTTGCCTGCCTCATTCAGAGTCGGGTTGACGAGCTTGATGAGGAAGAGCACATATTCGATGTAGCTCGTGAAACTCTCATATATTCTCTGTACTCTGCCACGCAAGCGCTGTTCAGCCCAAAGGTGGCAGACAGCAGGACGGCCAAAGACTTCCGAGAGGGTTTTTGCCAATTCCGAACAGGTACTGAAATCGTTTTGATGATTCCTGTACCATAGTTTTGCCACGTTGGTCAGGTAAAAACTCACATTTGTGTGCTTATTGCTGCGTTCCACTTATTGTACGCGCTGACCAGTTCATACTCGGCAATCCAGTTGTCCACATCTTGGTCCTTCGTGCCACCAAATATGGGGGGGGGGGTTGCGCAGCCGGAGAGCGCCAGCGCAGAAGACAGGCATGGGTGCGACACATAGAGTGGCGGCCTGAGACGGTCCCGGATCAGTCATTGCAGAAGGTGGTTGAAGTGTACGGCTATGAAGTTCCAGGGTGAAGACCAGGTGTACCCCGCACTTTCACCACTTGACACGGAGTGTTGAACAAGCAGTAGTACACTCTGCGAACGGAAGATTTATTAAGCGCAATGGCTAACTGAGTGCAAGCCTGCAATCACAGCGCCTCTTCTTCTTTTCTCCACTCCTCGAGCTCCGTGTCCGCTGCCCCCGTTACTATATGTATATATATATATATATATACTAATGGGGGCAGCGGACACGGAGCTCAAGGAGTAGAGAAAAGAAGACGCGCTGTGATTGCAGGCTTGCACTCATATACGACTGGGTCAAGTGACAACCACGTCGTCGTGTTTACACATCGCAAAACCACGGCTGCTGTACGGCAGTCGAGTGGACGTAACGTGCCTACGTTTGCGCGAGCGTGATCACAGGTGCCAATTTGTTGACGATATATAGTAGAACAAACAGTAATGAGTGACAAAACCGCATGACGGAAACTGCTAGAATACAAGCGCATTAGAGTGCTATGGCGATTCCCCAGGGCCCGTGAAAAGACCGAACGGATGGTTTTAATGTCGATAGAAAAAGAAGCTGAAAGTTGCGCGCACAAGCTGGAGCAATTGTCAAGTTGTTGTACTATGCAAAGGTCTAAAAAATAAAAAAAATATATAAGATGTCAGGATCAGCCGTAACTTGAGAATAAATAAAATATTTTCACGCATCTTGTTCCAAATATGTGTTTTATGTTGAATTAGGCGCATTATCACAAGAATGATGGGAAGGGAAGAGACGAAATTATTCAAAAGGGCAGGAACGCAAGCAGTTCTGTTCACCCTTTGCAGCATTTTATTGCTCTTTTTGGCTCACAGTTTTGATATCATTAATTTCATAACAGCTTGCTCAATTGCCAGCATTGAAGTTACAGTCACTGAAATTTCAAAGAGGCTCTGGTCTACTGTTATGAAATCGCACACAGGTTAATTATATTTTGTGGCTGTTGCATTTGATTTTGTATTGTATGAGCACTATAGACGCGTTGGGAACATGTAGAAAGTCAACCGGATTTCATGTTAAAGCAACAGTGGCTAATGCAATTGCTGACGTTACTTATTCTGAATGAAATGAATAAATCTGAAGCAACGTTTTCTAAAGCGACTTACTCAAAGTACTATAATAAATTTAGAAGTATTATAAAGGTGTAGCTCTTCCAGATCAGTCAGTTGGGATCTTGTAGCAACCGAGTAAAATGTGCTCACACTTCTTACTTCCTCGAAAACTGATCAGTATGCAAAGCTCCATCTCGGGTATGACAATGCCGAAAATTTGGAAGGGCTGCAGGTATCTAAAAGCAAGGTCCGTAATTAGCTGGTGCACACACGCCGGACAGATAATAAATGAAAATTTCACGGCTCTCACGAAGGTAAACGTGCTCAATTACACAACCGCAAGCGTGCCACGCATGCGATTCCGTGGGTGCTCGCGAAGTCTGCCCCCCCCCCCTCCCCATCGCCCTGGTGGCGCCACAGCGGTGGTTAGGGAACTAGACCTGTCACGCCGGTTTCGGAGCACGGCACAGGCCTTACCCGTGCGCTTTTTATTCCAGCGGCCATGGCCGAAGCAACCCTTACTTTTTCTCCCCGCCGCGGTGGCCTAGTGGCTAAGGTACACGACTGCTGACCCGCAGGTCACAGGATTGAACCCTGGCTGCGGCGGCTGCATTTTCGATGGAGGCGGAAATGTTGTAGGCCCGTGTGCTCAGATTTAGGTGCACGTTAAAGAACGCCAAGTGGTCAAATTTTCCGGAGCCCTTCACTACGGCGTCTCTCACTATCCTATGGTGATTTTGGGACGTTAAACCCCACAAATCAATCAGTCGTCAACCCTTACCTTTTCCCGCTTTCCTTGAGGCTGTGCTGCGTGTTCCGCGTAGGGCTGGCATTTTTTTCGCTTTTTTTACAGATTACTTTCCGCATTTGAGTTATTGCGGGTACAGTGTCGAAAGTTTTTTAAGCAAAAGCTTCCGGTATCAAGGGTCAAATTACATTCAAGGCGTTCTCTCAGGCTGCTTTCACGCCAGCATATCTCGTAAGGCTTTCGAATCATGCACAAATGTGTTAATAACTCACGGTATTTCTGTGCCCTGTACTATATCAATTGATCTCGAGGTTGGACATGTACAGCTGCCCATTTTTTAAACCTGAAAGTGCGAGCACCAACAACCGAGTCAGTAGGCGCCGATTCCCTGCGTCCCATGTACGTATTCTGCATTGTTAATTTATAAGCCGTGCTTAGTTATGAGGCAAATATTGAAGTGGCGGCCAACTCTGGCGCGTTCAGGTTTAAAATATGCCCCAACCTCACCGAAGGGAATCGTGAGGAAACGCGAACGCATGGCCTAGCGACCATACGGCGTTTCGCACGTGACAACCCAGCGTTAGAAGACGGCGAACGGCGATAGAAGGAGCGGCGAAGCACTGCACCTGTATTTGTACCAGATGGCCCTAATGTCAGCATCTTACCAACACAAATGCTGGCAGCACGAACGCTACAAACACGTTTCAAACGCACTGCATTGAGGTGGTGGCAAGTTACGTTCAAGTCAAGTAGGCAGGGGCTCCGGTTGCTAGGCGCGATGATAAGCGCGTGCATCCGCAGCTGTTGCTATGCGAGAAGGCGGTGAACGGATCCCGAAGGATGCCTGACATAGCCCTACTAAGAAATGCAGTCACATAAAAAATGGATGTCTGTAAAGTGCGACTTCACTATGTTGTTACCGCACGACATAGCGATAACCATTCGAGGCCTACATCACCGGCAGCGCCTACAAAACTGGGCTGCAAGCTCGCAGGAAGAATCACTGTTTATCTAACACTCCGAGAGCAGCATCGGTATGTTTACCCCGCTGCTGCTAACATTCTAATAAACGTTGTTATATTTCATGTTGGGATGCTACGTTTCTTCTAGACCACATTCCACACCATCAATACAGGGGTAATCTTCTTCAACTCTTGCTAAAGGCCACATAAACTTCGCCTCGTTGGGTGTGTCTACAATCACGATATCTCCAACCGCCAGGTTGCGGAAAGATCCGGATCTATGTTGGGGCAGTAAAGTGAAAATAAACTCGGGTTTTCAACATCTACAAAAATGATCCAACAAATCTTGGTGGTGTTGTAAACAGCGTTAATGTTCTTTCATACGGTGGTGGTTCAATCAGTCTTCTATTGACTCTGCATTCGGTAAATGAGTAAACTGTTCTACTATAAGAAATTGTGCTGCCGTAACCGCGGAAGACTCACTGGCTTCGAGACAGGCGTATATGTACAGTCGGCGAAATATTGGGCTATCGTGCTAGAGTAGCCGTTTTTTCTGTGTATTGTTGCAGTTCTACTGAATAACGTTCCATAAGTGGTGAGGACAAGTGCATGTTCTCAAAAAGTATGCCCACAAAACAATTTTTTGATACTTCGTTCCATCATATGGCACTCATAGACACAAAAGTGACTGTTGCGCACTATAGTAAACTTGCGGGTGGCCGTGAGGGGTTAGGAATTAATTTCTTCCTCGACCTCGAGCGTACTGAGTTGTTCAGTGGAAAGGCTATTATCACCCGAGGACTTTCTGCAGAGATGTTTTCACCAACCTATATAATCTACCAACCACTTTACGATGAATTATTATTTAACCCGCTTTGTTGTGAGGAGTGAGTGAAAGTCGGTGTATTTGGGTCATAGATCCGGTCAACTATCTCCTGTAACTCGTTCGACGCAAGCTTTCTTGAATAATTGAGTTTGAAAGAAGCGCTCTCTTTGTAGTAAATCTTCGGAACGCCAGCAGGAAGCCTATCTACGACACGTCGGTCACCAACTCCAAATGTGTTATCTGCATGGATGCACAAGTAAAAATCACAATGTACACCTTTTGCTGACATGTGCAGCTTTTTTTTGGCAAAAAGGGGTCCTGCAAAATTCACTTGTGTAGTGTCGAATGACTTGGATCGTTACATCCAAGAGGCTGGAAGTGGAGCCGGTGGCGGCGAGCTTGCCTTCGCTTTATAGCGAGCAGGTAACACACAACGGTTTATCACCATTTTCACTGTTCACCGAACTCGTATAACCCAGAAGCGCTCTTAGGTGGTTTAGAGTGGCGGATAGGCCTCCATGCATTGTGCGAACATAGAAATCTCGAACTTCAAGAAACGTGAACTAGTGACCGTCAGGTAGCACCAATAGGTGTTTAGTACCTGGGCTTTGATTGAGGTATTCTAGTCTCAACGAATTCGAAGTGGGTTTTCGCCATTCAGAAACGATCGCAAGCGAGTGTTAGGTAGAACCTGCTTCTCAATAAGGGCGAAAGTTTAATCACCAAAGGATTAATTGCCAAAGGATGATCTGGCACACCACGCCTGAATGTTGTGCGAACTAATCTCGACGTCGGCTTGGTTTTGCACTGTAGTTATTTCCTGATATAAAACGCAGTCGTCTGCAAACAATCTAATTTGTGCGCCAGGTGTAACAACGTTGACAATGTCATTTGTGTAGACCAAAAGCAACAATGGCCCCAGGACGCTACCCTGGAGTACTCCAGATGTCACTTGAAGACAGCTCAAGTTGTTGCCCTCAATAGTGACAAACTGCACGCGATCCGAAAGATAAGCTTGCATCTAGGATACTATACTGCTAGGAAGATTGTAATCTCTGAGTTTTTGTATAAGTTCACAGTGAACTACTCTATTAAACGCCTTGCTAAAGTCTAAAAAAAATAGCGTCGATTTGACGAGTATTATCCAATGCTCATGCAAATCTATGAATTACAGTTAATAGTTGTGTCGTAGTGCAGTAGCCTTTCCTGAAGCCATGCTGGTAGTTCGCTAACTCTGAATTTCTGTCTAAACATTTTGTCATGTGGTTGGCGATGATACGCTCGATTAGTTTACAGTCGGATGAAGTTAAAGATATCGGTCGATAATTTTCTACAAATAAACGATTGCCCTTTTTAAAAAATGGCACTACCCGAGCTGTGTTCCAATCTTTGGGAACATGAGTAGACAACAAAGAAGCTCTGAACAGTATAAAAAGAAATCTAACGATACATTCCGCATAGCGCTTAAGAAACATAATTGGGATACCATCTGGGCCACATGATTTCGTTGTCTCAAGTTTAAAAGCATTGACACAATACCATTGCATGAAATAAAGTCCACTTCGTGCACCTCAAGAACAGTAGACTGAATCAAGTTACCTTCACCTGTCTGGGAAAAAATGCTACGGAAGTAATTGTTGAAATGTTTGGCAATTTTATTCAAATCTTTTGTAGTGATTTCATCGACCATTTTCTCACAGACAGGTCTCTTAGCTTTACCTAAATATCCCCAAAATTTTTCAGGTACACTTTTTATAAAATCAGGTGTGCCCGCATGTTGAAATTGTAATTCTTTGAACTTCGAACCAATGATGAAAATTTGCTTTTTGTAACACTGATAAGTTGGGACGGGTCGCGCTTCTTTTTGCTTCTTTTTAGTTTACGCTTCAGTTGCAATATGTTACGCGTCATCCACGGCGTTTGTTTATTGACCGTCTTTGTTTTGTTAGGCACAAATGTATTTATGCAGTGACAAAACATTTTGAGGAACATTTTTCAGAGCGTGAATACGTCGTTCTCAGTATCAGTAAGGTCACGAAGGCACGCTTCTATGGAATCTGTTATGTTTGCATCTTCAGCTTTAGCAAAGTTTTTGAATCAATGTTTCTTTGTACGTTTAGAGACAACAGGCGTAAGTATAGGCGAGGAAATATTTACAAGCTTGTGATCACACACACCTTCGTCAACTGAAACGACGCATTCTGAAAATTCACGATTCACAAATAGCAGGTCAAGAATAGCTGGTCAAGAAACCTTGATGATTGATTTGTGGGGTTTAACGTCCCAAAACCACCATATATTTATGAGAGACACCGTAGTGGAGGGCTCCGGAAATTTCGACCACCCGGGGTTCTTTAGCGTGCACCCAAATCTGACCACACGGGCCTACAGCATTTCCGCCTCCCTCGGAAATGCAGCCGCCGAGGCCGGGATTCGATCCCATGACCTGCGGGTCAGCAGCCGAGTACCTTAGCCATTAGACCACCGCGGCGGGGCGGTCAAGAATCCTTGTACACGGGTAGGTTCATTAACTGTTGGAAATAAATCGTGTTCAAACATAAGGTCGAAGATAATGTTAGCGTTTTTGTCCTTCTTTAAGTCTGCCTGAAGACGTTCCCAGTTAATAGTAGGCAGGTTAAAATCACCTACGAGAAACTTTTTTATGCCGAAAAGGAGACATGTATTTTTTTAGTTTTGTCATGTAATCAGCGGTAGCGTCTGGTGGTTCATAACATGCGAACTATACAAAGGAATGCCCCCAGCATGACAATTGAATGCATAAGCATTCGATGTCAGAATTTTCATAAATAAGTGTTGCATCAATTGGTTTTTTATTAAAGACAGCCACACCTCCGCCCCTATGTGCTTTATAACTCGTTATAACACGTCGGGGATACACGATCACCTGTTAACTGACCATGCAACTATGTCTCCGTAATGATAGTGACATGAGGGTCGTGTATGAGCAACTGAATTTCTAATGAATCTGCCTAATTGATAACACTGCGGGCATTCAAGTTGGTGATACGCAACTGCTTTGTTTGTGGTGAACACGTGTGAGCAATACTATTATCTGTGAAAGGAGAACTTCTCGCGCTGCTTGGAACCTTTCTAGCTTCTCCAACTAAGACAACACTTGCGTGTGGCTTCTTGTCATATGGCGAATTGACCTTCCGGCCTCGTTTTTTAACCGGCCTCGTTTTTTATCATTTTTTTCTTCATCCCAGTCATGCACCACCCCATCAATGTACAACTTGTCAATGGATAACGTAAACTTCTTATGCTTTTCCCGGTTTGGCTTCGCACTTGCCCACAGTTTTCATCTGACGTCCCTAATGTTCCGAGAAAAATCTTCACCGATTGAAATATTCCAGTTCTTTTATTTATATCATTTTTTAGAATATTGGACTTGTCTCTCGATTTAGAAAGCCTTACGATAACCGGGTGGTTTTTGTTCCTTGCCGGCTTGCCTTGTCTATGTCTTCGTTCCATAGGTACATTTTCTAGTTCAAGAGGACTATGAAAAATGTCACCCTGAGTGACGAGTAGTGATTACGCCTACGATCTACGCCTTATTATGGAGGCGCCCACTCCACCGACAGCTTGAAATGCTCTCACTCTTCCAGTTTGATCTTCATGTTTGAGCAAGGTTTTAAATTATTTCATGGAATTACCAGACGCGAGGGACCACACCATGAGAACGGTGGAAGAAAAGAGCACGATTCAACGTGTGCTCTTCAGTTAACTTGTCAGGAAACCGTTGAAAGCTGCAGTCGTCTCGTGAGAAGCACGGAAAAAAAGTCCCAGCTTCGCCACAAAGGCGCTGCAATGAGCGCAACAGCAACTAATTGGAAGGCCACGCACTGCATGGCAAGCATATTGAAACGTGTTCCGCGTTTCTCACGCACAAATAACGCATGGAAGGTACTCACAGGTAAAGATGAACGCGAATAAGCTTTTAAGTTGTTACTTTGCTGCGTCTGAAAAGTGCGCTTTTTTCGCAAACGAAGACTGTGCAACAATTGCAGTGACCTTTGTGTGCCCGGTAACTACAACAGAATGATTCCAGTTAAAGCCAAAGGTCTGCCAAGACGTACGATGCTCCCCACCATGAGATAAGGGTGCGCGTGTGAGCGTCAAGGGGCTTTATGTCCGCCTCCTCCTCTTGGCGAGGCAATGTACGTGCGGGAATTGAGAGCACACGCCACCGTGTCGGGACGATATGGTGATGCGCACTCAAGGCACTATCTTGCTGGTAATGTTGAAGTGAGTGAGAAATTTGTTTTGGTTCAAAGGCGGCAGAGACTGGTCGGGACTGGAGGCCCCGCTAGCTCAGCCAGGTGGCTCCGTCCAGGATGGTGCCGGGAGGTGGAGTCGCTCGGCGATGTCCCGGGCCCTCTGGACGGCCAGGAGTTGGTTTGCGAATTCCGTGCTGCGCATGGCAGCCTTCCAGGAGGTTAGGCCTTGTAGTTGTGACCCCGAGTTAAAGGGGCACTACCAGAGCATGTGTTCGAAATTTCAATACTCGTGATGACAGTGTGGGCAGTGGAGTGAGAAATCTGGGTCTAGTCTGTGTAGTATGGTTGGTGTGATGTTGAAAACACGATAGTCCTCCCCCCCCTAATGGTCTTTCACTGGTGGTAAGTGGTAAATATAACTAGCTTGCCGTTAATGCGGAAGAATTTGCCGCTCCATGGCTCAGTGGGTTATACCTCGCACTCACGTTTCAGAAGTCCCAAGTTTGATTCCACGCGGCGGAGTATATTTCTGGGATTGTCCTTTCTTGGGTTTTTATATATGCATACGTATACATATACGGGGAGTGACGGCAACCCCCACACAAATGCCGGCGGCAAAATCCAGCTAAGAGTGTCCATTTACTTGCTATCGCAATAAAAGTGAAAAAGAGTTTGTCGTTTGACTAGACGTATGTTACACACCAACATACACTCTAATGAAAAATTACCAGAAAAGGAGTGACGGAGCCCAATATGCACGCGCGATGAACGGATAGACCGTTGAGGAGCAACTACAGACGGAAGCGTGCGGCGCGAAACCACTTACTCTCCACTAGAGATGAACCACCCGGGCACTGCAGGCAGCCCAAAAAGCGTAGCCAAGGTGACGAGCCCTGCTTCTTCACAGAACACATGTCCTTCTTCTCCTCTGCTGGCTCAGTCTTTCCACGTATTTTGCCGGCGGCGGTTGCGTAGCGTCGTGCTCCGGGTGCTCGACCACGGCCGCCTGGATTAGACGATCTAAGCATTACGACGTGGTGCTTGTGTGTACGTCTGAATAAGCGTGGGCTGCTGCTTCCGCATTTCGTTGCACCCATGAAGTCTGGAGCAAGCCTCGACAGGTCACCACGCCACGCTGTATATCTCTGGCTTCAAGATAGTTACGACCAACACACGACAGCAACAGTTGGGAAGGCCTATATGGCGGCCAAGAAGAACATGCCTATCGAATATATACTTCAGTCTGACTTAGGGCAGAACTCTGTGCTGGATTCCAAGGCAAGTAGGTTATCATTTATTATTCTACTCTACTTGTCGCGTGTGCGACACGTATTGCGCTTGCCGGCAACGGGCTTGGTCGAGTTGTATACTGCACGCACGAAATGAATCGCGAAGGCCAGCTTCGGCGTCTGCAGTTCGCCTGTGCTATGCGACTGCATGGAAATTGGCCACCATTGCCGTCGGCCTCCCGTACGCTAGCTCATGCAGTGCTCACCTGTCTTCACCGACGCGATGAGCTCCGTGCTGATTATATTGTGCTGAAATCTCGTCGCTGTGTTGGGAGTCCTCGAAAACACGTTGCGGGTTCTTTTAAAAGCTTGGTTGTAGTATGTCGCGCGCTGTAAGTGCACCAGCACGGGCTAGCGGGACTTTCGCTAGCGTCGGAACTCACTGAAAATTGGTCGCCATTACAGTTGGCTTCCCCGTCAGTCGGCCGCAAGCAGCTCGGCGCAGTCCGTTGGCCGTGGCGGCGGACTCGCGTTTGCGCGCTGCACTCACTTGATTTTATGGTAAAGGGCCGCATTACCGTCGATTTCTTCGGCGCTAGCTCCAAACCAGCTCGGCACTTTTCGTGGCGGCGGCCAAGCGTACGCTCGCTCTCTTGTTCGAAGTTCGCTGGCGGCAGACACTCCGCATGCAGTGCCGTGTTTGGTCTCGCGTTCGCTTGCTCGAGCTGAACGACGTCGCTCGCTTCGGACTCGCCGACTTGTTCGCGGCACGACGGTTCGCGGAGTTGTGACTGCGGCCACCGCTCCTAAACTGTTGCGCTACGGGAATTGAATGAGTCTTTGACGATGTGCAACATCACGGTGAAATTATTAGCATGTCATATCTCACATATGTTTTCATTTCACCTTGCACGCATTTCTCATATGCATTTGCATTCATCCTCTGTCACGGGTGAATCACTATTTTACATACTTATTGTGCAGCCGTGGGCACACACCGTGCCGAAGACTGTGTGCTGGCGTCTGCTGTGCCTGTCATCCATCTCTTTCGTCAGAGCAGCTTCAGAAGAACTGTGCGAGATGTGAAGGTAAAGTTATTTTAATGCTTGTTTTTATAATAACTTGCACGTACTTGCCATATGCGTGCATCCACCTCTTCTGTGACGTGTGCCTAACTATTTTTAATATACTATTGTGCGTGCAGCCATGGGAACACAACAGGCAGAAGGCTGCGTGCGCTGGCGTCTGCAGTGCCTGTCATCTATCGCTTCTGTCGGAGGAGCTCCCCAAGGAGTGAACAAGAGTTAGAAACAAGACTGGACTTGTACACTTCACCATGAAAAAACTTAAAAGAATGGGGAAACTTCATGTGTCTGTAGAAAAATAAAAGTTTTCATTGTCTCACTTTTGCCTTTCGTTGTTGCCGTGACTGTGAAAGCAGTTACACATAGGTGGCTAGTTACTTTTTCGCGTGTTCTTTTCTGCGGAGTTTGTTGCTTACTGCGAAGAAAAACAGGCAAAAAGTATTAGGCCTGACGGAAAATAAACAAAAAACAATGTTTGAACTGGGGATAAAAAGTTCATCCGATTGGAGTATTCGAGTGGATCAACCGTTCATCCGGCAAGGTGCAACTGTCACGACTAACGGTTGCCCGCTAAGGTGTAAATGTGAGTATTAAGTGTAGCTCTATAAGGTGCAAATGCAAGGACTAAATGTTAGTCCTTTGGAGTGACCTATGGGACTAATGGTCACTCACCAAGGTGTAAATGTGAGGACTAAATGTTAGTCCTTTGAGCTGACTAACTGTTAGACCCGGTGCCGTTAGTCCTTAAAGATTAGTTGTGGCAGCCCCATTAGACACCAATGGGACGAACCACACACCCTTTTAACACGCTTTTGTCTTAGAGTGTAACTACAAGCTTTCAAAGTAAAGTAGTGTTTAGAAGAGAATCATCGCTAAAACAATACGCAGGTATTGTTAATAATGAGTTTTCATTTCTTCGTAGATTTCGTTGCGTTCGTGTAATAACAGGTCATTGTTGCCGTGACCGTAAGAGGCCGCATAAGTCTGGAGGCACTAAGAACCTGACAAGCACAGAACTACAAACCTAACGTATTCTATTTCTCCGCTGGCATGCATTCCCGATACCGATATTCCATAGACACCATTGCGAACACCAAAACGCTGTGCACGCTGAAACTTTTTAACATAGGTAACTGAGACGCACGAGTGAGCACGCCGAAGCCCGTGTCGCCGGGCAGCTCCTCGTTGCTGCTCAGAATGGCAACCGTGTTGATATTGCTGTTCTGCAAAGTGTCCATCAAAGCAAAAACGATCGAGGCTATTCTAAGCTTCAGACTATCATTTTGAACACTAGTGCATACTTGCTTTACGGGGACAATAGCAATGCTATTGAAGAGATAACTGAACGTATGGGACTAGCAGACAAAATGTTAGCAGCTGAGCCTCACTCCTTTCTGCGGAGAAGTGGTCAGCAGGAACGCAACACGGAGGTGACGGCTAGGAAACGCTGCCAGTGCTGAAAATCGCAGGTCTGCTGGTCGTTTTGAATTATGCTTAATACTGGTGATATAAATCAATAAAACCAACAGTTATTTGTCCCTCGTTTGCATTTTAGGCTACCAATCCAGTGGTGCTCTGATTGTGCCATTTAGCTACAATTCCATATTCCTGCTCCTCACTGCGCATATCAGGTCCAGCTTGCGCGAAATGCGCCAAAGTTCACTAGTACACCCGCTTACATCATATTAGACTATTTAAGGCTCAAAAGTATTCTTGGCCATAACAAACTTTTTCGTTGCGCCTGTTCCGATACACTGGTTCACACTGGGCCCCCCCCTCAAGATCTTGAGTGAAATAAAAAGAACGTCGGGCACTTCTTTCGCATAACCAGTCAGTTGTCTGTCATATGGCATATATTCGTGGGTACCAAAACTTATTGCCTAACCGTACTGTTAGTAGCACGAGGACTCACACCCCTGAACCACTGCGTCATAGTACATTAAGAGGAAAAGCTTGTTGATGTTACGATGGGGTTTAGCGTCCCAAAACCACCACATGATTATGAGAGACGCCGTAGTGGAGGGCTTCGAGAATTTCTCCCACCTGTGGTTCTTTAGCGTGCACCCAAATCTGAGCACATGAGCCTACAGCGTTTTCGCCTCTATAAAAATGCAGCCGCCGCCGCCGGGATTACATCATGCAATCTGTGGGTCAGCAGCCGAGAACCTTAACCACTAGACCACCACGGCGGGGTGGGAAAGACTACCTAGGCGGGGTGGAAAAGACCACCGCGGCGGGCTGGGAAAGATTGAGGACTCGCTCACTGGATTACGTGCCGACTGTTTGTGCCCTCGCGATCTCCGATGTCAGCGCAGCCCTGGCCGACTGGGCTGGCCCTACGTCATCTCCTGACGCCATTCTCCGACGACAGCGTAGCTCTGACCCACTGGACTTGCCCTACTCCACCTCTTGATGCCAGCAAGAGCTCTCGCAAGTGGTGCCTCGTCCTCCTATCCCCTCGATATGTCCTCGCTCGCTGGCCTAGCGCATCTCTCTTTCTCTATACCTTTACTTCTATCCTTTTATTTCCTCCTCACCCCCGTTCCCTGTGAGCTACTGTTCAGGTGTCGCACCGTGATGCAGGCAGTTACGGGGCTCACTTTTCTATTCTTTTCCCTCTGTTAAAATCACTTAGTAGGGAAAAGTTGAGTGAACACGGACTGTTGCTAAAGCCAGCGTTTCGAAAGCAAACTTGGCTTTTTCAAAACGCCTTGAAAAAGTGCACCACCTCACTTCATATTTGAACTGATCACTTACTATGGCTTGATACGAATTCATTTTCTACCAATATTATTTTACAATATTTTTATGAATATTTGAATAGTTTGAACGTGCTCAACTTAGTAGTTGGCACTGAAAAAAGAGAGTCATTCGGTGCTACGACTTAAAATTATAGTGCGATGAAATCGACCCATTGGAAGTTGTGGTGAATTGTGATTTCACTATTTATGCAGGCACTTTCAAACAGTATGGTCGCATTTGCAAAGAGTATGCTCCGCATTTACTCATTATTTGTCTGCTGCTTTTCAGGCTAATATTTTTTTCTTGATGAGATTATGACGCCTATTATTCGCGGAAACCGCATGCACCCGCTTGCTTTGTCACTAATTGTGCAACAAGTAGCTTGTGCACTGACACAACCAGAGTGTGACACTATTTTATGCTAAGAGTTTGATTAATAGTTTTTCTCGTAGTGATAACTTAATCATCTTGTTTACATTGCACCAATATGTCCAGTAAACACAATAGAAAATATTTATTGAAAATTTCACGTGTCTTGATCAAGGTGATACTGAGTTCCCTTTTATCTGCTCCAAAGATACTCTAGAAAACAGCTTATGCTCTGAAGCTATTCCAAAAATGACTTTTATGCTCTAAAGATTGCTCCTTTTTCTGAATTAGCTGACTGGGCAACCACTGCAAATATCTACCAGAGGATTTAGAACTACTCATGGATGGCAAAATATTCGTATGAATAATTATGATGCGAGTGGTCGTTGAAAATAAACGGCTTCATTTCGCAATCTCTTATTGTCTATTAAGACTCTATGAGGACAAAATGACCTTTAACAAACCGCACAACGGCTGACCTGTAACACTTCCTCTGCTCTTAAATGTCAGCCATATTGACCATTCAACCAATTCAACCTTTTTTTCTCACGCAGATACCGAAGTCTGCGTTCTTCAAGAAAATCCAGAGAGAAGTGCCGCTCGTGGCGGGATTGATTGCGCCCGGGCAAAAGCAGGATGAATTTTTTTACTGGGTTGGTAGCAGAAATCGCGTGATCCTGTACAAACACAATTTCCAGGACGCCACACTGGTCAAACGCTTCGCCAAGTGTGGTCATTGCAGGTTCAGGAGAGCTAAAGAAAGCCTTAGCCTGCAGCCGCTGGCCATGATTTGGCTGAAAGGCCTGAAACCAGAGCTGAAGTAGACCATAAAAATTCTGTGAGCACCATACCTCTTAACGTTTTGTGCTGTCTAAGATCAATAGGACCATGGAATCTTTCGAGGCTTTTAAAGTGCATTGAGGGCAAGCAGTCTCAGTATTGTAATGGCGCTTATGTCCAAAACAAACAGCGACACAGCGGATGGGTGGAATGTCCAGTATTTAGAAATTGCAAGAAGAGTCACAGCGTCCCAACAACGGGAGAATGATTTACATATTATCTTGAATACCAATTTCTAAGTGCTATGACATTGACTGAACGCTTTTCTTATGTTACAGCACGCGATGTGAATGTATGTGCTTCATAGGAGTTGTTGAATAATGCAGCAGGAAGAAAGAACAATTGAACAGTTCACCACAATAAATAATACTAGATCAATTTTGGGACTCAAGGCGACGAGAAGGGCACCACGTAATGCTTTGTTGTGCAAACAGGCAAAAGCGCAAGGCGTTGTTCTTTTATCCCCTTCTTCGGTACCCGCCACACGTGAATTAGTGCTTCCATTATCACATGCAATATAGCTCCGGTCATTAAAGGGGCCATGATATGGTCACCCAACAATTGACGGTTGTTGGCGAAGAACGAAGGTAGACGTATGCTTTTACACGTGTGATAACTTGACTCTAAAGTATTGCTTCAGTCCAAAATAAGCTGTAAACTCTGTCCACCACCAGCGACCGCCATTTCGCCATGGCGTGCATCTTGTCACAAGCTGTAAAAAGCGATGTCATCGTCAGCTCCCAAACCACACCTACTGCACACGGTCAGTGTGTTCACTGACTTACGAGTGTTGCATGCCGCGTGGTCCGCACGTGTCACTGTTGCGGCGTGTTACCGGTAACATTGCCTTATCGTCGGCCCCATCATCTTCTTGCAAACGGGTCATTGGTTCATCGTTTTGAATAATGTGTGAACGACGACGAGCGCCACTATCATCAATGAGATGAGAGCAGTGTTCGAAATAAAGAAGAGATAAACGAGTGGGCTTCGCCATTGGGACAACGACTCGTCCTTTTTTTCACACCTTTTTGGTGCCAAAACCAGGAAGAAAGGGATTTTCGAGGAGAAACAGAGCGGATTTCACGACTTCTCGCCCACATCTGCAGCCTGGAAGATTTTGTGAAGCCACCATCACGTCAAGCTTGTGAACGAGGCCTGATTCCGGTTGGAACTCAGCACGACTCCGGCTGGAACTTAGACCACTAGGTGCACCCGTGGACGGACGTGAGCGCAGGCATCGTCAGGAGGTTAGCGAGACGGGAGCCCTCAAGTGTACTACGACTCCATCCTGACTCGCCCTTTACAAAGACGGCGCGACATCCGCAGCGTCTGGAGGCTCGCGAGATGGGAACAATCACGTTTACTTCGGCTTCGCCCTGACTCGTCCTTCAAGACGACGACCCGATACTCGCAAGGCAGTCCATGGAGGTCGAGTGCATACATCTTGAAGATGCAGCCACGTGATTACAGGCATCATCTGGAGGCTTGCAACACGGGAGCCATGAAGTCTACAACGCCTTCATCTTGGCTCGTCCTTCATGCTGATGGCGTAATATTCGCAAGCTAAGGCAGTTCATTGATGCCAACAACGCACATCTTCATAGTGCAGACCCGTGAGGCCAGACGTTGTCTGGAGGCTTGCGAGACGGGATCCTTCAGGTTTACTTCAGCTCGTCCTCACTTGTGCGTCACAAAAAAGGCCCGACGTTCGCAAGGTGATGAATAATGACAGCTCGACAACTGACAGATATTTGATATGCGAACGTTTTGTGACGGCTGCCGTTTGACCCCAACTTCACCTTGTGACACGGCTGGCCAGTGATTTCTCACGTTTACGACACTGAATCAGATCACGGAGACCCTCTACGAAAGGCGGAGTCAAGTACGCAAGTCCCTCTCGCAATTTGTCGCAGACATCGAACGCCTTCGGTAATTGGATCGCCCACGAATCTGTGAGCTACGAAGTATTCACCGAGCTTTTATTGAGCAGTATGATGAACTCCGACGCATTGACAATGAAGTACAGAATACAGTTGACATCGATCATTTGGAGGCAGAGATAGAGGAAGCTGATGTTTACGAGCACAAGATTATTCTAGGAAGGGTCAGAGCAGGATATAAGATTGTGGAAACCTTAAAGGCTCGACAGGCTCATTTAACATCAATTAGAAAACAAGTAGAAATGAAAGCAAAAAAGGCACTCTCTGCGTTTGCGTCACCCCCCCAGCCAAAGTTTATTGGACGGTAATCTTGTCGCACAGATGCCAGACGAGTTAGCCCCTGGACATATTCTTGAGCGTAGCCGAAGCCGACCTATGAACACCTTGATTGTGTAATGACTATAAAAAGAGCCCACACAGAACAACCGCTGCTTACAAAGATCTGGCCTACTCCTTTAGAACTGTCGTCAGCGTGAGATACCCATGAAAATATTGAGAAGTTTTCTAAACTGCAGTGTTCGAGGTGGAAAGCATTGCCATCATTGGAAAAGACGAAGACTTTGTAGGTGCGAAACGCCCCCCACAAGATATTGAGGATGCGTCCAAGCGAAGGCTGGCAGACATATACGTTACAAAGTCCTCATTCCCGTGCGTATAAGTTGCCGACAGAAAAAAATCAAGTCTACTTCATAGAGCAAAAAGAAATGAAAGATAAAAACGAAAGACCATGAAAACAAAAAAGCTAGCCCCTGCACTGCGCCAAGCTTCCGCTCATCGAGAAAGGTGCACAAATCAAGACTGAAGAGAATGTGCATAGTACTGCTGTATACCGCGAAGCTTCGAAATGCCGAGACAGTGTCACAGCGGCGAAGCGAAAAGATGAGATGAGAACGGAGCCAAAAGGCTCGTGCTTGCAAGGTAAATTGAGTCTGGAAAAGAAAGCAAAGAAAGACGTGCCTGAAAATGAGCTGCACGATATTTTTCTAGAGGCGCCTTCAATGGGAATTTTTATACCAAAGACACCTGCTCAGCGAGAACACAGGTTCATTTGTGTGAACGCACTCAATAGCTCAAACGTGGCACAAGTGCCGAAAGCACCACTGGAAGATCAAGTGCAGAAGGAGACACGGATGACTTTACACTAGGATTGACTTGGAACAGTTAGGAATACTGTTTCACAATCGGTGTGCACTTACAAACTACATATGTTTCAGTGTTATTCACAAGGAGCCAATGTAGAGGTGCGGAGAATGTTGTATATTGTATGAATGACGACGAGCGTCACTATCATCATTTAGATCAGAGCAGTGTTCGGAATAAGGAAGAGGTCAACTGGTGGGCTTCGCCACGGGGACAGCGGCTCATCTTTTTTTAACACATCGAGCAACAACACATCGAGAAAATTGTCTGCGTAGCGGAAGATTGCAGAGAAGCTTGCTGTCTTTTAAAGGTTGTCCACGCTTTCGGCGTACCACAGTGAGGTGCAGTTTAACCAACAGTGCGCGAAATCACTGAAGCCCATGAAATATTGAAGCGAGATAAAAGGAACGTCCGTGCAGCTTTGCTTGCTCTTTCAAGCAAGAAAATTTTTTTTTCACAAAACGTGATATCGATGATGAGTTGCTCTTATCTTGAGTGCTTTTTCGTGTAGCTCGTCTGCTTGGTTTTTCATTGTTCTTGTGAGAAGCGCATAGAAATCCCCAATGCAGGAAAATAAAAAAGAGCATTTGTAAGTTCAGTGCTCTATATGTCTACTCTTTTTTGTATTCGTTCCATGCGCCGTGAAACACTGAAATTAAGCCGCACCAACTAGCCCAACTAGCCTCGGTGTTGTGAAGTGAAAAACTCCTTACGTTCATACATCAGCAGTCGTAACAATGCTCACTTTACCTACTTAGCTGAACGAGAGTTTTGTGTGGTTATTCTTTTTTCTCTTCTATAGCACAAGGAGAGCTCATGAGATGGCACTGCCAGACCGACCAATGCAACTTTTCATCTTCAATTCATCCAGGTGCTACGCCGACGATCCCGACGCAGCCACTGCTTACCACATAGACAACCTACAAAGCACGTTCATGTCTCAGGTGCTTGGTATATTGCTCTGCTTGGCTAGTTTCTTAATCGAGATTGCGGTGAAAAAAAGTCTTCTGATAAAGGTGGCTCTCAAGTTTCAAATGATGCCGAAGGTTCATAATTCATTCTCTTCGCGGATTGCGTTGGCAGCTAAACAGAGGGGACTGAATTGCATCGTGAGGTTTCTATTGTAATGTTTGTATAACCAGAATCCCGAACGGCATTTTAGTTCTGTTACTTTTACTAGCCATTCGAACATGAGTCTACACTCTAAGGCAAAAGAGTGTTAAAAGGGTGTGTGGTTCGTTCTTTTGGGGACTAATGGGGCTTCCACAACCATTAATCTCTTTAGGACTAGTGACACCGGGTCTAACAGTCCCCACAGATGAGCTCTAGGTACTAACATTTAGTCTTTACATCTACACCTTAGTGAGTAACCGTTAGTCCCACAATTCACCTCAAAGGACTAACATTTAGTCCTCACAATTGCACGTTATAGAGCGACTGTTATTCCCCACATTTACACCTTACCGCGACACCGTTAGTCCTCACAGTTGCACCTTGCCAGAAGATAGGTTGATCCACTCAAATACTCCAATCGGATGAACTTTTTGTCCCCAGTTCAAATATTGTTTTTGGTTTATTTCCTGCCAGGCCTAAGACTTTTTTTCCTGTTTTTCTGCGCAGTAAGCAACAAATTGCGGTGAAAAGAACACGCGAAAAAGTAGTTAGCCACGTATGTGTAACTGCTTTCGCAGTCACGGCAACAATGAACGACAAAAGTGAGACATTGAAATCTTTTATTTTTCTACATACACCTGAAGTTTCTCCATTCTTTAAAGTGAATTGATGGTGAAGTGTGCAAGTCCAGTTTCATTGCCAAGTCTTGTTCACTCATTGGGGAGCTCCTCCGACGGAGTTGATGGATGATAGGCATGGCAGACGCCTGCGCACGCAGCCTTCTGCCTGTTGTGTTCCCACGGCTGCACGTACAATAATAAAATAAACATAGTTAGACACACGAGACAGAAGATTAAGATGCACGCATATGACAAGTACTGAACTTGCTGTTAAATATAGATATAAAAAAATCATGTGGTCCCGATGACATCCCTAACGAATTTTTAAAGCGGTATGCGGAGTGGATGGCAAAGTACCTTCATGTATTGTTTTCGAAATCATTGCAGGAGGGCGAGGTTCCTCTAGATTGGAAAATAGCTAAGATTACACCGCTACACAAAAACGGGAGCAAATCTACGGTTAAAAATTACCGCCCCATATCGCTTATTTCGACAGCTTGCAAACTAATGGAACATGCAATACATAAACACATCTCAGTATTTCTCGAAGAACAAAACTTCTTCACCAAGGGACAACATGGTTTTCGCAAAGGCTTCTCTACACAAACTCAATTAGTAGAAACTATACACGATTTTGCGACATCTATTAATAATGGTAATCAAACTGACGCTATTTTTCTAGACTTTCGCAAAGCTTTCGATACGGTTTCTCATAATAAACTGCTTTATAAATTAAATTTGGTACTTCAAAACCCTAAGCTAATATCCTGGATTTCATCATACATAACTGGTCGTCTACAAATGGTTTCTTTTAATCAACATTGCTCGGGTAGAGTTTCTGTATCATCTGGTGTCCCGCAGGGTTCGGTACTCGGACCACTTTTTTTCCTCATTTTCATAAATGATATAGTTGACGGCATCCCTGTAAAAATTAAACTTTACGCCGATGACTGCATCCTGTACCGCGAAGTTAAAAACTCGAATGATCAGCTACTCCTAAATCAAGCTTTTGAGAAGGTTATGTCATGGTGTGAAAGTTGGCAGATGTGTCTTAATCTTGAAAAAACAGTAGCAATGAAAATTACTCGCAAAAAAACGCCCCTAACTTACTATTACGGCTATAAAAACAATTACCTCAGTGTGGTAACCGAGTACAAATACTTAGGCCTTTTAATAACAAGTGACCTTCGGTGGAATAAACACATCGACCAAGTCATAGCTCACACACAACGTAAACTATTTTTTCTCCGCAGAGCACTGAAACTATCCACCCCCACTGTACGTCTCCTTGCGTATAAATCCGTTATTCTGCCTGGGTTAGACTACGCTGCAATTATCTGGGACCCATATACCAAAACAAATATTGATAAACTGGAATCCATTCAGAAAAGAGCAGTACGATTTATATATAATCGCTATGACCGTACATCAGTAACAGATCTGTTAACCAGAGCTAAGCTTCAACCTCTATCCACTAGAAACCGTCATTCACGTTTGAAGTTTCTTTACCAAATATTAATGGGGCATGTTAAGGTCGACACATATTCTGTTATGCCACTCACCTCTAGATACAGCACAAGATTACGGCATGATAGAACACTAACACCACATCAAACGCGAAATAATGCATTTAAATATTCTTTTTTCCCCAGAACGGTGAATGATTGGAATTTATTAACAAATGAGCAAGTGTTACAGTCTTCATTGGCAAGTTTTACTTCTAGTCTGTGTTCATGAACCTGATCTCATTTATATTTCGTATATATGCACACATGCGTACTTAGTAAGAGTGCACATTTATTCTTGAAGGTCTATGCATGTATTTTTGTTTCATTTCGTTATTGCTATATTATTTACCTACACTCGGTATTTTGTTCTTGTGTGCACGTAATTGCATTGAGGATTGCTATATATGTATTGGTATGCATGCGTACGTGTATGTTCAGATGTGTAACCGCGTTTCATTTTTTTTGATAGGTCACTTTCTGTTTTACGTCATACGAATTATGTGACCTGGTTACGCCTACCACTTGTTCCACACATTTCGTAGTACCAGATCATGCATTGTTCATCTTCCCACCCTACCAAAGTCCCGACTAGGGATTGTAGTATTTAAATAAACATGCACGTTAATATAAAAACAAGCGTTAAAATATGACACAGAAACAACTTTACCTTCACATCTAACACAGTCCTTCTGAAACTACTCTGACGAAAGAGATGGATGACAGGCATCGCAGACGCCAGCGCACAGTCTTCAGCACGATGAGTGCCCACGGCTGCACAATAAGTATGTAAAATAGTGAGTCACCCGTGACAGAGGATGAATAAAAATGCATATGAGGAATACGTACAAGGTTATATGAAAACATTCGTGAGATATCACATGCTAATAATTTTATTATGACGTCACACATCGTCAAAAACTCAATTAGATCCCCGTAGCGCAACAGCTTAGGGGCGGCGGCCGCAGCCACAACTCCGCGAATTACCGTGCCGCGAACAAGTCGGCGAGTCCTAAACGAGCGACATCGTTGAGCTCGAGCAAGCGAACGCGGGACCGAACACGGCACTGCACGCGGATTGTGTGCGGCCAGCGAACTTCGAACAGGAAAGCGAGCGTACGCTTGGCCGACGCCACGAACAGCGCCGGGGTCATTTGGAGCTAGCGCTGAAGAAATCTACAGTAATGCGGCCCATTTCCACAAACTCGAGCGAGTGCAGTGCGCAAACGCGAGTCCGCCGCCGCGCCGTCAGCTTGCGACCAACTCACAGGAAATCCACCTGTAATGACGACCAATTGTCAGTGAGGTCCAACGCTAGCGAAAGCCCCGCCAGCCCGTGCTGGTGCACTTACAGCGTGCGACATACTACAACCAAGCTCTTTACGAGAACGGGCAACGTGTTTTCGACGACTCCCTACACAGCAACGAGGTCTCAGCCCAATATCGTCAGCCCGGAGCTCATCGCGGCGGCGAAGACAGGCGAGCACTCGATGAGCGAGCGTACGGGAGGCCGACGGCAATTGCGGCCAATTTCCAGGTGATCGCAAAGCACAGGCGAACTGCAGACGCCGAAGCTTACCTTCGGAATGCATTTCTTGCGTGCGATATACAACACGGCCGAGTCTGTTGCCGGAACGCGATCCGTATCGCACACACGACAAATAGAATAGAATAAAGAATGATAACCTACTTGCCTTAGAATTCAGCGCTGTTTTCTGCCCTGAGTCGGACTGAAGTATATATCCTATAGGCCTGTTGTTTCTCTGCCGCCATATTGGCCTTCCCAACTGTTGCGGTCGTGTGTTGGTCATGACTATCTTGATGCGAGAGATATACAGCGCGGCGTGGTGACGTGTCGAGGCTTGCTCCAGACTTCATGGGTTCAGCTAAATGCAAAAGCAGCAGCGCATGCTCATCCAAGCGTACACACAAGCACCACGTCATAATTCTTAGATCGTCGAATTCAGGCGGCCGTGGTCGAGCACCCCGAGCGTATCGCAACGTGAACCATCGCCGGCAAAATACGGGGGATGACTGAGCCAGTAGAGGAGGAGAAGGACTTGTGTTCTGTGGAGGAGGAGGGCTAGTCACCTTAATTGGCAACGCTTTTCGCACTGCCTGCAATCCCGGGGCGGTTCATCCCTAGTGGAGCGTGTTTGGAGACTCAAGTGGTTTCGCACGGCATGCTTCCCTCTGTGGTTTCTCGTCAACGGTTTATCCATTCATCACGCGCGCCTTTTGGGCTCCGTTACTCGTTTTGCGGGTAATTTTGCCTTAGAGTGTATATTCCTGTTTCAGTTTATTACAATTGACTGGCTACTGGTGTAAATAACTGGTGTAAAAACTACGCAGAGAAGCGTCAGATAGTCAGTGAGTGCAAAGAGTACTCCCAAAAGTCATAAGGGCAGTGTTGGTAAATATGGCTGTTATTATAACCAAGCTGCATATGGTGACGAGGTGGAAAATTGTTGCGTGTACGCGCTAAAGAGAAGGCATAATTATACGCCATCTTGAGTTACCGGTCACATTAATGTACTGCTTACTTGCAGGTCATGGGATCAAATCCCGTCCATGGGGGCAGCATTTTCAATGGACGCGAAAATGCGTGAGGTCCATGTGCTTAGATTTAGATGTACGTTAAAGAACCTCAAGTGGCTCAAATGTCGGTAGTGTTCCCCTACGTCGTTTCTTATGGTGATATTGTGGTTTTTGGGAGTGGGATATCGAACCCCAAGAATCGAATGGTCTCTACGTGTACACTGCTTTCCTACAGGTTGTAACCGCGCCAATGCCTTCCCTATCTGTTTATGGTGTTGCGTAGGAGAAGAGTGCAATGAGATTCGGGCATCAGCGTTAGTGTGGTGTTTAGCCGGAAGGCGCCCCTACAGAAGAAGACCTGCCGACGCTTAGCCGCTTGGGCTGCAGGTGCATTTAAAGCTGCTTCATGGTTCAGTTTTCGAGTGCATTCGTGCTGTTTAAAGGTGTTAAACTTGACAATTTTTCTAATTTATTTTTTCGTAGATATGCGGTCTTCATCAAAAATCCTTGTTATATTATACCGTACGTCCCTGTTATTATCAGAATTACCAAATGACTGAAGGGCAACCAGCATTGCACGAATCTATGAGAAGGGAGAGCGTATTCTCGTATAAAATTACCGTTCAATTTCTGTAATGTCATCATGCTGCATACTTATTGAACATATAACAAACAGCATAACTATATATTTAGAAAATCATTCTCTTTTAACCAACTGTCAGCGTGGATTTGGAAGGGGGCATTCGACTGTCACACGCTGATCACAGTTGTACATTCCTTTACATCAACTCTTAAAAAAAGACAGAATATTTGACATAATTTTTCCATACTTCCGAGAAGCCTTCGATACTTTCCCTTACGATAATTTATTTCTTCAACTTGAAAATGCTGCAATTCTAAGAATATTTATTTTTTTGGTTGATGAACATTTGTCAAACCGGCAACAAATCGTAAAAATTAATGGTGAAAAGTTGGGGTCTTTTCTGGTCACATCAGGAGTGCCGCCGGGCCGTGTTTTCGCCTCTCTCCTTTTTATTACATATTGCAACGACAACGTCAACATGGTCGAAGGTGGTTTTCAGGCTCGATTCTTCGCTGATGATTGCGTGCATTTAAAGGCAATAATTATGTCACTGACCAAATTAGCTTAAGCAGTAGGTTAACTATTGTTCTTGACTACTCCTTGTACTAGGGAGTCACACTAAACACAGACAAAGGCGTGCCGATGCAAATGCCACACAAGAAATTACCTTTGCTTTAAAAGTATAAAAAGGTTCATCCCACCTGCAAGACGTAACCTAATACAATTATCTAGGAGTCACCTTTAGCAACACGTTCAGATGCAACCACCGCACAAGTATTACTTGCACTTTTGCCTTCAGAAAATTATGTCTCTTGATGCACAAACTTCAAAAAACACCAACTAATGTAAGCTGCTACGCTATAACACCCTAATCACAACTAAACTAGAATTTGCATGTATTGTTTGAGATAAGTATTCTAAAACAATTGTCAATAACCACAAGAAAGGGAAGCGAAAGGCAGTTAGATTTATACAGAAAAACGTTGTGAACACTGGTTTCACTCACTTACTTTATGAAAGCTAACCACATTTAACCACTCGAGATAAGAAGACAAAAGCAATGACTGCGATTTATTAAACTACTTTACGCGAACGATACACCACTAGACAAAATTCTCTATCTATCGCCCTTATTAACCAGAACCCTTCGTCACCGTAGACAAGACACATTTACACCCTACTTCGAGAGCACGAACACATTTAAGAATTTTTTTCTCGTACAATAAGCGAAATAAATTGTGTACTCGAATCCAAATCATAATTTTCAATGCATTTGTTAGTATAACACTTCAATAAACATATTGATTGCATTTCTGTATTAGTGTTCTTGTTTTGTTTTCAGCTTCAAGTTGTTAATTGTATCATTTTATTGCCCGCCCTGCATGGACTACGTGTGTGCAGTATTTTGTGATTGATATAAAAAAATAAAGTCAAAGTGCAAACAATACTCATGAGGCGCTTGTTGTTCTGGGCAACCAGCTTGTTTTAAAGCTATGTCTTGTTCATCGCTAGATGACCGAGGCGCTCTGTCTGCTTATTTCATATGAATGAGCGCATGCCAGTTATACGCGCAAGAATGTTTTGTGGCAGTTTGTTACACAGAGAGTTGGCTTTTGATTCTCTGAAAGTTGATTTTGGAAAGCGACGTTTGACAGGAGCTAATAGTGAAAGCTTCATTGCGTAATGTTCCAACATACATATTACCAACTGCTGCTGTAGACAAGCTTTTAGTTTACGCGCTCGCAAGCCCGAAATGTCGCTAGACTGCTTCCAGGGATATACAGGATCACAAATTCATCTCCTAAAGCTTTTTTTTTTGCCCCAGAGAGAACGCAACAGGTGGTGCCATTAAATGAGGTACCATAGCAGGTGATTGCACCATCTGAGATCTCGAAGTAAATAATTTATGGTGGTACGTACCGAAAAGAAAAGTAGAGGTATATATGTGGAACGCTTCTTGCAACACTGGCCAATGTGACTGCTGTAGAAGTCTAAAGTCGTAATATTGATGCTCAACTTGAGCCAGTATGTGATTGGCGTGGTAAATGAGGCCTGTTGTCAGTTGCTGGAGCTCGTATATGTGTGGTAGCCTCAGTATCTGGCTCGCCAGCTCTATTTAATTACGCCATTTCGGTAGTGAGCAAAATTTATGCTGAATAGTTGTCCAACAGGATGATTTTACCGGATGTGGCAGCCTGCTACGCATTTATTGCGACACAGTACTACGTAGCGTACGCCCATTGTTTCGCCGAAAGCGTGTCCATGGGCTTCAATTCTTCAGCTTCAGGACCTTATTTCAGCATTGCACATAGCAGTTACCGCGAGGCTGCCTCGGTGGTGGCACATTCATTCATTGGGTACTCAGACAAAGCACGTTCACGGATACTAATACTTGTCATGCATTGTTACGCTTGGCTTCAAGCATAAAGGGTTTGCAAAGACCGACATTACTTCTTCCTTATCGAACTGGCGCTTCTTTTCTAAGAAATCTTCGGATTGTTATTACGGCTATAAGTTCCGGGGTAGTGTAAGTGTAGTGTATTAGTAGACTAATTATACCACCTAATTATGATTAATTCCTCCCCCGAACACCAGCAGCAGCTGGAGTTTCATGGAACGAAAGCCGAACAGCGCGTTCAGGCGAAAACCTCAGATGACTCCTTAAACAGAAAGAATCCTTTGGTGGCGTCCGTTGGTGACTCACGTCAGCAGCCTAAACACGAGTGATACAAGTAACTATTATTACGTGATGACATCACAGAGCATAGAATTTAGTGATATAATCGTGACCTCGTCAGATTACATGTTCTCTTGGTAAAAAAAGAACGCCCTGCCGTGGTGGTCTAGTGGCTAATGTACTTAGCTGCTGGCCCAACTAATGTACCCGCCTGCTGACCCGCAGGTCGCGGGAACAGATCCCGGCTGTGACGGCTGCATTTTCGATGAAGGCAATAATGTTGTAGGCCCATGTGTTTAGATTTAGGTGCACGTTGAAGAACCCCAGGTGGTCGAAATTTCCCGAGCCCTCCACTACGGCATCTCTCATATTCATATGGTAGCTTTCGTACGTTAAACCCCACATATGAAACAAAGAGGACGGGGCGAGTGCAAGACCGCCATGGGCCCCGTCGCTGGATATGAGCCATCGGGTGTCGGACACGAACATCCAAGAGTTGAACCGGCCGGGGGCTTCTTGCCGTCACGTGCCCGCTGGAGGGGACCTTAGCCATCTGGTCCAGAACGCCTGCCCAGGGCCTGCGGACTTCGGTGCCGGCAGGCGAGCTACAGCCGTAGGGCTATGGGCCAGAGTTAAGCGCCTAGCTGCCTGGTAAGGTTAACTCTGGTTTCTAGACGCATCACCAGCAACCAGCGTTCTCTCATCCCCGACAAGTCCGCGTCCTGAAGACGGAACCACCACGTTCCGGTTCGTTAAGCGTCATCTAGCCGTCAACGAGTTGGTGGGACTGAACTGCCATCTTTCACCATTCCGCCGCTGACCCGCGTTCAGCCTGTGTAGTTTCGGTGTATTAATCGAATTGGTGTTTTGTTTCTAATTAGGAAGGTTTTACCACGTCTAGTCAACTTTCATTAGGTGTTTCGGTCTTGTGGGCCATTTTCGCCTGTTTACTCTTCAATCAAACTTCTTGTTTGGGTTTTGTTGTTACAAACGGTTTGTTCCTCTTTAACGCTCTCGGAGGTTCAAACCTAGAGAGCTCTTAAGAACATTAGAAAAATAACGTTACATCAAACAGCTGTTCGCAGTCTCGTCACTCACCTACGAATGCGAGCGCAAACACAACCAGGCCACAACAAGTTTCAAGTTATATTATTTTCAAAAACAAGTTACAATATCTAAAATATACAGACGTGGGTCCCGGAGCCAGAGTCTTTTGTGGGACCCTCGGTTTGTCAATACAAAATGACGATATAATTTATACAGAGCAACAGAAAAGTCTTACAATATACGGACATCAAAATACACTTTTAAATCACAACTCAAACCAAAACACGCAACATAGTATAAAAAGAACCGAAAAACAAACAAGTCAAACAGGTAAACGACAAGTATGGTTCTTCAAAAAAATGATTTTTGACGGACTTTTTGAACAAAGAAAATGAAGTACAATGCTTATTACTAGAAGTTAATGCCTTCCAAAGGGATATCGCACTAAAAGCAGAAGTTGTTTACTCATAATTAGTATGAGCGGGGGTAACAGGAAATTTTTATTAGCCGCACACCTCGTCACACTATTATTCTGCAAAAGATCAGGTGCAATAAATGGAAATGCCAGTTTAGTATGCAGCAATTTGTGGAATAAGGTCAATAGATTCAACCGGAACAAAAGCTTTATTGGCAAGATATTGTAAGAGCGTAGTAATGTGTAGGCGTTCGATTGCGCAGAACTAGAAGTGACAACGCGTATTGACTGATTTTGAATATATATGCTGTATTGATGATAATTGACAAGCACAAGCGTTGCCCCATGATACTACACCGTAAGTAATATGACTATGAATGAACGCAAAATACAGCGCCAGTAGAGCTTCACGGGAAAGGAAAGGGCGAGCTTTGATTAATGCGCGGATACCAAACGCCTTCTTCTGCTTAAGATGGTTAAAGTGACTGCGAAAGGTAAGGCATGGGTCAAAATGTATGCCAAAAAAGACGACATCAGAACAAGCTGAAATAGAATGAATACTAAGTTGTATTAGGAGAACAGTAGAAATAGTGGATAATGACCTCTGAGCACTTTTAAACACCATAAATTTAGTTCTTGTGGGGTTCATAACTAAGTGTATACTGCTGCACCAATTCATGAGGGCATTTAATACAAGATTTACCTTTGAAACAGGAGCATGAATATTTTTATTAGATGAAGATATTGTTGTGTCATCAGCATATAGAACACAGTGATCACATTCAAAAGAATAAGAGCATCAGGAAGACCATTCATATATAAAATAAATAGCAAAGAGCCCAATAATGAGTCCTGCGGTACTCCTTGGTTAACTTATTTTATTGTAGAGAAGGTATTTGCGGCGTGTACTGTGTACTGACGGTCAAGTAGGTAATTTGTTAAGCATGTAAGCGCAGGGCCAGACACACAGCTCCGAAGAACCCGACGGAACGCATAGAACAATGCGCAGCTTGTTTTTCTCGCGCTTATTAGGACAGCAAACTCAGCATGGGACGCCCGCTCGCTCATGAAGAATCCGATACAAGTCCAGCGTCGAAGCGCAGTGGCGCTGCAGGGACTGAAACGCCGATGCGAACGCGCCGCTTAGCGCCGACCTCGGAGAGGAGCCGCCACCAAAGCGCACCCGCGTCGTCGTCCCCGTGACCTTTGTGATGGAGCCTCCAGGGCTGGACAATATCCTTACCAAGTTTCTTTAGGCGGCCTCGGAACAACGCGCCAACTTCACGCACACGCACTCAGTGACTCCCGCGCTCCCCAGAAAACACGCTATACCGACGCGCGCGCGCTTGCGGGAAAAGGTACTATGGCGCGGCGACAAATCCTAGCGGCTGTCCCTGTCGTTTTGGGCCGCCGTAAACGAAGCCGTGGCCTGCCGATCATGCCAATAGAATATATTCCATTTCTTTACAGTATATATATATATGGCTTGCCATTAGCACACACAACAACGTACGCTTTGTGGCGTAGTGGTTAGCGCTGCGAATCGAAAGGTTGCCGGTTAGACCCCACGTGACATTTGCTTGTCTTCACGTTTTTGTTTTGCCGTATGCTAATTTGTATTTCACAACGTCATATGCGTAGCGGCCATACGTCGGTGGAACCGTGATGAACTCCGGCATAAAACACTTTCGTGTTATAAAAAGAGATCAGTGCTTGGCGACACTGCAAATTGAACCCTGTACCTCCTAGATTGTACTTGGACGCTGTAACCTCTCGTCCACTACTGCAGTGTTTGACATGAAAGCCTGCGCCACTGCAGCATTTACGCCATTGTTACTATGTCGTCGCTCCATCAAAAAATTTTAAATTCAAAACATGGGCTGAGACTTGGTCAAAAATAGAATAAAAGAAACAGAATGCGTTCGCTTAAGTTGATTAGAAGATAAAAGCCACCAAGAGTGTTTGTATTACTGCGCAATATATATCGGCGTTCGAAACGGTAATCGAGTGTCTTGAATTCACTTTCAATACATCAATAGTCAGTTTTTTTTCCTTTATCGTTATTCAAGCGAACTTTACCTAATCCACTGACAACGCTTTTAGTTAGGTTTGATTTTGATTAGGTTTGATATGTAAAAACAGTCACACTTTATCTAGCTTTGTGTGTCGCTGTCACTCCCATAGAACGCGTACTCGGCTTTTTTTGCACTTCAGGCACGAGAAGCCACTCTGAAGAAGCTTTCCATGACGTCTTCTGCACCAGAGAATCGTCTGAAACGGTCTCTCTCTTTTTTTCTGTCCTTGGTTTTCCGCCTGTGGTAATGTCTCTTGACGCCAAGACTTGTGAACGTCCCTTGATTTATGCTTGCTCGCGCGGACGCCGCAGGGCAAAATAACGGCACCGTCTTTTCTGAAAAGCATTAGCACTGAAACACCTCTCGAAGAATCTCCCTCGTTTTACGTTGTGACACATCTAAGTGTTAAGCGTACGCATTTTCTCGGTTTCGGCTTTATCAAAATGCTGTGGTGCAAGGAACCTGTCACATTGCACCCTCAATACCATTCTATTACTGCTGTTCTATATTTCTGCAGAATTTCTCCACAGGCGCATATCCACTCATGTGTCTTGCAATCAGATGTGTCTTGCAATCAGATGTGTCTTGCAATCAGAATCCTGTAAGAAAGGCAACGTTTTACGTCTAACCTTTACAGCAACTGCTATAAGAAGCTCGAATATGTCAAATTGATTGAGTACAAGCACAGCTTCATTAAAAATGTAAGTGGTTGCGGTAAACGGGGGAATACAATTGGGGCATATCTTCAAACAATGCATGCATCAAGTTTGGCGCGGTTTCATTGATGTGGTGACCCTGGAGTGTTGCTCTCTCGCACTTTGCAAAACAATGCACAGATTATAGCTTAAAGCTATAGACATTGATGAAACACGAGTTTTTGCTTTTGCGCAGGACACCCGGACGTCTGTCACAACCTGGTGGTGTATAAGTGCTGTAGCAGACATCCGCCTAACTGGAAGCTGAGATGCAGGAAACCATTGGCTATCATCAGATACTCTAGGTGCTAGACGCTCTGCGTGCGACCTTGCTATCATCGGCACACGCTTCTTTCTTTCCTCGTCGTTTCATCGGCTTTCGTGTGTACTCCTTACCCTCAAAAATACCGTGTAAGTTAAATTTATGCCAATATTGTAGTACCACCGCGAGATAAGAGTATTCTTGGCTAAGAACATGCGCAGCCAAGAGAAAGGTTGTGAATTCGTACCCAAGTGCGCCTGCTCCCATTGACACTGCGTATAAAAGTTGTTGCAGTTAAATAAGGAGTAAAAAACGTGGAAGAACTTCATTGTGAGTTTTCAGATAGATTACTCACTGCTGGTAGGGGCTAACTGTCAACTGCTGAACTTTGCGCACCAGCGTACGTTCGAATGAGAATGAGCTTTGCTTGGAGGTTGAATACTGCTCATTTCTGCTGTTACGATATTATTATTGTTGCTTTGAAAGAGCGTGCTGAATAGGCGTTCTGATCCTGAGCGACACATAGCAAATAAATGAGCTATATTCTGTTAGGTTATCACAAGCACTGAGAAATGTGCATTTCTAAAGAAGGTGGTAAAAGCCAGACCACTGGAATCACGAATAAAGTAAATACACCTTCCTCCGTCTTTGAAGTATATTGTGGGTAGCCCGTCAACTTCGCCTTTCAGTGTTAGTTTACGAGCTTGGTTCAGGCCTCACTGACTCATAGTGTTTTTTTTACTAATTGTTCAGAATTACGATCTGAGTCTACATTGCTAATGAACATATACCCAGATGGGAGGTTTTGTGGGATGATTCTCTCGCCTAAATCCGGTGGCCTCCCGCAAACTTGTACCGACGCCTATACATTCATCTTCCTCTGTTTCACTCCGGTAGGCTAAAGACAGAGGAAAACAGAGCCTTTTCGCTGATTATGCTCTGATGCATGCGCCGCAAATACTCCAGCGCATTGCTCAGCGGCTTTCATTGGATGCTGCAGGAGTGACATCCCCGCCTGGTTGCCGTTCCCCACGAACCAAGCTAAAGCAGGCCAAGCCAACCGAATTGAAGTGCAGCGAGGATTGTTCGGCCACGTTTACTAAGAATAAATCGCGTTCAGTGCACCTAGTGTACGAGTGTCAAAGAAAGTTGTCATAAATTGTGGGCACCAATATTGTGTGATGGTTCCATGCAGCACTGTAACTCGCGAGTAGTGAAAGACCCAGTGGTCGCTGCACTCTAAGAAGTAAAGGAGGAAAAGGAGTATCGAAGTTGCTCTTTTAGAGGAGTAACTAAATTGCCACGCCCATTGCACCATTTGGAAGTAACTGCGAAGGAGTAAAGACACTCGTGATTACTCCTCAAAGGAGCAACGATTAGCAAAAGAAAAGTTAGGTTTCGGTTGGCTTAACCAGCCTTTCGAAGTGCATGGTGGCCTTTGATTAGATGTACAATACATGTGCAAGCGTCACACTCAGAAATAAACTACATACACAGGATTCGAACTCACACCCACCCTGTCAGCATGCTTGTACACTAACCAGTGCACCACACCACGCTGCGGCACCGTCTGAAAGGAAACGGGCTTGTGTAGGCACCGATGGGTCGTTTGCAAACGGCGCAATTGTTCCTGCAGTTAATCTTAAAAAACGGGTGCATTACTCCACGCAGAGAAAAGTGCACCCCCTCGCCGTGCCGTGTGCAATCTTCAGCGCGCATTCCATCTTTAGGAGGAGCAAAGAGCCCTTTTCAGGGGTAACTGCGCAGTTACTACACAAAACTTTTTAGAATGTGGAGCGGCGTTAACTGGTGAGCAAGCTCTTTTCGAATTATCTGTGTTAATCTTGTCAGAAAGTGCTAAAACTGGGAAGGGTTGATAACCAGGCATGTTATCTAGACTGGGCTTGCTTCATAAGATGGCAGAAAGAAGTTCAGCAGAAAGACGAAATCTTCATTGTTGGGACCATGGTATTTTTTTTCTTAAAACGTACAACTTTGGTCATTTTTATCACACCACTATAATATTAAAACCTCTGGTTGAATCTCTCTAGATATGCAGTAATGAAAAACGTCCTAGTTGTGCGTTCATTTATAAAAAGTTACTAGTTGTTATAAGTAAACACCATTCGAGCAAATTAATTTTTGGTCTGGTGTACGGAAACATCTTTCCACTTTTGATTTATTGCACGTGAAATAGACGTCTACCATTTGGTATAAAGTATTTTGATCCAACATGTAAACTGAAGTAATAAAACATGAATAAATGAAGCTGCCTGAAGAGTTTTTAAATTTAGGAAATAAGCTTAAGAAATCAGCTTGGTGTAGGCTTTTAAAACGCATATACCTACTCATACTGATGTAAAATTTATTTCGCTCGTATCAAAAATATATTTTATAAGTAGTATTTTCGATATTATTCTAGAAGTATGACTGACCCGTCGGGAACGTGGCGCTCTGATGAGAAAAAAGATGGGGGAAAGGTGCACCGCAAGAAAGCACTCTTGAAGGTCCAAAATGTTTTTCTTTTGTAGAAGGCCGTTAGACAAGAAAAACGATGATAAGTACCTTCGGGACAATAATGCGACTGCCCTCGGGGTATTTCATAAAGCCAACGCGTGCCGGGTCGGCACGTTCTCGTTCAGCGAATTCGCAGTGCCTAAGGTTGCCTTATCATCCAGATAATTCGGTGGCATTGTGTCGAAGGGGGCACGATATAGACAGTGGGCGACAGAGTGTTTTTTTAAGTTGTAAACAACGGTAATGTCTAATTATTGAAGTCGTAGGCTGCGCCGCACGAGGTGACCTGAACGGTCTTTTAAGTTAGCTAGCCAACACTAGGCGTTGTCCTCGCTCACAACTTTTAAGGACCAGCCTTCAAAGTTCTGGGCTCGAGTACATCGAAGTAATAAGCGTTAAATCATTCAAGTTTATCTCTACTATGTTTACTGAACACAGCAAAATTATTACAGAGAAGAATGTTTCACCGTATTAGTGCATTGTTTCTGTCTGCCTCGGTAGAACAGTGGCTATACGGTGCCCGGCTGCTGACCTGAAAGTCGTGGGTACTTTCCCGGCCATGGCGGTCGCATTTCGATGAAGGCTAAAATGGTAGAGACCCATCTGCTGTGGGATGCGACTGTAGGTGAAAGAACACCAGATGGTTGACATTCTCTATGGCGTCTCTCATAATCATCGTTTGGAATATGGAATATCTGATCTTAATAATATTATAATGGTAGAATATTTACTATGTTAGGATATGGTCGTATAAGTCGTGAGTTCGATCTCGGTGGTGGCGGCTGTCACAATTTGATGCAGGTGGTTTGCTGAGAGCCCGTGTATCGCTATGTGAGTGAAGGTTAAAAGCATCAGACGACCGACATTCTTCGAAACCTCAACGGCACTGTACACGTTATCACATCGTGATCTCAGTATGGAAACCTGAATACATAATTGCCATGGCAGCGTCTTTATCAATTTTAAATAGCAATTTGCCACGTGTGTCAGCACTGTCATGCGCAAGAGCGTGAGTGTCTAGAACATCCCAGAATATTGACGGTTATTCTAATAAGCCTGAGCGTAGATTGGAAAAAACAGAGCTCATTTTTTAACTGACATGGCCACAAACAATAAAGCTGATTGATTTGTGGCCTTTCACGTCCTAAAACTACCGTATCATTATGAGAGACGCCGTAGTGGAGGGCTCCGGAAATTTCGACCACCTGGGGTTCTTTAACCTGCACCCAAGTCAACAATAAAGCTGTAAACTGCAGTGCCACACGTATATATGCTCGAGACAAAGACGAACGAAGGAATACACACGGATGAGCGCAAATCATGGTAATAAATTCAGCCCTACTGCTTGCTTCCTCATCATCACAAGTGTACGACGTTCTTATTGCTACTCTTATTACTTAAACCATATTATTGTTACCGGTAGCCTATTTATTGGTGAGAGCGCTCGTTGAACAAGATAGAACCAGTCCAGTAGCAAAGAAAAATCGTCGTCGTCTTTCTCCTTTATCATGCAGCCACGCTGGAGTGGCTGGTATGTACCCCCCCTTTCCCGCAAGTGGTGGAAGCACTTTCTTAGTTCGCAATCTACGCAGATGCGGCCGAAGGACGATGATAAGACTTGAGCCAAGCTATGCGAACGATGTCGCTCGAAAGTGAAGATGACGGCGTTGTATTGGTTAGAAAAATCTGATGTGTAACGTCAGTCACCTGACGAACGACATTGTATGGTCCAGTGTAGCGTGAGAACAATGTTTGAGAAAGCCCTACATGCCGAGTGGGTGACAAGAGAAAAGCGTGGCAACATAGGCTCTATGATGACTCAGTAAAGCTAACTTGGTGCTCTTTGGCACCGGAGTTAAATAACTGCAGGCCGCAGTGGGATACTATGTTGGTTTCTTTAATAAATTTCTTAGCACAACTAATGCTCTGCACATTAAGCCCACATAGAAATGCGGCTGCCATGGCCGAAATTTTACCCTAAACCATCACGTAAGGGACACATTGATTGTACCTCTCGCACTCTCAGTTCGGTTGTGATCGAAATTAGACCAAGTTTACGAAGCTTCTCTTACGTGCACATGCGAAGGGCCGGCCACATCTTCAAAAAACTTGACTTGAAGCGCCATCTAGATCCATCAATAACCGGGTGGAAGTATGACGATGAGGACTCATCTCTGTGTTAGAGAGGCTCGTTTTGGTAGGTTTAAGGCATTTTGCCTTATTAAAGATTGCGTTGAATTTCATTGTGCGAGAACAGAATAATCACGAAACATATATTTTATGGCTTGAAAGCAAATGGCTGGTTCACTGAAAATTTCCCAGACCATGCACGCACTTCTTTTTTCAAGAAGAAAATTCCTAGAAAACTGGCAAAACTACCTGGACAGCAAAAAGCGTAATTGCTGTACATAGAGGCTTTTTTTATATTCATCAGTCTGTAGTGGCAGAGCAACCATCATTGATCCCTCTTGGTGCTTTTGCATCGCTGTGCCTTTTGGCGGAACCGCAAGAAGAAGAGAAAGAAGAACATGGATCGTAACCCGAAAAACCAAGAAGGATTGAAGGATACAGAAGAATCATCACTTGACAACGTGAGCTTTTTTATATGCTCTTTACAACTGCGTATCGAGAGGCAGCTCTGTGGTCTAAACTTGATAGTATGCTGTTTGCTTCGCAGCCTCATTCACGTTATCTGCTGTCGCTGTGTGTTACAATTTTATATGTGTAATGCAATTCCTGCTAATCGCACGCAGTGATTTTCTGAAATGCGTAGCTATTGTTGAATTCCATTGACAAAATGCGGAATAGTTCATGCCGTGAATTTGAATAGCATCAGTGAGAAACATGGCCTATAAAAATTAGAAAAAAACGAAGCCCACACAAAACCACATGAATCCACACTTAAGTACATTCTCTGTATTCATAGTATCGTTAACAAGTACCAAGATCCTCACGCGTGGTCATTTAAGAAACTGCGTTGCTAATGATAGATGTTGGCGTTTCATGTTCCAAGTCATTTATATAAAAGAGACGTCATGGTGGAGAATCATGAAAATTTCGCCCATAGGGCTTACTCGGTGCCCAAAAGTCACCGAGTAAGCCCCCTATGGGCGAACCGAGTAAGCCTTATGGGTTTTTGCACTTTAGGTCGTTCTGAGGTAAAGTTTGCTCGATGATATAAAAAATGAGATTAACCTATTTTATATACGATTTCCTAGCAATTTTCTTGCCATTTTGACGAAAGCCTATATATTTCAGTATTCATGAATTTAATATCTCGTGAATTTTTTACGACTGAAATATATATCTCATTAGGTGGTAATTATTCAAATCGGTACCACAAGAACAGTGGGGTACATCACTTCATTTGTGCTTCAGCAGGTCTATGCATTTAGGCAGAATTCAAGAAAGAATAATCTCCATAGTAAATATAGATACCTAAGTAATATAGAAAACATGGTTTTGAAATAATCGAGTTTATATTCAGAAACAAACACCTCAAAATCCAATATACAATGCCACAAACAACACTCAGTTGTTTCATTTAGTAGCTACAAGCTTGGTAACCATTGCGAAAGTCATCTTTTTTCAGTTTAGAAAGTCTGTTATTTGTTTCCTGGCTTCTTTTGTGAGCTGCCATGCAGCTCTATCCGCAATGTATCGTAGATTTTAGTCAATGTTTTCTCTCATAGTGGCTGTGTTTTGGCCAGGCTTCAACACACCTTTTTATCAGAGTCATTCCTCGTGCGATACTGCCATCACAAAATGGAACTACAACACCAAATGCCACAATGCTTTGAACTCTGAACCTAAACAACGACAGCAAAGACTCTGCAACGCCATTCCTCATAGCTCAACAATTGCACTGGACAGTTTGAAAGAATTACTTGGTCAAATCGCATCACAAATAACAATTATGTTCATTAGAGCACACCTACTGTCACGTAATTAGCCTCGAAGAATGCCGAAAAGGCTCGGGGGTTCAACAATTAAGATCTTGCGGGATCGACTTTTTGGCACCTCAGTAAGTCACCGGCAGTTATTCGCATTCTCAAGAGAACAGTAATGCTTCCCTCAAAATTTGAAGTCCTCCTAAAAACCTTTTTAGAGGCGAAGCTCCTTAGGCCATGGGTCCTTCCCTCCTTCGTAGGTGGTATGCAGCCACCTCTAGATTTTGACTTGCTCATTAGATGGCGTTATCTGTATATGTCCTTCGGAATAATATAACAATGTGGCATTAGTGGTTTGCAGAGCATATATAGGGAGGGATTGATGATTAGTTGAGTGAAGCGTTCGTCCGGGCTTCAGTCTATTCGTGCCTCCATCCATTTGTCCGTCCGTGCGTCTCTCTGTCCGTCCGTGCCTCTGTCCGACTCTCCGTTCATCTCGACGCACATACGGTTGGAAACACGGACGCACGAAAGGAGCTTCACCCCGCTTTTCACAGTTCCCGCCATAGATTCACTGGAATTTGAAAGACGACAGTATTTCTTCGGATACTTCGACGCAAGAATTTTGATCTGTCTGACTGTACATTTATTTATTTATATATCATTTATTTATAATACCTGAAATGCCCCAGCTTGAGGTTTTACATAAGGGATTGGCTGTTATGTAGTGAGTAAATCTTGAAGGCTTGCGGGTTGGATTGGAGCACAGGTTCTCTGGGTATGCGGTTCCAGTCTTTTGCTGTGTTGACGAAGAAGGAGCGTACATGCGCAGCGGCCGGTGCCTGTGGTGGGCCAACTGCTTTGGTGTGATTTTGGCGGCAGGATGGACGAAGAGCAGGCAAGATAATTGAAGTGCTAAGACAGGAATGAAAATTAAAATTTGTGAAAAAGGCACAATCTAGACCTAAGGCGTCTGAGTTCTAAGTTACCAAGATGTGCTTTGCATGTTAGTTTTGTAACACTCCAGTGGAAAGAATGATCTGAATAGATGTAGGAAACTACGTGGTATTGTACTGCTTGCGCCGCTTTAATAATGTTAGTTTGATGTGGGTCCAAAGTGGAGCATGCGTATTCTAACTTGGGCCATACGCATGTTTGATAAGCTAACAATTTGACCGATGGGGGAGCAAGACGAAAGTTTCTTCGAAAGTATCCCAATGTGCCGCTAGTTTTGTAATGATGCTTGTGATGTGGGAGGACCGTTTGATTGATATGTGGGGTTCAACGTCCCAAAACCACCATATGAATATGAGAGACGCCATAGTGGAGGGCTACGGAAATTTCGACCACCTGGGGTTTTTTAACGTGCACCCAGATCTGAGCACACGGGCCTACAACATTTACGCCTCCATCGAAAACGCAGCCACCGCAGCCGGGATTCGATCCCGCGACCTGCGGGCCAGCAGCCGAGCACCTTAGCCACAAGACCACCGCGGCGGGGCATGTAGGAGGACCAGGAAAGATCGCCACAGATAGGGACGCCGAGGTACTTGCGTGAGTTGCCAGAAGAAATCGCAGTGTTGCAGAGAACGTACTGCGTTTAAGAGAGATTAATTCTGTGGGTGAAAGAAAATAACAATGTTTTGTCTGTTTTTCCAACATAACGTTGCCCCAAACAGGCCCAAATGGTACCTCAAATGGCGAACGCCATCCGCAGCGTCCACCAATGTGGCTCACACAGTAAAAAAATTTTACACCCAAAAGGGTGTAAAAAGGGTGCTTTTACGAAAAAACACCCTTTGCAACACCCTTTACCACCCATAAATGGTCGATTGAAAAAAAGCACCCTTTTGTTTGGGTGCTTGCCTCGATAGCACCCTAAAATAGGCTCTAAGGGTGCTTTTGTGCCTGAGAAGGGTGGAGGTGACGATTCATCAGATGGAATATTCAGCATAAGAAGAACACATATTTATAATATTTGGGCTTTTACGTCTCAAAAACATCGATATGATTATGAGGGTCGTCGTAGTAGTAAGTTCCAGAGATTTTGACCATTTAGTGTTCTTTTATAAGCACTGATATCGCACAGTGCACAGGCTTCTACCATTTCGCTTCCGTTTTAATTCGACTGCCACGGCCGGCATCTAACCCACGACCTTCGAATTGGCGGCCGAGCAGCGTAGCTTCTGCACGAATATGTGGACCTTGCGTTAAATGACGGCCTAATTGACTTAGAATATGTGAAGGTGCTCTCCGAATACAGCAGAATACCAGCAGAAGCAAATCGCGTTTCATCTATAATGGCAATTAACTGCAATCCATGTTACGAAAGCTTTCCTTAGCGTTGGTTATAAGCTACATGTTTGCTATGGAATATATACAGGAACATAATGTTTGCCCCAGTATGGGTGTGTGTGCGTGAGCCTGCGCATGTGTTCGTGTGTAAGCGCGGTTTTGTGTAAATCCGTGCATGTGTGAGTGCGCGTGTTTGTGCGAGTCCATGCTTGTGTTAAGCGTACCTGTGCACATGTGTACGCCCATGCAGGCGTGCGTTTACGGTCGCGTGTGCGTGTGGCCGTATGTGTGTATACGTGTATGTGTGTGCGCCTGTGAATAAGTATGTGTGTGTATCAGCCCGTGCGCCCTCGAATTTCGTGTGTGTGTGTGTGTGTGTGTGTGCGCTCGCGCGCGCGCGGGAGGAGGGCACTGCTTCGTAGTGTTTAAGGTCCCACGCCTGTTCAGACTGGGAGTCTATATGGGAGGTGGCTTAAGGAATGGCGGTGGTCAACGCATTGTACACGGACTATTCAGTACATGGAAAACAGCTGCACATTGTCGTACCTCATTGTTGCTTGCGAACTTGCTGTGGTAGCTGATTAGCTCCGTTGAGGCACTTCTACTCTCGAAAACGTGGGTTATGACAAATTCACACGGAAACTTGTCACTGCACTTATGCACAAGCATCGTTTATATTAACAACGTTAACAAGAACGTGGCCTGCCTTTGCTACAGGTGCTTAGCTAGCTCATTGGCCAACCATATGGAATCATGTGCTGATCATGTGGTCAGCAAAAAGTCTGTTATAACAACCTCGGCACGTTTTGTGGTGCGTGACAAGCCTTCTAAACATCCGCAACTGTGGATTATTTCGTTCCAGCTTCGACTACGCATTCGGTGTTTGCGGCACCATACGCGGAATCGCCAGACACGGACAATGCGAAAAAAACGTTCCTCTGAAAAATGTGTAGCGATGCTCTCCCGCTAATGCCACCGAGGACGAAATAATTATTGTTTCTGGCCATTCCAGGGTGCACTTTGTTTTCCGCAAGTTTTGCTTCACTATTTTTCGCCCACTGCAGTCGCATTCTGTCAAAATACTCAAACAACACAAGGCTGGTAAATAACCTGCGCCGCTGTGCGGAAGGAGAGTTGCCATTTAGAAGGAGTCATTCTTGAAGCGCAATTCGATTGCCTTCCGCGTGGAACCGCCGCCTTCTGTATGCACCACAGCGTTTGCCTTTCGGCGCCGTCTTGGCGGGTTTGCCCCCCCCCCCAACTCACCCGGGCCAGCCGTCCCCCCCGCCCCCACAACGGCGGTGTAGATAAGCGAATAGTTGCGTCACCGAACACCTGCGTCGACAGCTGCGGCGCCGCCGCCAGTGCCTCCTCTCCTCTCTCTCATCGTTTCTCTCTCTCTGTCTGACCGTCTTTCAAATGCGTTGCGTTGGTTTGGGGTCTTGGTCGCTGTGCGAGTTCTAGCGAACAGGCGCATCTTCAATGGTGGTCACGCATGACACCGTGTTCGAAGTGACGCTCGGATTAAGGAATGTTCATGGAGCGGCGGACGCGGACAACGTGGGCCTGTTAACGGTGAGTGTACCGTTTTCGTAGGTAGTAATCATACAGCGGGGTTTTTAGCACAGCGGCCGCGTCAGCAGCACGGTTAAGTGAGCTCTTCACATATCTACCTATAACTTTAGCAATTTTGGTGGTTCTAGGAGGGTCAGAGTGGTGTCTATTTGTTCGTGAAGATACAAGGAGTACAACCGCTACAAATGCTGCTATTACAAAGGAAAATTTTAAATTGTAGGATCGGAAAACAGTGTGAATTTGTGAAAACAACAACAGTCGGACCACGTGTTTTTTACGATCATTTTTAGCTTCGTTAATATTCTACCGGGAAACTTCTTACTTATAAAGTTGAAAGTCCTTAGGGTAGACCTGATGCTGCTGAAGTTTGATCAGACTAGGTTTAATAGTTCCAGAGTTATTAAGCAATCAAAATTAAGCCTATTCACTCAAAAGAATTAAATTGGTAATATCACCTTGCAAACATATTTAAATTTTGTCCGCTTGATTATAATATTAAACAGCACCCCAAATGCTACCAGGAGGCCCCATTTTGTACACTCTATTCCCTTAATTAAGGTGGTAATCAGCAAAAAGCTCATTTGATTAAAACAATTTTTCAAAAGGAGCTACAAACGCCACCGAAAAATAGCTAATATCTTCTTTTAGAACACAACAGTCCGGTTTTTTCCGTGTAAAAATATTTTTGATAGCTTAAGGTAACCGGAAGATACAGAATGGAATGGAATGGAAAAACTTTATTTCGGTCCTGCAGGACGCGCTTAGCGCGTAGCGGGCGTCTCCCACGTAGGGACCGACAGGGAGTACCTGGCGGCCGCTTCGTGGGCCTGCTGGACGGCCCATCGCTGGTCGGCGAGAAGTGAGCTCCTGAGGGACCTCTCCCACTTGCTTGAGGTAGAGTCGGGAGGAGATGTTCTACACTCCCAGAGCATATGTTCGAGTGTCGCTGTGTGTCCACATGATGGGCATGTGGACACACAGCCCATCAGATACAGAGTTAGAAAGAATTTAACGAGAACCGCTAATAAACGTGTGGCGCCCGCGTCTTCCCTCGCCCTCGCTCAGGAGGAGGGTGGCTCACTGCTCGGGAGAAAGGTACGCCCGTCAGATCAAAGTCTTGGACCACGTGTTTTTTTTCTCTCCTTACGATTGCTTTTAACTTTGGTAATAACCTACCGGGAAACTTCTAACTCATACAGTGCAAAGCCCTAGTTGTAGACCTGTCGCCGCTCAAGTTTCATCAGGACAGGAGTGATAGTACCGGAACTAGAAACAGCACCCCATAGGCTTACCGGAGGCCCAACTCCGTACTCTCTAGGCCCCTAATTAAGGGGGTAATCAGCAGAAATCTCATTTCAATTAAACATTTTTATAAAAATAACCACAAACTTGACTGATGCACCGCTGAAACCTACCTTTAGAACATGGCAATCCGCTTCTTCTTGTGAAAAAAAGTATTTCGATGGCTTTAGCCAATTAAAAGGTATGCAGTTAGAAAGAAGTTAAAGAGAAACGCTGATAAACGTGAGGCGCCTGCGTCTTCCCTCGCCCTCGCTCAGAGGAGGAGGGTGGCTCACTGTTCGTTGCAAAGGTACGCCCGTCAAATCAAAGCCTCGGACCACGTTTTTTTTTCTTACGATCGCTTTTAACTTTGGTAATAACCTACCGGGAAACTTCTAACTCATACAGGGCAAGCCCTAGTAGTAGACCTGTCGCCGCTCAGGTTTCATCAGGACAGGTGTAATAGTTCCGGAGCTATATCGTGATCAAAATTAAGCCTAATCACTAAAAAGAATAATTTGGAAACATCACCTCACAAACGAATTTAAATTTTCTCCACTTAATACACTAATAAAAAGAATTGCTTAATTTTGCGCACTTGCAAATGAACAAGTCTAGAAATGCATCTCTCGTGAGTGATGTGCCGTGTCTACTGACACACACTAACACATTCGGAAAATTCAGCTTAAGACTGTCTCATGACCGTTATTTCTGAATTTAAATTAGGTAGAAGTTCACGGGAGGACCCTTGGACCATGAGCTGGCGCTGGAGCCAAGATTTTGAAAAGCAAACATATTCAAATGTTGGCTTCAGCAACACACCCAGAACTTTTCGTTGCTTGTACCGTGTCCAACATGTAGAGTGTTTCAGCAGATATGTTTGAAGTCCTTTTAAAAACAGAACTGACTAGATTAATTAGGCAACATATGCAAGACAGTGTTTACTGCTGAGGCAGTCATGTGTTAAAATAACTACAGGTTGTGATTCGATGAACAAATATAAAAATTGGACCAGGGTTTATGAACAAGACAGCTAAAGCAGGGATCCTACCTCTAGGATGAAAGTATGTGTTATCTGAGAAGCACACAACTAATTCTGTACATGCCAAAAACTTATGCACTCTAATGAGGGATGACAGCATTTTCACTGAAAATTGAAAATGAAGTGAGAAATACCACAACTATCAAATTCTTATTGTAGACTATTTACTATTTACTGCCATGTAAAAATTAAGCAAGTGTCCATTCTAGGCTGTGCCATGGCTCACTGAAGCACACTGTATGTTTTCGAATAGCTCTCACGAAATACATGTTTGCAGGCCTACGTCTAGAAAGCAGGGGAATAGGAAGCACAGCGTCAAATTTAGATCAGATGCCATGGTCGGAGCTTCTTGTGAGGGTAGAAAGAACGAAAAATTGTTAATTTTTGATGCCCTTATAGAGGCAGCCAGAAGTGCACTGATTGCTGAATTGTCACAATTGCTCTAATTGTTAGAAGCGTGATTAAAGCCAGTAAATCTTTTACTTTTTTTGCAGACCTCTTCGCTAGTGCCACGCCCAAGATTAATTGTTCTCACGTAAAAGAGAAAGCAGAGATGCCTTCACTGTTTGTACATAAAGAGGTAAGTTTCTTGTGCGTTTTGAATAATGCTACATGTTCTAAACGTTGTACTTTAAGAACTGTTTTTCACACTGGCTCACTACCCTATAAGAAATTTGATTCTTAGATGAGTTCAGGCTTTCGTAAGTGCCATTTTCGAGCTGTAGTCTTACACTTCACCTCCATTCGGGAATTTTCTGCATGCTGGATACTATCTTATCCTTATAATACGAAATTATTGGAATGTATGGTTTGTATGGTTCGAGTTCAGTGTAATGTCAATTACACGCCATTTCAAAAGATACACACTACAGATTCTTTATATATGGTGCTGCCAGAACAGCACGAACATCATTTTATGAGAAGTAATTATTTGCACTTATTACAGGACGAGAGGGTGCCGCTGACGTCCTACGTGGTATACCCCAGCCCCAGCCTAGAGCAAGCCTAGTTCCTGAACCTCCACGTGGATGACCGAAATATCTTCCGTGTCAGTAATGACGAAGAAGGAGTGACAGCACTGATGAGTTGATTTTTTTTTATTTTTAACATTGTCTACGGCCGCAAGGGGCTTAACAACCACCGTGATAGAGCGGCTTTTTCTCGGCGTGAGTTTGGCGTTTCTCGAAGAAGTTGTTCAGGCAGTACGACACTGAAAATTTTAGTGTCACAATGCCTGAACAACTTTTTCTAGTGATGTCATGGTAGATGAACAAATATTGTTATTTGTGTAAGTTATTTTGCTTAAATATGGCTGGACCATTCCATGCCAAATGTCTCAGCCACTTTGGCGACCATCTGAAATGTATTTGAAAGAAAAATGTGCTGACTTACTGCGTTGAAAACAGTGAACAGCTGGAATATTTCAGTGAGAAAAAAGTTTTGTTCATGTGGCTGGCTTATAACTTCCTGGCATAATGCCGTCTGTGTGCTGTTTGTGGAAAATTTCGTTTTAAAACAACCCATTATTTTTTCTAAAGCAATTTCGGTCAACCTGTTAAGCAAATGTGCTTCTGTAAGGTATTTGAAGCTCAATAATATTAGTGCATTTTTTTGCCACATTTTCTTCTAAGAATAAAGCCGAAATTTGTTATGTTTGCATTTTTTATTGCAATATTGCACTTTGTATGAATATCTGAGCAGTGAATACTTACTCAACAGAAAGTAGATTTTGAGGAAAAAATAACTTTAGACCTCTCAAGGTGCTGAAATATATGAGAAAATATCACGAATTTCACAAAATCGTGATTTTTGTCCGTATTGAGATGCAATTTGCTCCATGTTGTGATATAATGAAAACTCATCATTAAAGTAAACTGTAAGAAAATGAAATTCTTTCTATAATAAAAATCTTATCGCAAAATGGACAGGAAAGAGCGCTGTCAACTGAATCTTATTGAAGGTGCTACGAGCGTTTTTATACTGAGCACTAGAACAGGGCTCATCTGCAACAACACATGTGTGACCATGACAAAATAATTTTAACCGAAAAAAGAATACTTTTTTTCGGAAAAGATAAGTGAAGGTGTACTGATGCATTAATAATTGGCCTCCCTGATAAAAAGTTTTAAAATCTCTCATTCTTTCTGCTTGCTTTTTTTCAAAAACCGTGTTTTATGAAACCTAGGACTGCACTTACATTTTTTACGGTGTCCGGCCATGAGACTACTATAGCCATTCTTAACATTTAAAGCATGCTGTCTTGCTCGATCATTGAAGCATTGCCCAGTTTGTCCTATGTTTATTTTTCCACATGTTAGCGGTATCTCATACACATTAGATTGGCATTCAGTAAACCTATTCTAGTGACGAATGGTGCAAGATTGACTATTCCTGTTGCTGTAAGTACATGCACTTTTGAAAGCTTGCAAGGGGTGGAAAACTACAATGCCATATCTGCTGGCACTTTTCCTAAAATTGTGAGACACCTGATGTATGTAGTACCATGTAACATGCAAAGGTCATTGGTCATTCTGTTTTTCTTTTGGTCCTGTTTCTTTTAACTTTACTTTCTGCAGGAGAGTTTCGCAAACGAGTGTGATGATGCTGTTGGGGTATTGGCTGGTGTTATCAGCCCAGGAGGGCTAGAATGTTCTGCCTTTTGATAGTGGGCATTCAAAATTAGTAAAAAGAGGAATTGATACCACATGTATTCGGCCAACCTTCAGAAGTCATGTTAACACAAGGGTGAGGTCAGGCTTAAAAACCAGATTAAAAGACTAAAAGATGCTGGATATACCAACAGAATCATCACACCCGTTTGCGAAACCCTCCTGCAGAAAGTAAAGTTAAAGAAGACTGGACCAACAAAAAACAATGACCAAAACCTTTGCATGTTATACCACATCACATGTCTCTCAATTAAAGCAATAGCCAGCAGATATGATATTAACGTGTTGTTTTCCACCCCTTGCAAGCTTTCTAAAACGTGTGTACTAAACAGCAACAAGAATAGTCAATCTTGCACCATTCGTCACGAGAATAGGTTTACTTAATGCCAATTTAACGTTTGTAGAAGTATTTTTTATCAATTAAACCAATGATCAGTGCATCACTACACATTCACTTATCCTTTCCGAGAGGGAGTATTCTTTTCTCACTTAAGATTATTTTGTAGTGGTAACACGTGTCGTCGCGCATGAGCACAGTTCTTATACTTTGTATAAAAGCGCTCGTAGCACATTCATTAAATTCTGTTGAGAGTCGGTGCTCTTTCCTGTCCTTTCTGTCTCTTCCTGAAGTTGTCGCGCTGTGACTAGCACACAACCACAATGAACCAACTCGCCCAAATTAAACTCTTGTTACATAACACGTAGACCGAGTTTTGTATAGAAAGAAGGAGCGATGCTTTTAAAATAAAATTTTTCACATACAACACCTACACTGCATTCCAGGAAGTTCAGAAGGCAGCCACTTGACCAAACATTTTTCCTCTCCTAAATATTCCAGAAGTTCACTATTTTCAATGCAGCACGAGTTTTTTTTAATACATTTGAGAAGGTTACCAAAATGGCTGGGACATTTGGCATAAAATGACCCAGCTGTGTCATTAGCCGTTATTATGCATTACCCCTCTTGTTTTTTGTGTGTCCTGACTCAGTTTTGTGTTCGTTTCTAGCTTATTCTGTTTTGGATCATTGTATTGGTTTTTAAAGTATTCACTAAAGTTATATGTGCGAAAACCCATATATGTTTGCATGTACATCATTTCTCATAACCAAATGTTATACATCCAGGAATACAAAGCTTAAACCACTGTGATTGTATACATTTGAAAACACTATCCATATATATTTTTGTGTGCATCATTTCTTGGAAACGATTGTGTACATGAAGGCGTATATAGTGAAATCATGGTGATTGTATATATTTGAAAGAATTATAAGTATATATTTGCCTGTATTTCATTCCTATTAACCGATTGTATTCATGAAGGAGTAGTAAACTGAAACCACTGGGATTGTAGGTACTTGAAAGAATTATAGGGATATATTAGCGTGTATTTCATTTGTAGTCTCTATGTACTTGAAGCAGTATACAAAACTGAACCAGTGTAATTGTATGTTTCAAAGAATTGTCAATAAAGTGAAACTGAAAAAATATAATAAACTTTTGAGGTGTTGTGTGTGTAGTGTACGTATACGTCAACATGTTACACATCTGGTGAAAAAGTTGTGTGGTAGAAGAAAGTTTATAAGTTTTAATTGCATATTAAATAAATGCAATATGCAAGGGCAGCAAGGCTTAGTTTTCTGTAACGCGCATTATGCATATACTGTGAAGTATATATAGATCCAGCAGAAGTTCATACACGACTGTACGTGTTTATATTTTTGCCCACACGCAATGAATGGAGCTCGACAGGTGGCGCACCATTGATAATCAAGACCACTTTCTTCAAGTTGTGTGTAATCAGTACATGCTGATATCTATTAGTGCAGTCTAAAAGAATACTGGCACCCCTGCCATGGGCACTCAACACCCTTGTGCACCCTTCTCACACCCTCCTCAGAGGGTGCTAAAAAAGTGATGGACATCGAAGGCACCCTTCCTTAAGGGTGTTTTTGTAACACCCTACCGTTTTTTTACATGTACACCCTATTCTGAGGGTGCATGGAAAAGCACCCTTTTTGGAAGGTGCTGATTTAGCACACTTAGGGTGTCGTCCATGGTACAAGCTCATTTACACCCTTCAGGTTGTAAAAATTTTTACTGTGCAGGTTTCAGCGTTCATTTTTGTGTGATTGTCATTTACAAAGCTATTACTGCACATATCTGAGGCATCATAACAACATTTCAATATTCTGTATGTGTGCCTTTATACTAGAGAAGGCATACATAAGTAATTCAAAGGACCGTAGCGTTCATCACACTGTGCTGACAATGCTACGCTGTGTTCAAAAAGGCAAATGTTTCCAAAGACTTGCTAAGATGACGCGGTGGTGGCTCTTGCCCGTCGCTTTGCGTTCTGCACATTATCGCCTCTGAGACAGGCGCGCACGCCTTCCTTCATTTTCGAAGATAACTGTCAGATAGCGCTCGTGTGTAACGTGCATCGATGCGCTCCTTCGCCTTCGCTGCACGGATCGAGACTCTTATGCAGCGCCTCCAAAATGTAATTCACCAATTTCCTCGCCCAGAACATCAAATATTTCACTCTCTCCAGACGCACGACGATCGTATTTCGACGACATTTGCAATGAAACATGCAGATACAGAGCCAATTTTTTACGCTCAGCATCCCAACTTTTAGTTAAGGTGCAGTGATGCTAAGTGCTCCAAGTGTTTGAACCAAGTGCTCTGCACCAGCATCTTCGCACCGAAAACCAAGTGATAATATAAATGCGGGCAGCATACTTGAACTGCATTAGGAGTTACCCAACAATTTCTTAAACACAGTTAACAGTACAAAAAATTATGGCTTTTGTACATCAAGTTCTTTTTTTTCTAAAACTAACCCGTAAGCACGAAGTGCTTATTCGAGACTTGCCGTAGGGTGCGCTTTAAAAGATTGCTTGCTATGCGAAAAGCTGGTTTTCAACCACAAAAAAGTATTAATGCAGGAAATAGTCAGAAAGGAATACCCTCCAAAAATTGCGAAGAAGGAAAGTCTTTTTGTTTATGCTCTCCCGTTGTTCGTCACTGTGCACCGCCATCCTAGCACAGATCACGGGCCTATAGCAATTCGTCTCCATAGAAATGCGATCATCGCAGCTGGAATCAGATCCGCGTCTTTTGGATTAGCAGCCAAGAAATGTAAGCGCTACACCACTGCGGCGGAGAAAGCTATGGTAACTCTTGGTAACTCTTTAGTTAACACAGTTATTCAAATCAAACAGTGGATGCTTTCGGTGGTAGATTTGGCATGTTGAACTTGTTTCTCGTGTACCTAGCCTTTTATAGTGGTTAGTGCCGTTCAGAATCAATTTGAATCTGGCTGTGTTTACATCATAGTCATTTTGGCAGACCTTTGCGTGAACCGATTCGCGTGTGTTGGGGAAATGCACTTTGCTGTCGAACTTTACAGAAGTGTGTGTCCTTCATGCTTTTGCCACAGTAACCAAAAAACTCTGTAACCAAAAAAAAATTTGCAAGTGAAATATCAAATAAAGCTCTGAGTTTCAGAAGATGGCCATGTTGAGCAGTTATATTTGTAAGAAATTTACGACAGCTAATAATGAAAGCTTTTGTTAAAAGTCAGAAAAATATTGTACAAAAAATTTATTTCCCAAGGTGCACCACACATGCAGAGTATAGAGGTCGCCTTCTCAGCCGCTTTCCAGCAGCTCTGGTTTCGCTTGTTTAATTATATCAGACACAGCTGGGACCGTAACCAGTGTCACTAGTCGCTCCTATAGTGGCGGCTTCACGCGCGCATGCATGGGTGCGCGCCTGCATCGCAAAATCACGCGTCGTTCGAAACTCTCTTGCGACTGCACCTTAATTGAGTGAGGACGAGCTTAGAATCCGAGGATGACAGCATCTAAGCTTCAAGTGTTATACACACTAAACGAAAATGACCTGAAATAACCTCAAAAACTTGGTAAACCATTTGTCCTCTAGCGCACTACCTTTCCTGGGTTTTTTTACTACCTACTATCGAGGTAAATATTTACTCTCGTCCTGACTGAGTTTGTGAACGTAGGGAGAGTAGTAATTATTTACCCCAGTGAGGTTTTGAGCGAGTATAGGGAGAGTAAATTTTTACTGCCTTCACAAGGTTTTTGAGATGATGTCTGGGAGTTATTTCCTGTGTTAAAAAAATAAAAATTGACAGGTGCATTCGCCCAGAGTCGACGAATTATTGAATAGCAGAATTGATAGAATCTATTAAACGGCAGAATTGGTGACACATAGATTCACATACAGACAAACAGCAACACACAACAAATGCAGAGTAATACACCACTCGAACAGACTGCACGCGTTCTCAACTACACTTTGACAATCCGGTATATATAGGCAAAACTTTTTGACCGACGGTGTAGTACCGGTAGGAGAGCTCTTTTTTGCATTGATTAACTACAACGATTGAAGGTTCAAGCGTAAATTTAAGGTGGGCTGCAGGGCACTAAATGTCACACCGACCTTTTATTATAAATCTACCCGATCTCACATTTTTGAGTATCCAATGATTATTCGGCACACCAGGCTCATGGCCCCACGCGTGTTAGCACTGCTGATGCACAAGTCCATAAAATATACCTTAGTACGCACAAACCATGGTAGCTCAATGATTTCCATTAAGCGACGGTGCACAAACACAGGAGCAGCACGTATACTCATCACAACGGGCATAGAGGAGCAGTGCACGCCTGCACACAAGCTTCTTACCGACTTCGTACTAGGCCTTTTCGAGTAGCATGGCTATCCGATGAAACACAGCTGGTGATCACAGAACACATATCCTGCGCGAATTTTGTCGTTATTTCACTCACAAATGAACACGTGACTGCAATATAACGGGGACGGGGCGGTGTATGCTTGCTTCCAACGAAAGACCACCGTCTGGGTATTCTTCGTGCTCACCGGCAGCCGCTTGTTGGTTCCGTGTGCGTCGTATCGGCTTCGCGCTTCATGTTTTAGAACTGTTGGTGCATGAGGTGGGCCATTCGGGTAGTACTTTACTCATGTAGACATCGCCTACTGTGGAACAAAATATATGCGATGCTTCTTTCACCTGCCCCGGTGACACACTCCCACTGGTCACTCGCGGCCGCGACTCGGTGCCGACGACAGAGTGAAGCATTTTGCTTATTGCTTCTCCAGTAGGCAAGCACGGACGATGACACCAGATTGATTTTGTTACCACTGGCAGATCTTCGCGATTCGGCACGGAAGCGAAGTATCCGCGACGTGCAGGTTCGGAGGCGCTCAAAATCGCACGGTCGCTCGAAGATACATGTAGGAAACTCGTGAGATCCATCAGCCCAACCAGACACACAGATACCGAGCTTCTTGCACCGTCTCTTTCCAAAGCCTCCGCAAAGCAAAAGCGAACAATTTGCGAAAATATGCAGCACAACTTTCCACAGCAGGTTTTCTTTCTTTTTTTTTCTTTTTTGAGAGCACCCCCCCCCCCTTCTTTTTTTTTCGTTCAGAGAATGCTGTTCTCGCTTGTTGGGCTTATGCTGCCCCCCGTTCCAGTGAAAGTGCGTTGACTTGAGGTCAGTCCTGAGGCACGGCAATGCCAAAAAAAAAGAACAAAAAACATAAAACATCTGTGGTCCTCGCGTACCTTCAGGATTCACTGAAAGCGTCACAAGGAGGTATGGGGCAAAAGCCACCAAAGCAGCTGCACCTTGCAGTCACGTGGTAATAAACTCTGTAACGCAGGTTAAAAATCACGTGATAGAAAACATCTACGTGCTAAAGCTAGATTTTGACATCCTTTTACTACTTGCCTGAGAGGTGGTGGTAAAACTATGTCATGTACCATCTTTAACTCCTACATGAGGTAGTAATTTTAAACGCGAGAGAGTTTTCAGAGGTCATGAGCTGCAAAAATCCCCAACTCGGATAGTTTTTGCTTACAGTGTAGTGACGATGTATTGCGTCAACCAGAGACTTTTGCAAGACTTTTGCAGTCATTTACGTGTTGCTTTCGTTTGCGACCTCAAGTTGTCTCCTCCACCATAAGTGCGTATATGCCTACTTATTTTTGGGCACAGTCTTATAGCTACTCTGGTTACGCGCGAAGTCAACAGGCTGCTAAATGCTCCGTCATGGTGGTCTAGTGGCTAATGTACTCGGCTGCTGACCCGCAGTTCGTGGGATCGAATGCCAGCTGTGGCGGCTGCATTTTCATTAGAAGTGGAAAGACTCAGATTTGAATGCATGTTAGGAAACCTCAAGTGGTCGAAATTTCCGGAGCTTTCCATTACGGTGTTTCTCATATATCTATAGGGGTTTTGGGACGGTAAACCTCACATATATATCTATAAGGCTACTAGGTAGCGGTGTGCGGGCGCCAGATGAAGAGCTTCTCACAACATGAAGTTCACCGGAACAAATCTAGGCACTGACTACAAAGCAGTGCGAAACGTTTCAACATTACACGCGAAATGGTTTTTTCTTTTAAATGTGAAGCATTTCTTAGCGAACTTCGGCGACTTTGACCGTATCTATCTATCTATCTATCTATCTATCTATCTGTCTGTCTGTCTGTCTGTCTGTCTGTCTGTCTGTCTGTCTGTCTGTCTGTCTGTCTGTCTATCTATCTATCTATCTCTTAAGCCACCTACGACTTTTAGCTCTCCTGGCCGTTTCAATATTAGTATTGATACTAAAATTAATATGGCGTAACATGACTGTATGAGGAGCATAGGTGATGAGTCATAACATGATACTCATTACATGTGTGTCATGAACATAATGATTTGCAATATGTAATGTGAACGAAACCAACATAAGAGCAGGAAGACCAAGAAATAGGAATCGTGACATGACTCTTATGGTTTGACATGACTGCATGGCGAACATGATTTACAGGCCCTAACTTGAAAATTATGACATGCACATGTCATGTAAGAGCTGCCACGCTCATGGTGTGCTCCCGGTATCACAGTAAAATTTTTTACACCCTTAAGGGTGTAAACTGGCTTGTCGCCAGAGGAACACCCCATGGGTGTTTTCAGATACACCCTACTGAAACGGTGTTAGCTGAACACCCTACACGAAGGGTGTTCAGCAAAATGTTAGGGTGTTCTTATACTTCAACACCCTTCTAAGAGGGTGTTGAAAGGGTGTGCGACCTTCGAGTAAGGCTATATTCGAAGGTCGCTGGTTCAGTTCCTGTCCATGGCAAGTTATCTTTTCACCCACATTTCTTTCTTCACATTGACATTACAATTCGGTCTAATAACTTCCCCTATACTTTCCTAGGCAATATTGTCTGATGTTAATGTATATATATATATATATATATATATATATATATATATATATATATATGTGTGTGTGTGTGTGTGTGTATAAGCAAGCTTACTGAAATGCAATGATATTCCTCAAAGCCTTCTTTGAAAAGCCGACTATATAGACTGCCTGTTATGGTTATACAATGAAATACAAATATTTAGTGTTAAATAGCATAAGCATCTCGGGTATATCAATTGGTGGCTCAGTCAGTTGATACAGCAAGAGTGCCTGTATGCATACGTTTGTGTAGACACAGAAACACATTATATTGAAAACATTATTACCCGTAACAGTGCACACGTCTCATGCAGGATGTAGACATATACATATTTCAGCAACTTAATTTGCAGTTTCACTTGGTATCGCGAAAGCATGCGAGTTCAGCCTTATGTAGTTCGTTTCAAACTTTCTGATTATACAAAAATAACAGAGCTGCTTTGGTAGACATCGTTTCCACTTATTGATAAATATCTTTTCCCACTTCCTAAATGTAGACATATATTGGCGTAAGATAAATGTCAAGTACATGTACCACAACACAGGTTTTCTCTCAACTGAAAGCAAACACATTTATTATGATATTTCATACATACTACAGTTAGAGCATTTTACCGCCAATATTCGAACAGGTAAGGTCAGCGGCTGAAGAAAGATGATTAACAGATCAGCCCTCACCCCATAAAGCTTCACCACATATTAAAATTTCAAGTTTTATTTTTCAGCATCTTTCTAGGTAATAGAGACAGCATCAGCATCAATTTCTCAAAAACACACTCTTCACAACAAAATCAAAATGAGAGCCGACAGGTGGAAATGCCTCAGATAGGCAGACCAAAGTTTCGATAGGAGATATCTTCGTCAAAGGTGCCTAGCCTTCTCATCCTTGGCATATTAGTTTCAAGGGGGTTAGTAAGGATGTCATGTCCTGGTGGTGGCATGTGTCCCTGTTGGCAATCGTAGCCTGAAAAAAAACTATAAAGCAGAGGAGTGCAGTCCTTGCTTCGTTTCAAGTTGGATGGTAGTAATTCAGAATGTTCTCAGAGGGTGGAGAAAAAAAGAAAGGAAAAAAAGGAATCACCCAAAGTAGGAGGGGTGTGCTGCCAATGGGTGGCCGCTACAGACACGAAAAAAGCAAAGAGCTTGAAAGTTCGAAGCCAACAGACGGTCCCTGCGTTTGGCCATCACAAAGGGTTGCCGGCGATAACGGCCTATGCTGTTCTCGAACATCTATGAATGGGAGTCATAAGAAGAGGTTACAAAAAGGCGCAAGACAGAAGCAGGCGGCTACTTTTAAATGCCAAGATGTCAAAGGTAAGCGACACCAGATGTGTTCGGAAAACCACGTGTTTATTGGGGAAGGTCATTGATTAAAATAGGCTTTCACTATCCCCGTAGGTGTCCCGCTCAACGGAATTGCCTCAAGAATTTGGCGGCATGTTGGCAGAGAAATAGGCAAGTACGGAATGCAAAGGGAATAAGCTACGACGAGAGAAACACAAAAGAAAAGAAAAAATGAAAAAAAGGCGGATTGGTGGTAGGTGACACGCTACCGTTAACAGACGAGGAAAGGAAAAAAGAGTCGCAGAGAAATTTGTGGCGTGGCAATGACTTAATTGTGCTTGGTAGGAGTGTTTTTTGAAGCGACAAAAGTGGAAAGTTGTGGTTGAAAGGTTCTAGAAAATAAAAGCTTTGTAGTTGTGTGTATACAGACACATGTATATCTATAATTAAAATTAAAAAAATTTAGAGTGAATATTATTATTACAATATGTAGATTAGGATTAATTCCTTGTAATACCAGTTATGTCTATTTGAAGGTTGAACGTTTCTAGTCCCTAAATACAGCCGCAATTATGCAATGGCTTTCAGCGATTCCAAATTACCACATGCAACATTGATTCCTGATGGGTGTAGAAACATAAATTTGTGTATAAAGTATGATTTCATGTATTTGTTCTCTCGTGGTGACCGGAAATTATTTTGTAGAACGTAAAGCTTTGCTTTTTCGAAATTGTGGTCCTGTTCGTGGAAGTGACCGGCTACTACTTTCGGTAAATTGTGCTCTGTGTCTGCACGGTGGCCGTTCAGTCTTACGTGAATTGGCGGCCAAGTTTCGCCTATATATTGTTTTCTACAGCTGGCACACTCAGAAAAGTATATTAGGTTGTTTAAAAGTACAGGTGAAGCTCTATGTGACCTTGTGAATGTAGTCAGATGCTGTGCTTTTTATGTTGGTAGTCGGCTGTATATATTTGCAGGGTGAGCACCTGGGCCGGCCACAGGGATCAGACGTCCTAGTCTAAGTTTGCGTGAACAATCATGTCTTTAAGTTAGTGTTGCAAATGCCACGTGCCACGCATTGCGAATTCCCGCAAAACTTAAAGCAAACACCAGGACGTTTGGTCCCTGTGGCCGGCCCAGATGTTCTACCTGTAAAAATATATAGCTGGCTAACAACTTAAAAAGCACAGAATCTGACTACATTCACAACGTCCCATCAATCTTCATCTGCACTTCGAACAACCTAATATACTGTCTTAAGTGTGCCACCTGCAGACAATATATAGGCAAAACTGGGCAGCCAATTCACGTAAGACCGAACGGCCACTGTTCAGACACAAAACACAATTTACCAAAAGCAGTAGCCAGTCACTTCAACCAACAGGGCCACAATTTCAACCAAGCAAAGCTTCATGTTCTACAAAATTCTGCTCACCATGAGAGAGGAAATACATGGAATGATATTTGATACACAAATGTAAGCACCTACACCAATCACAAATCAATGTAGCAAGTCGCAATTAAGAATCGCTGAAAGCCATAGCATAATTACGACCGCATTAAGAAACGAGAAAGGTTCAACCTTCAAATAGACATAACCGCTATTACATGGAATCGCTCCTAGGCTACAAGTTGTACTATCGATGTTCTCTAAAATTTTTTTAAACTATAAATATAGATATACATGTGCTTATATACACACAACTACGAAGTTTTTATTTTTCAGAACCTTTCGACCACAGCTATCCTTCCTCTTTTGTCACTTCAAAAAACACTCCTACCGTGCACCATTGCAGCATTATCTATCAAGCCACAAATTTCTCTGCGTCTCTTTTTTCCTTTCCTCGTCTGTTAACGCAAGCGTGTCACCTACCTCCAACCCGTGTTTTTTCCATTTTTTCCTTTCTTTCTGTGTTTCATTGATGCTCAATTCCTTTGCATTCTGAATTTCCCTATTTCTCTGCCAACATGCCGCCAAATTCTTGAGGCGATTCTGTTGAGCGGGCCACCTATGGGGATACTGAAAGCATATTTTAACCAATGACTTTCCCAATTAAACACATTCTCTTCCGAACACATCTGGTGTCGCTTACCTTTGACATCTTAGCATTTAAAGGGAGCCGCCTGCTTCTCTCTCGCGCTTTTTTGTAACCGCTTTCTTATGAGTCCCATTCATACATGTTCGAGAGCAGCATAGGCCTTTATCGTCGGCAACCCTTTGTGATGGCCAAACGCGGGGACCGTCTGCTGGCTTCGAACTTTCAAGCTCTTTGCTTTTTTCGTGTCTGTAGCGGCAGCACACCGCTCCTACTTTGCGTGTTTCCACTTTTTTGCTTCCCTTTTTTTCTCTACCCTCCGAGAACATTGTGAATTGCTACCAGCCAACTTGAAGTGAAGTGAGGACTACACTTGTTTGCTTTCTAATTTGTTTTCTTTTCCGACGGCAATTGCCAACAAAGAGACGCACCACCACCAGGAGATGACGTCTCTATTAACCCCCTTAAAGCTAACATGCCAAGGATGAGAAGGAAAGGCACTTTTGACGAACATAAGTCCTCCTACCGAAACGTCAGCCAGCCTATCTGAGGAACTTCCACTGTTCACCCAGACTATCCCACTCTTCACAACAGTTTTTTCTGATCCTAAGACAGTTTACAAGGCATTCGAAACACTATGGGTTGTTTATATAAGCTCTGCACACACAATTTAGCCATCTGATGTACAATATGCAAACTATATCAGAGTGACTTGTTGGGCTTTACACTCTTACAGAGTATCAAAGAAGGAAAATTCGTAACTTCATATCTAACTCAGAATACATGCAACAATCATTACCTCTTGGAAAAAATTAGGAATGTAATAAACACCATCACACACTTTGCAGAGCTGCTCAGAAATGCATGTGGATAAAATACTTAAATATTGCAGTAAATTATGAACGCAAAAACACAACACCAGTGCATTAGTAGAGATGCCTGGTTGGCACGAAATTGCTGTACTTAAGATGCATCATGGAAACAAGACAACAGCACACAACTAATATATGCTTCAAGTAACCCTTGACTGCTAAACTGAAGGCCGCAAAATCAAACCATGGCTGTGGTGGCTGCAATTTTGATTAAGGAGGAAATGCTTGACACCTGTCTGCTTAGACGTGGATGCATTTTAAAGAACCCCAGGTGGTCAAAATATCTGAAACCCTCCACCCAGTGTCCCTGATAATTATATTGTGGTTTTAACATGCTAACCTCAGTAAATATTATTGTCATTACACTTGACATGAAATAAAGCAAGCAGATAATACTATGTAGTTGAAAAAATTCACCATTCAACCCCCGATCCAAGGACTCACGTTACGATATTCTAGTATGCCTTCTATCAGTTATCATTAACAATGTTAAACATGAGTATGTATCACTGTAAAATATCCTTAATGGTTTGCTATTGGCAAAGTTAGGTATGATGAAGTATGACAATAGGAAAACACATGATTGCACTTATGAACTTCCCAAAGGCACTGAAATAACAAGGTAACAAAAATATACTAGAATATTCAGTGAAGGTTACACTGAAGATAAAATCATTATTGTGCTACTTTTTATCACAACACAAAAAGTGTTTTTAAATGGCCAATTGCACATAAGGCATCAATTACCATGACATGCAAGTCTAGCGAGCAACTCACTCAGTAGATCTTGGAAAAATATAAATATCCAATAAAGAGCTTAGTAAGTAGCACTGACACATTCATAAATGTGCTGCCTAGTTACAATGAAGTTTAGCCTTAAGAACAAAAAAACACCTTGGCAGGTTGTGTCCAGGTGAACACAAAGTAATAAAATAATGCTGTCATCTGCCCAATCAACCAAAAATATTGAAATTTTAGTAACACAAATAAGCAGGTATGTTTGCATTAAAAAGTTGGAGGCAGTCGTGTTTCTACACAGTCCCATTTGGAAAACTTTTTTGCTTATGTTTATGCTCCTAGATATCCCAATTGAAAGTAATTTTGCTTTTCATGATTACGCATGCAAGGCAGTGAGGTTCAGCAAAATATCACTCCATAGCGGAACGAGCAGTCGGTTCTTGCTATCGCCAGCGAATAGCAAGAGTAACCATTTTAATGTTTGCCGATGCCTTCCACCCACGGTCAGATTAAATGCATGAAATCAGAGAGTCTGTGCCAGTGCTCACTGTCCTGCACACATAATAATGCAAGCCGCAACTGAATTTCCAGCAGGATATCTGAGCACAGGCATGCTAGAATTCTTACAAATGATAATATGTAGAAATGTGACTGGCTCAAATTTTAACACACACAAGATCTGCTGCTGCAGTCACTATTAAGTTGATAATTAAAACTTAATGGCACCACTGGCAGTGATAATTATCGTCTCACATTGCATCCTCCTGGATACATAGCTATCAGCAGAGGTGGCTTTTACGTACATAACTTACAGCGCTGACTTCTCTTTTAAGGAAAAACAAAAGGGTTAACTTTGAACACCCTGAACCTTTGTGCTCCTTGAATACAGATACCAGGTGGCTCTCTGCAGCTCGCTTTTCAGAAGAAACAGAAGTCATGCGCTGCTTATGTGCACCAGCAGTCAAATTTTCCACGAGCCAGCCTTGATGATGGGCTCGTCCAGACGTCTCCCACACACTCTTCCTACGACGAGCATGTATAGGCTGCGAGAGAAACAAAAAAACAATATACTGATGTGTCTGTTGGCGAAGCAGAATTTGGAACTCTATTTAGAATGAACTGGAACGTTGTGTTTTAAAAGAGTAGGATGTACAAAAACCAGACATGTTACAACAAAAACATCCTCAATGTTTTTGGCGAACATAGCTGCAACCTTACGAAAGAATATGCATTTTCCACATAACAGATGTGTAACAAAATATACTTGAATAGTGCTCTGGCATAGTGCGTATACATGCCAATTCATTAATAGGGCAGCGCGTACATGACGGTATGCGCTTTGATCAAGTATCCATTGGAGGTAACACAAAATTAAATTACGAATTTTAGTTTGAACACAACCAGTATAACTTTCTTCTGGCTGCCTACACTAGGACGATTATGCCGATAACATAGAAAAATGGTTTCACTAAATTACTATTGTCAACTGTTAAATTATGGCTGTTTATTCAATGATTCTAGGTGGCTAAAAAGGCAGTGCCCCTCACTCATCCCTACATACCCCTCATTTCAGGCTGTCTAATAAATAATGGGAAAGAATATGGAAATGCTAATACAATGCACCCATCTTGAGCTAAATATCATTCCAATAAAGCATGCAAGCTTCTGCAACAATCTCAGTAACAAGAATACAGGAAGGCATTGGTCACGATTTAGCAATACACAATAAACATTTGACGAGACTTATTTCTGAAGTTGTGTGATTGCATCAATGCCAACAGGTTAAAAACATGTAGTTTATATTCATGATTGTCAGATGAACATACTGTCCAATTTTCACAGTAACATGTGCATGCCTTATGTATGCATACTATGATGTATAACATTATTGCAAGTTTTGAACGGTAAATGATTCATTCCTTTCTCCAAACACCACAGGTCCCTTCTATAACTGTAGCACATGCTTATAGAATTTAGTTAAGCTTGTCATTTCATGTGAAGACAATTAAAACAACATGCTGACCCCAATTGAAAGCATGACGTTTTGGCCACCACACAGGAGCCCTATTCACAAGTGACAAAGACTGTGCTTTTATTTGTGGCCAGTGTGTGGTTTTTCAATGTTTTCATGTGAGTTTCTGAGCAGACGGGCATAAGCTTGTATCTGTTATTAAATTCTGTTGGAGGTGGTGGTCTAAACTGTCCTTACTGTTCGTACAAGAAAAAGTGCTTAGCAAAGTTTGAACACAAAGTTTGGGCGAGGCACATACAATATTTAATAAACCACCACAAAGTAATGAATTCTAAGCATAGCGAAAACAAGCTGGATAAAATAAAATGTGCTCTACCGCATGAACTACTGATCAAACTAGCGCTATACAAACACCTAAGCGTACATACGTACAAGCCTTGCGAGCCGTATCTAAGACGAGGCAGCATGCAGCACGCGAACTCGAGTAACACGGTAGTTCAAAGATGCGTGCCGGCGTGGATGCATACACCGGCATATGTTCGGCTACCCGCAGAAATTTCTGATAGCAGTTTAAAAAAAAGACGTAAAACATATGAAACTGTTTTCAAACTGTTTTTGACGAACAACATATGAACCCGTTGACTCCTGTAGCACACAATATGAACAGGCATTCAAAAAAAAATCCTCAAGTTAAGGGATCCAAACACACGCGCCCTAGGCGTAATCAACGCCTACAGCTAACAAACGCCGTCTTCGCCCAACAATTATTTAACTAAAATATTGGTCCAGCGCGAGCAGGGCCCCCTGCCAACACTACTGGTGACAGAGGCGGGCGCTGTCACAACTCGCACAAATCCGCCGCCTAATTCCCACTGCGCACGCACTCGCCATGTGCTTCACACACCGAAGCATGCTTGAATCGAAAGAAAAAGCTCGCCGACGCTTGACTTCCCACAAAAACGCCTTTATTCTGATGAAACGACACACACAAACAGGTTCGCTACGTTGAAAAACCTCACTTATCGCCTACATGTAACGGAAAAACGTAGCATGGCGTCGTTTTCACGCTCTCGGTGTTGACAAAGCGCAGACAGCAGGAATGTGGTACGTACCTGGCGAGTGTTCCAAAATGCGACGCCACACGTCCTCGCTTGAGTAGAGTTCATCTTCCTAATAGGCAGCACCGGCAGAACACAAAACACGAACGCAGCGCGCAAGCACACCTCAAAAAACGAGGAAAATCGATGCAGTACCGACCAGCTGCGAGGCGCCCGACCAGCGACGGCAGCGAGCAAACACGCCCGAACAAGTATCGGGCTACAGCTCCACAGACGTACATTGATGCACTAAAATGCTTTGGTGATGCATTTAGGTATGAAAAGTAAACGGAAATATATATGGCATAATAACTAAGGAAAAAAATAATTTTATCTTTACGAACAAACAAAGATAACGCGCGTATATATTTAGCGCGCGAAGTTTGAAATGCTATCAGGTACAATGCATTTTTAACAAATGAAAAACAGCGGTAATAATCACCTAAAACACTCATGTTCTTGAATTCTAAATGTAATATTGTTGACGCACACATTTACACACAAACTTTTATTGCAATGATTGATGGTGCCTATGCATAGGCGTGCCCACCACGGGGGTAGGGGGGCGGGGGTGGCCCTTGGTCACTTACGGGGCAATGTAAATCCCTATAGGTACATGGAGAAATAGAGATGGGCACTGTAACTCTACGGGGGTTGGGGGTTGCAGTGCCCCCTGCTGATCACCTCATACACCCCCCCCCTCGAAGGGATGTCAAACTGAATAGATAGCAAATACAAATTTTACGGCGTGGGTCGCAGTGTCCCACAATATATATATATATATATATATATATATATATATATATATATATATATATATGTGTGTGTGTGTGTGTGTGTGTGTGTGTGCGGGGGCGAGAGGCGTGTCTCTCCCTCTTCTCGTAGGCGCTGCGTGCACTGACCATGCCATTCTCTGACCTTCATTTCTTGACCTAAAGCATCACTTCCCGTGCTCCGCATGGTTGCAGAAGGTATACTGTGGATTGTTTTCTTTTTCGACCAAGCACGTGTCGTCTTCGATCATCCTGTGAAAACGACTTGCACTCGAACGGCTTTTGACCGAGCAAGGGCTTTTGTAATAAAGTCAAGCTTTTTTTCTCAATTGCTTCTGCATATGAATACGTGCTGTCCATTCATCGTGACAGCCCATTCTTTCATTCACATATAATGTGGACGATATAAAGTGGAAGCATGTCGAATCATACAGTGCGAGAAGAAATTAGTCTCTTTACATTTTCTCAATTATTCTTAGAGTGTTCTGTAAAATTTTGACAATGCCTCAATCATTTCCTTGGTTTTTTTCATCCGTACGACATTGTTATCCTATAGGAAAGGCATACCTTGAGCTATGCGTGGTATTTTATTTGCAAGCATGGATGCAGCTCGATTTTTGCACGTGCACTCCCGCGCCAGTGGTCTGGTGCTTATGGTGCTGAACTGTTGACCCGCAAGTCGCAGGATCGAATCCCGGCCGCTCACGGCGGCCATATTTTTGGTGGACGAGAAATAGTGCGAGACCTGCGTAGTTAGCCTTAGGTGCACCTTAAGTATAACCCCAGGTGGTTTAAATTTTCGGAGACCTTTGGTACGGCATCTCTAATGATTATATGACATCTTTGGGACGTTAAACGGAACAATTTTTATTGCAACAATTATAGGTGTACACCCTTCTGTTCCTAAACACCCTCACGAACGTCATAATAACACCCTTATACCCATTTCACCCTTCTCTGAGGGTGTACCAGCAAAGAAAAGGGTGTTACATTCATTCAAAAAGGGTGTAAATCTGCGAAACAAGCTTTTTACACCCATAGAGGTGTAAAAATTTTTACTGTTTTTGTTAGCTTCACTTACACCAAATTAGGTATTACGGGACGTCAGTGCAGATGAAGGTATATGACTAGTGCAAACATTGTAGTCATGAGATGCGTGTCATGCAAAAACATGACTACATGCCACAATCATGATGCGCTCGCGGTTGTTTTCCTATCTTCAAATATACCGAAACAGGTATTAGATGACGTCAATAGATGACGAAGGTATATGAATGGTCCAAACGTTATAATCATAACATGCGTGCCATGTAAAAACATGGCTTTATGCTACGCTCATGATGCGCTCTTGGCTGTTTTGCTGTCTTCACATATACGAAATAGGGTATTAGGTGAGGTGAAAGGATGACGAAGGTATATGAGAGTGCAAACATGATAATCATTGCATGCGTGTCATGTAAAAACGTGACTACAGGCTACGCTCATGATGCGTTCGTGGCCATATTGCTATCTTCACATACACCAAATTTGATATGACGTGGCATAAAAGAACCATGAAGGTGAATGACACATTCAAACATGATAATTATGACATGCCTGTCATGTAAAACATGACTACATGGTATACACTCCTAGCGTGCTCAAGGCCGTTTTGCTAGCTCTACAGGTACCAAATTTGGTATAACATAACGTGAATAGACGACGAAGGTCAATAACACGTTCAAGCATAATATTCGTTAGATGGAAGTGATGTACGGCTTGATTTACGTTAGTTTCGTGATGTTCTGCAGATTTTAAAGTGACATATAAAGCTTCCTTCTTCGTGCTTTGCATATCATTTATTTCTACTGTTAATGAGATCTGGCAATTTTTTTTCAATACGCTGTAAGCAAAAACTATTCGAGTTTGGGGTTTTTGCAGCTCATGACCTTCGAAAACTCTCTCGAGTATAAAATTACTGCCTAGTGTTGGAGTAAAAGATGATACATGACATACTTTTACCACCCTCTCTGCGGCAAGTAGTGAAAGGATGTCAAAATCCAGTTTTACCAGGTAGGAAAGTTTCTATCACGTAATTTTTAACCTGCGTTTCATAGTTTATTGCCACGTGACTGCAAAGTGCAGCTGCTTCGGCGGCTTTTGCCCCATACTGCTCTCAGTGAATTCTGAAGATACGCGAGGACCACAGATGTTTTATTGTTTTGTTGGCAACGTCGTGCTTTATGAATGACTTCGAGTCAACGCACTTTCACTGGAACTGGAACAGCATAAGCACAACAAGCGAGGACAGCATTCCGTGAACAAAAAAAAAGGGGGGGGGGAGAAGAGGGCTCTAAAAAAAACCTGCTGTAGAAAGTTGTCCTGCATATTTTCGCAACATGTTGGGCTTTGCTCTGCGGTGGCCTTAGAGACAGACGGTGCAAGAAGCTCAGGATATGTGTGTCTGGTTGAGCTGATGAATGCTACGTGTTTCCTACATTATCGAGTGACCGTGCGCTTACGAGCGCCTCCGAACCTGCACGTCGCGGATATCTCGCTTCCGTGCCGAATCGCAAATATCTGCCAGTGGTAACAAAATCAATCTGGTGTCATCATCCGTGGTTGCTTCCTGGAGAACGATAAGCAAAACACTTCACTATGTCGTCGGCACCGAGCCGCGGCCGCCAGTGACCAGTGAGAGTGTGTCGCCGGGGCAGGTGAAAGAAGCATCGCATATATTTTGTTCCACAGAAGACAATGTCTGCTGGAGTAAAGTGCAGCCCGTATTTGCCCCATGCGCCAGCTGTTCTCAAACATGTAGTACGAAGGCGAGCACCGATACGAGCCTGACGGAACCAACAAGCGGCTGCCAGTGAGCATGAAGAAAACCTAGACGGGCCGTCTCTTTCGTTTGAAGTACATACATCACCCCGTCCCCCTGAGACTCCGCAGAGGGCGGACACGTGTTCATTTGTGTCTGAAATGACGACGAAATTTGCACAGGATGTGTATTCTGTGACCGCCAGCCGCGCTTGTAAAGCCTGGTTTGCCTTCCTCCAAAATTGATGCAGAATGGCGTCATGAAATCCTGTGCGTAAATCTAACTTTTCCAACCAGTAAACCAGTACTAATCGCATGTTATCGAGACCCCGACTGTGACGATAATTTTACACAAGAACTCCATTCTCTTGTCTTAGACCTAACTTCTCGCTTTCCCCGTTCGAACTTCTTGTTGTGTGGCGACTTCAATTTCCCAGATATTGATTGGGTTCGCCTAGCTGCTCACTCACCCCTTTCAAGAAACTTTCTAGATTTTTGCCTTATGTTTCGAATAACGCGTTCGATGCTCTAACCACTGAACTACCACAGCGGCCTTCGTGCCTTATGTTTAATTTTGCCCAAATGGTTACTACGCCCACTCGTGGTACCAACATACTCGATTTATTTTTGGTCTCAACTCCCGATCTTGTAAACTCAGTTCAATGCGTAGATGGTATCAGTGACCATATTATTTTATTAATTGGCCTTTCCGTTCCTATTCCTACCCGACAACTTCTCAATAAGTACATCCGCAATTATAACAAGGCCAATTTTTTTTCAAAATTAATGAAGAACTGGCAGATTTCTATGAAACGTTTTTTCATTGTGCTGCCTCGCGAACAGTCGAACAAAACTGGCTGTTATTTAAGAAATATTTTGCTGTCCTTAATTGACAGACATGTACCTATGTTCTGTATTCGCGGGGATGCCGAAAGACCAGGGTACTCTAATTTCTTGAGGAGGCTGTCGAAAAAGAAAAAGAGAAGCCAAGTTATCGAAATCCTCTGTTAAATTGGAAAAGTATCGCATATGTTTGCGCGAGTACACTTCACTGTTGAAAAATGCAAAAAAGCAATTCTTCGGTCATGATCTCCTCGGCATCCTGCGCGACAACCCACAAAAATTTTGGAAGTATTTGTCTCCTAAAAAGAGCACTGCTAAAACTTGCCATTTACTAATCCCGATGGTTCGGCCGTTTCCGCCACTGACTCCGCCGAAGTCATGAATTCCCATTTTTTATCTATATTCACGCATGAACCCTCGACCGATGTTCCATCCTTGCCGCCCAGAGACTTCCCGCAGATGCCACGCATTTGGTTACAAGCGAAGGAATAGCAAATCTAATCGACAACGTTAAATTCTCGAGTTTCCTGGCCCAGACAATATACCCGCTAAAATTCTGAAAAGCACAAAAATAATATCCAGTCTTATCCTACAATTTATTTTTAACCTATCCCTTGACACTGCTTTTATTCCTAAAGGCTGGAAGATAAGTAAAGTCACCCCCGTGTCCAAATCAGGAAGCCCTTCAGACCCCTCAAACTATCGTCCTATTTCGTTAACATGCATTGCCTGCAAGCTGCTAGAACACGTAATCTACTCCCACAATGCAACTCATCTGGACCAAAATTCCTTCTTTTTTTCTAACCAGCACGGGTTCCGGCGCGGACTGTCGTGCGAGACACAGTTGTACGAATTTTCTACTGACCTTTTTTTTAACCTAGACTCTTCTTTTCAAACAAACATATTATACCTCGACTTTTTCAAAGCTTTCGACCGTGTTCCTCACCACCGTCTAATAAGTAAACTTTCTTGTCTCAGTATAGACCCCTTAGCCCTATCTTGGATAAAAATTTTCTAACCGGTCGTGTTCAGTATACTGTCTTCGCGAATAATGAATCAACCCGTGTTGATGTAGTTTCCGGTGTACCGCAAGGTTCCGTTCTTGGGCCTCTTTTGTTTATAATCTTTATTATTGATATTCCAGACAAAATTTCTTCCACCATCCGCCTTTTTGCAGACAATTGTGTGCTTTACCGTCGCATCTCATGTTGCAGTGACCAAATTACACTCCAGAATGACTTGTCTAACATACATATTTGGTGTTCGTGGTGGCTAATGCAGCTTAATTCACAAAAATGTAAATTCATGCAAGTTTCGCGCAAGCGCACTAACTTTTCTTTGCAGTAATCTGTGAACTTCCAACCCTTAACCCAAGTCGACTCCTATCGTTATCATGGCGTAATAATAACAAGTAAACTAACATGGTCCGAGCACATAGAACATCTAGTCACTGCTTCAGCAAAATCACTTGGCTACATTAAAAGATCGCTTACGTCCAGCCCACCGCAAATCCGAAAATTAGCTTACAAATTTTTCACGCGTACTTAACTTTAATTTGCTTCTGCTATTTGGAACCCTCACCAAAATTACCTAATCGACGCATTAGAAGCAATTCAAAATTGCGCTGCCAGATTCATCACCTCACAATACAGTTCTCGCTTAAGTATTACCAGAGTCAAACTATCCCTCAACCTCCCTCCTCTAGAAATTCACCGCAAAGTCTTTCGGCCCTGCCTTCTGCACAAACTATACCATAATTTGCCGTCGCAACGCAATGCCGTTCTACCTCCCGCCCGTTCATCGCGTCGCCTCTTTAACTCCCTATGTTCACAGCGCTTACATGGTTCAACTAACGCTTTCAATAAATCATTTTTACCTACTGCCATTGAGGACTGGAATAACCTGCCTGAATCTATAGTGCACGAACAAAACCCCTTAAAATTTAAACAGCTATTCACAAATCACTTGATATGTTAGGTAATTTACAATTGTTGCCGTTTTCTTCCACGTATATATATATTTTTCCTTCTATTGACATTGTTTTTTATCATGTAGTTCACTTTCGAATATGCTTTGCACCATTGACAATCACGCATCTGTTGAATTGTGTTTTTGCCTCTCCCTTATTGAATCCTTAAAGACTCCGCAAGGGGCCTTTAAGGGTTCAATAAATGATGATGATGATGATAGCCGAGCTCCCCGAAAAGGCCTAGTACGCCGTCGGTAAACAGCTTGTATGCAGGCATGCACCACTCTTCTACGCCCGTTGTCATATATACGTGCTGCTACGATGTTTGTGCACCGTCACGCAATAAAAATCATTGAGCTGCCATGGTCTGTGTGTACTTAGGTATATTTTATGGACTTGGGCATTTGCAGTGCTAACACGTGTGGGGCCAAGAGCCCGGTGTGCCAAGTAATTATTGAATAATCAAAAATTTAAGATCGGGAAGATTTACAATAAAAGGTTGGTGTGGAATTCAACGGCCTGCAGTCTCAGCTTAAGTTTACGATTGCTCCTATAATCGTTCTTGTTAATCGATGCAAGAAAAGAGCTCTCCTACTGGTACCACACGGCCGGTCAAAAAGTCGTGCCTATATACATCGGATTGTTGAAGTACAGTAGAGGAACGCGTGCAGTCTGTTCGAGTGGTGTTTTATTGTGTATTTACTGTGTGTCCGTGTTTGCTGTATGTAAATTATGTGTCATCAATACTGCCGTCATTGGATATTTAATAAATTTGTCGACTGTAGGCGAATGCACCCGACAGCTTTTTTTCACCACCGAAAATAACTCCCAGAAACCACCTCAAAAACCTTGTGAAGGTAGTAAAAATTTACTCTCTCTATAGTAGCTCAAAACATCATTGGGTAAATAATTACTACCCTTCCTGCGTTCAAAAACTCAGTTAGCACGAGAGTAAACTTCTACTTCGATAGTGGGGGGTAAAAAAAACCCCGAAAAGTAGTGTGCTAGAGGACAAGTGGTTTACCCAGTTTTTGAAGTTATTTAGGTCATTTTTGTTTTGTGTGTATTATGCGTAAAGAAACGCCAGGCCTGCGCGGAAAGCACAGCGCAATCCCAGCGAAAGCTGGAAGAGCGGCCTTTTCGACCCCTTTAACGCGATAAAGAGCTCGTTTAGCAGAAATTATGGTGTCAACATCGTTCGTTGTGAGCGAAATATCGTCTTATGGGCGATTGATAAAACGAGAATGATGCAAATAAAATAAACCAATGATTAAAACCCCTGGGCAGAGTTCGGATCCAACCAGGGTTGCTGGGGTCCGAGCGGGAATCGCACGTGGGTTGTTTGCGCCGCAAGCAAACGTTCTACCACACGGCGATACTTCTGCTTGTTGGAACAGTAAAAAGAACTTCCTCTACTTGGAATTGCAGTGAAAGTAGCTTCCATGTTTCACAAACACACACGCCCTGTGTAAGAGTTTCGTAATGCAACATGAACTATTGCAGCAATAATGCGTGATCAAGCGTCCATTTCCAACGGTTGTCAGACTGATTATCATAATGGCTCCGTGGTTGAAAGTCGGTACCCCACTACAAAAGGTACACAAGCTACTGCACCTATCCCCTTAAAGCTACGTAGTGGGTGCATAGCAAATTCGAAAAGGTTTCGTGCACATCGTGTTTGTAGTACGCACTATGAATAGGATGTCGCTATCACGTTCAACTCCTAAAAGCGATGCTTTAGGGTCCTCTAACTTTTTATACACTCTTTGCGTTACTACTACTAATACCTCTGTCCGACGTGGAAACTTAAGTACACTTCGAGCGAGTACACTTAGCCACGCAAGTCATTTGCGCGCTGTCACATGAGCAAGTATAATGTAACTCGCTGCAAGGTACACTTGCTGGCAAGTGCGTTCGCCAACTATACTTCGCTGCGACGAAATGTGTAGCTTCGGTACCAGTGGCTTGCACAGAAATACGTTGTTGACTGAAGCGGTGCCCATACCATCCTTAAACTATTGTTTTTGTTAAAACAGATTCTGCTGAGTACTAAAACAAGTCATACATAAAAAATGTCGCTACTCTCCCCGTCGGGCAGATTGCGGCCACATCCGCTACGGGTATGCGGCAGCCCATGCTGTGCAACGGCCACTTTCGTCACGTTGTTTACTTTCAAGCTCACTTGCAGATGTGTAGGCGAGTCGTTCTCGAGTGGTTTTCGATGTGAGAGGCTGGTGCCACTTCCACGAAAAAAAATTGCCCGCAGCTTCCCTCGGGGGAACACTGAGGAGGATGCGGAGCATATAATTGGTTAACGGGGTGTTAAAGTGCGACTTACTTGGGTCGATGGCTAAATTGGTTAACGTGGTTGTGAAATGGGGTGTTAAATTGCGACTTACTTGGGTCGATGGCTAAATTGGTTAACGTGGTTGTAGGAGGGGGTGTTAAATGAGTGAACACGTACACACGTATGCGAAAGAGCGGCGCTGGTCGAAGGGACGTCGATCATTGTGTTTGTGGATTCGTTGGAATTCATTTCATCGCGACCTTGGACGTCGACGCGCCGTACAAACCAACCGACGAGCGGCAACTGAGCGAGCGAGCGCCGACCTTGAGTATATATACAGCGCGATGGCGCATGCACTGTCAGCTGTTGAATGTTCTCGAAGCGCGACGGCGCATGCGCGTCCACTGGAGAATCAGGAGAATTGTAGAATGTTCTCGAAGGGGAGAAGCGCGCGCGGCACAGATGGTGGGTGACGGTGCATGCGTGCGTCAGCTGTCGAATGTTCGAGAAGGGGGAGAAGCGCAACGGCGCATGCGCGCGCGTCAGCTGCCGATATTCTCGAAGCGTGACGGCGCATGCGCGCTACATTATAGAGCTTGCGAATGTTCGTGAAGAGGAGAAGCGCACGCGGTGTGTAGAGGAGGAAGGGATGCACAGATGGTGGAAGAAGGAGGAGGAAGCTTGCGGACGGCGCCGCACTACAAGCCTCGAGTATTAGATGCTCCGCATCTAAAAAAACGTGGTTTGGACGATGAGACACGGGCGCAAAAGTAACAAATATATCTTGATCTACAAACCCAACGACTACCACTGTCATCACTTCCAAAGTACACTTCGCTTTCTCGCGTAGCAGCGAACAGCCAAAATGACACTTTATGAGAGTAAGTACACTTGTTCAAAGTTCACTTGAGTTGCCACGTGTGACAGGTGTATAACACACTTGCACGTTGCCCACTACATTATAAATCATAATTTTGGTGTAGTGGCCCCACCGCGGTGGTTTAATGGCTGAGGTAGTCGGCTGTTGACCCGCAGGTGGCAGGAAGGAATCCTGACTGCAGCAGCTACATTTTATATGAAAGCCCTAATGCTGTCAGCCCGTTTTCTCAAATTTGGGTGCATGTTAAAGAACACCAGGTGGTTGAAATTGCCGGAGCCCTCCAATACTCATATGGCGCCTCTCATAGTCATATGGTGGTTTTGGGACGTTGAACCCCACATATAAATCAATCAATTTTTTTGTAGTGGGAGAGGCATTCACTAATTGATTATTATGTGGGGCTTAACGTGCCAGAACCATCATGAGATTATGACAGACGTCATTGTAGAAGGCTCCCTGTGTTACTTTAACGTGCTCTCAAAACTGAGCACACGGGCCTACAACATTTAGGCTGCTATCGAAAATACAGCCGCTGAAGCCAAAATTTCATCCAACGACCTGTGGGTCAGCAGCCGAGTACCTTACCCATTAGATCAGTGCTGCGGGGTGAGGCATTCACTAAGCCATCATTCGTCCGTCTTCGCCAAGAAGACATTTTCCGCCAAGAAACGTGGTACAAGCTATACACTTGCAAGAAAATTTAAGCTATTTTTGGACGCTGTTGCTAAAGACGATCAAGAATTCTACCTGAAGCTTTAGTAATAAGATGGAGCATTCAATGAACCACTTTTTGCTTCTTTAGCATTGTTTGTCGCCTGGTTGTTCTTTTGCTGTTATGAAACACTTCATTCATTCATTCTTTATTTCCAACAAGTATATTACAATCAGTTGGGGGGTCCCTCAGGCGAAAAGCGGTTGGAAAACTAATTGAGAGTACCTGAGGCCCCACGTACATGGCAGCAGTTTCGCAATTAAAGCTCTTAAAAATTTGCTCTAATGTTAGTAGGAAATTGGAATAAAATATAGACGAATATTCTACAAATACAACAGTAGAACAAATAGACAGACCAAACTAATAACCTTGCACTTATGTATCTGAACTCATTAATACACTGAACAGTATCAAAATAAACATGAGAGAGAGAGAAAAAAAGCGATACATAGAGTAATGATAACATAGCATGATAAAAATGAAGATGCTAGGCCAGGGTGAAGAAATATTCTCGCATTTCGCTTTTTGTGAACACTAAAAAGTTGGGCTCATCATTAATATGTTCATTAAGTAAGGATGGTGATGTATATGTAAGGGACTAGAAAATAATTTGTGCGAGAACGAGCAACCTGTCTATGCTTCGGATTCATGAATCCGTGTGTAGAAGACTTATTGCTTGATAAGTCTTCAAGAAATGTTCGGAAGTGTTCCTTCGCAAAAAAGTAGTTAATGAGTCGAAAATTGTACATGTGTGGCATGCTGATTATTTTGTAGCGGTAGAACAAAGTACCAGCGGAAGTACTGCATGGGACATTTGCAATGTAGCGCAGTGCCCTTTTTTGCAATAAGTGATTAGTTTTTTTTCGTTGCCGAAATTGTGGTGCCCCAGACATGAAGACAGTAGTTTATGTGCGAGGAAAACAAAGCATGATAGATATGCACTTTAAATTTTTCCGGAAGAAAATGCCGACCTCGTGACAATACTCCAGCAGCACGCGATAATGATTTTGTCAATGATTCCACTTGACATGACCATGTCATATGAGCGGAAAAAGTTACACCTAGAACTTTATGTTTCTCCACTACTTCTACGGGTTTTCCCTCAAGCGTTGAAGATTGGTGAAGATTAGTGTCCGTGCCCCTGGATCTAACAAAGACAGCTTTCGTTTTTTTCGCATTTATTCACAGGCCATTAGAAGTAAACCACCGCAGTACATCTGATAATACGCATTGGGCTTTGACAATAATCTCAGCTGAATTTTCGCCGAAACAAAAAGACTGGTGTCATACGCGTACTGTAGAAATTCAGCATCGTTACTTATGTCGACAATATTATTTATGTAGATATTAAAGAGCATTGGCTTTAAGATGCTTCCTTGAGGCACACCACGAGAATTGTTTTTATAGGAAGAAAAACAGTTAGCGATTGAAACGCACTGTTTTCTCTTGGACAAATATGAACAAAATAGGGAATTAGCTACACCACGTACCCCAAAGGCGTCTAACTTGCCGAGTAAAATGTGATAATTAAGGGTATCAAATGCCTTTCTATAGTCAATGCAGACACCCAGCGTATGCTTTTTTTTCACGAATGTTATTGATTTTCAATTCTTTTTGGGTTAACAACGCAGTTTGTGTGGATTTACTACGCTGAAAACCATGCTGGTTTTTTGAAAGTATGTTGTGCTTGGGAAGAAAACTACTCAGGCGGCAGAAAAATATTTTTTCTAATACCTTTGAAAATACGGGTGTAATTGAAAATGGTCGGTAATTATTAACATCTCCATTTTTATATAAGACTAATACTTTTGACATTTTAATGAGATTTGGAAGCATGCAGACTGGAGAACTCGATTAAACACGTAAGGTAAACAAGCAGCGAGGAGGTCAATTACGTGCTTAATCGCTTCAACATGAAATTCGTCGACATCAATAGCTTCGCTGTTTTTTAAACATAAGAATGTGCGCACTATTTCTACTTCATCTGTGGATGCAAAGGACATTGTGTCCGAATTGTGGTAAGGAATCCGAGTATGGGCCGTGCTTCCCAGTGGTTGTACTGCATTAGCAAAGTTTTCACTGAAATTCTCGGCTCAAGGTACACCGGATAGATTATACCCCTTTACAGTTATTTCCGTTCAAGTATTCTGAACAGCATTGTGGTTCAGGGCTTGCTTGATTGCTTTCCAAACCTGTTTGGAGCGCCGCAGATAGATCTCAGAAAACATGTTGGCAAAAGGTTTTTGCCTTCTTTAATGACGCAGTTAGTTTATTACCGTAGGCTTTAAAGGCATCAAAGTCCGCAGTGCCTCGTGTACGCAAAAAGTTTTTGAACCGTTGAGTTTTTTTTCTTGATCATTTTGAGGTTTTCTCACCCTACCCAAGCTTTTCTTATTTTTCTGTTAGGCTTAGCGTTTATGTAGGGAAAGCATGTATTGTAATGAGTCCCGAATATAGACACGAATTCACAATGGCTCTCATTTGGGTCCATCTGAACATAAACAGAAGACCAATGTTCTCTCAGAATCAGCCAACAGAATGAATTCATATTTTTGTTAGACATACATCTGTACCTAATGTCATTGCAAGTCATTTCCTCTGCAGCAGTTCTGGGAAATGCAATAAAAATAGGGCAATGGTCACTCAACCCTGCGCATATCGTGCCAGCTGCGCGTACATCAGTTTCTATGCTGAGAATGAACAAGTCTAGGACTGACTGGCAAGTCGTCGTCACGCGTGTCAATGTAGTAATGACGCTATTATAACCACAAGCGGACAATGTGCTAATGAACTCCCGGGAGGTCAGGTTATCTTTCATAAGGTTTATGTTAAGATCACCGCCTATTAAAATGTCATACTGTATAAACGTTGAATATTTTCTCAAGAAATTTCAAAAATGTGCTAAGGTGACGAGACGGTAGGTGGTAACACGCCACGTACAGGTTGTTCCTATTCTTTGTGTAAAGCACTTCATAATCAGATGCAATACACGTGAATCCCGGAACTATGTTGCAGAGCATGTGTTTTCTTACGTGAATTGCCACTCCGCTACCTCGGAGCGTATACTTGATGAAGTAGTTATTATAGGTAATAAGATTCAGCATTTCACTTTCTTCATGATACCATCTTTCATTCAGCATAATCACATTGGAAAGAAAGTTGAATTGAGCCTAAATCATCTATCTTAGGAGCCGCGGAACGCGCATTGAGGTGAATAGCAGTGAACATGCTCTGCGACTGCGTCGAAAGTTTACGTTCAGATGACAGACAAAATTCCTGGTATTCCATCGCATGCACAAAAGAAAATTGCGAAACGTTTGACCACAAACACCCAAGGCAACCTTGCCTATATAGGTCACAATCAGTTTCAATGCGCACAACTGGACTCGGCTGTGTTTAGCGAGCGAGAATTCTTCCATTCTTCGTCCACACATACTGCCAGTGATGCTCCCGTTTCTTTGCGAGTGCCTGTGCAAGCAGTCGCTTTAGTGTCGGACAGAGGGGCTCATTCACAAAAATTTGTTCTTCGCTTGAGATTTCTACGTTGCTATTCCAAATGCAATTTTTGCGGGCTTTCTCGGCGACAAGCTCTCATTTCTGCCTGCTTTTGAACTGCACAACATTTGTTTTGCTCTGCTAACGAGTCGGTATGCGGTGACACGCCTTCATATCGCTAGCAGAAATCGGTTCACCTACTACGTCGCCAATCTTGCCTACAAGATCAGTGATGTTTTCATTTTCCATCTTGACGAACCCTTTTATTTCAACGTTTGATCTGTGAGAGTACTGTACACATTAAACAACCTGCTTCCACAGTTCGACAATGACTGACTCATTTGCAGCAAATTTAGCTTTTAGCATCTCCTTTTCCTTTCCTTAAGCATTCTCTCTCGGTGTGCCCTTCTGCTAACTGTTGTTTTATTATTTCGAATTGTTTTTGCATGCATTCAAGTCCCTCTTTTTTTTGTTTCAACTCGGCACGTAGTTCACGCATGTCAGAGCGCGCATTCCTATCTTTCTGTGACATTTAAAAAAATGTCAGATGTTCACAAAATTATTTTGGTAAGTACGATAAGATGGCAGCAGTGACAGCAGAGATTAAAGCGTACCCATAACAAACAAAAGAAAAAGCACCAACCTGCACTACGAAAATACGTTCAATTAGTCCTGCGCCTACGAGCCGTCACCACTGCCAAATGTCTCGCCGAGTGTCATCTGCTTCCTTTTGTACTCGCGCTAATGCACTAAAGGTAGCTTCCGGGTTGTGCCGATGCGTTGCCAAACTTGAACTGTCGGTGAAGGGCATCTTGCACCTAGCGGTTTGTTGCGGCAAGTCTCCTGTTAATGGCGCAGAGGATAGCTGCCAAGCTGTCTCCGATGCTGCGTTGCGGGTAGCTGCCGGGCTGCTTCCGATGCAGTGTTTCCTTCTGGCTTCCAGCGAAGGACACCCAAGTGCATAGCGGTTTTTGTGGTGAGTCAATGGCTATCTGTAGAACGAAAATACGTTCGATTGGTCCTGCGCCTACAAGCCGTCACCACTGCCAAAGTGACAATACCGCGATTCCTTTCCCAACATCAAGCCAGGCTAAGGCTAGTTTGCAAAAGAGTTTCAAGCACTGGTGTGGCTCTGTCATAAAGTACTAGGCTGCCACGCAGCAGACTGTGGTTCGGATGCCATTGTGTTTGTAGCGCTTTTTATATACAAACTTTTTTTCTTATTTTGAGCAAGAGTGGTTACGAACACCGTTGGTCGCGGACAACTACGGCAAATGTGACTGTTGTTACGATCCCGTAATATCTTTTCCTGTAAATGCAAAGTAATATGCTTGGATTCATATATTAGAACGGCGACGTATGCGGAATGAAGTGGCTCATGGAAAGAGGCGAGGGTAGACGAAATAGAAAAGTTCACTTGGCATCTTATTTACGGAGGGACTGTTCATACCAGGGGCATCCATTATACTGGATCACCTGAGACTCTTATCACGAGAAAAAAATTGCCCGCAGCTTCCCTCGGGAGAACACTGAGGAGGATGCGGAGCATATAATTGGGTAACGGGGTGTTAAAGTGCGACTTACTTGGGTCGATGGCTAAATTGGTTAACGTGGTTGTGAAATGGGGTGTTAAATTGCGACTTACTTGGGTCGATGGCTAAATTGGTTAACGTGGTTGTAGGAGGGGGTGTTAAACGTCGATCATTGTGTTTGTGGATTCGTTGGAATTCATTTCACCGTGACCTTGGACGTCGACGCGCCGTACAAACCAACCGACGAGCGGCAACTGAGCGAGCGAGCGCCGACCTTGAGTATATATACAGCGCGACGGCGCATGCACTGTCAGCGGTTGAATGTTCTCGAAGCGCGACGGCGCATGCGCGTCCACCGGAGAATCAGAATTGTAGAATGTTCTCGAAGGGGAGAAGCGCGCGTGGCACAGATGGTGGGTGACGGTGCATGCAAGCGTCAGCTGTCGAATGTTCGAGAAGGGGGAGAAGCGCAACGGCGCATGCGCGCGCGTCAGCTGCCGATATTCTCGAAGCGTGACGGCGCATGCGTGCTACATTATACAGCTAGCGAATGTTCGTGAAGAGGAGAAGCGCACGCGGTGTGTAGAGGAGGAAGGGTGAACAGGTGGTGGAGGAGTGAAGCGCGCGTAGTGTGTAGAGGAGGAAGGGATGCACAGATGGTGGAAGAAGGAGGAGGAAGCTTGCGGACGGCGCCGCACTACAAGCCTCAAGTATTAGATGCTCCGCATCTAAAAAATTACTGAACAAAGTGTGTGAGTTCAGTTGTGTCTCACGAAAACCCAAGTAATGCTTGACCACATGGCCCTAGCAGAGAAGCGTCACTTTTGTTCCGATTTTCTTCTTTTAAGTGAATAGAAACATTTTGCAGAACATTTATGTTATTTTTGCTGTTTCTGGGTCATTTGTCTGAATTTCCTTTGATCTGAATATTTTTATATATACCGGGCGTCTTCATTATCCCGCTGTACCATTAAAAAAAGAGAAACGGCATCCCATGAAGCGAAACTAGTACATATTGTTACCAGTGTACTGTAGTAGCCACAAGTAATTTTTTCGTTAAAGGCAATAAATAATTAGTCAAAATCATATTTGAAACTCAAAGAGTATTCGCCTCATTACCGCCCCGCTGCGGTGGTCTGGTAGCTAAGGTACTCGGCTGCTGACCCGCAGATCGTGGGATTGAATGCCGGCTGCGGCGGCTGCATTTCCGGTAGTGGCGGAAGTGTTGCAGGCCCGTGTGCTCAAATTCGATTGCACGTTAAAGAACCCCAGGTGGTCAAAATTTCCGGAGCCCTTCACTATGGCGCCTCTCATAGTCCTATGGTGGTTTTGGGGCGGTAAACTCCAAAATAAATCAACCAAATCAGTCAATAAATCACCTTATTATCAAGGTGTCAGTGAGAGAAATGTGCGCATGTGCCCTTGCTTGGAGATAGCTAGGAGCCATGAAGAAAATGCAAAAAGAATGCAAAATATGGTTTGCGCTATCTGCCACTTTTCTTCTGAAGAAACGTGCTGCTTTGATGTTACACAGTCAGGTTGCAATCACGCCAATCGCCACAGTGATACAGCCGTGAACAGTTGGCTGTAGATGTGAATGGTGATTGCGACGTGTAGTCAAGCAGAAGGAATGCCTGCAAAGACGTGACTTAAGTTGTTGGCACCCGACCTGTACCAATGCCACTTAGAAAAAAAAATGGCCACGTATCTGCATGCTTCAGTGCAAGTGTCGGCGAAAGACGATAGTCTTGCGTCTGGAGAGAGTAAACAAAATGTTTATTTGATGTTCTGCGCAAGAAAATCGGTTAATGGTATTCTGGAGGCGCTGCGTTATATTTCCTCGATGTGTGCGGCGGAGGCAAACGAGCACATTGAGGTACATCACATCTGAGACATGAGCGCTATCTGGCAGTTATCTTGGAAAACTACGCACGCGTAGTGCGCGCCCGTCTTGGAGGCGACAAGGTGTGGAAAGCAAAGTGACGGGCAGGTGCCACCACGGTGTCATCTTAGCAAAGAGTTGTAAACGCTTGTCTTTTTGTCAGAGCAGCGTGACAGCATTCACTCGTGTATGCTTTTCTTGTTTATTGAGAAACAAAGATAATATCAATGTGTTGTTATTTTGTCGCAGATATCCGCAATAATTGCTTTTTAATCGACAATTACACAACTATGAACTCGAGAAATATAGGTGCGTGCTGTGAATGGGGTTAAATTTTGGCCGTTTTGGGTATTGTTTCGCCGGACAAGCAGCCAAATCAACCTACAGACAGGCCAAAATTTTCGCGGTAAAGGTCCCCAAGAAAGACTATTGTCTTTAATAATTCAGGCCATCTCACTTCTCCGGGCTTGCCCCGCCGCGGTGGTCTAGTGGCTGAGGTAGTCGGCTGTTGACCCGCAGGTGTCTGGATGGTATCCTGACTGCAGCAGCTGCATTTTATATGGAAGCCTAAATGTTGTAGGCCCGTTTGCTCAGATTTGGGTGCACGTTAAAGAACCCCAGGTGGTCGAAATTCCCGGAGCCCTCCACTACAGCGTCTTTCATAGTCATAGCGTGGTTTCGGGACTTTAAACCCCACAAATCAATCAAATCACTACTCCGGGCATGGCCCCCATGCCACCTAGAAGATTATCAGCACTGCTCACTGCCGCCGTGACGTCACCCGTTTTGCTCTAAGGTATTATATAGAAGAAAAGAAGAGAAAAGTGCCGCTCGTAACTGTCTAACACTGGGATGACACCTCAACAGGTCGGCACAAGGTAAGGGGGAAGGAATAACAGTGGATAGAAAATGAAAAACAGAAGTAGAAGAAAAAAAAGGAGCCTTCGAGTCGTGTTCGCGTGCGCACGTCGAGAAGCTCAGAAGACACATCCATCAAGAAAGGCCGCTGAGAAGGCCGGGAGAAGTGAATTCGCCCAGTTGTCAGAGGTGTTATTAGGACGATCGAGACCAGGGACTGCTTCGAATGAATACGGTTTATTATAAGAAGCCAAGTAGCACACGCTTGCTCCAGGCACCAGTCTTCTTTCTTCTTCTTCCGGCATTTGATGGTGATATTTTATAGGCTCTCGCCCGCCTAAGTTGAACTCTGATAAGCTCTCGCGGGCTATTTGAAACAACCTTCCATAGGGTATATGTGGTTCACCGATCTTCTTAGAAGCTCCTTTTTGACAGTGCGAAGGAGACAAGCTCTTGTTATTCCTTTTCGCCCAGGGTAGAGTTTTTCAATCCGGCACATTTTCCAAAATGTTCTTGGAGCCTTGTCCTCAACCAACAGGATGTCACCCTGTGAGAGTGGTTTTGCTTGCCGCATCTTGGCTTTGACCGTGGCTCCTATTTCCTTGAAGTATTCTTGATGCCATCTTTTCCACCAAGCGTGCACGAGTTTGCATCTGCTTCGCCATGCGTCTTCGATGTCACCGTTGTACAGTCTTGTTTGTCCGTCTTGAAGCTGTCGCCGTCCACATATGATGTCTGCCGGTGTTAGTGGCATTGGCTCGTCAGGTTCTCTATATACGGAAGTCAATGGTCGATTGTTGAGTGTTGCTTCAACTTCTGCTACAATAGTGCGTAGCTCCTCTACCGAAGCTGTGCTTTTTGATATTATTTTTCGCATCGACGTCTTCAAGCTTCTTGCGAGGCGCTCGTAAAATCCTCCCCACCATAGCGCGCACTCGGCTATCGTTTTTCACTGAATTTGTTGGCCACTGCAGTAATTCTTTAAGACCTCGTTTTTTATTGTTTCAAGCATTCTGTTAATTTCCTTTCCAGCTTTTATAAATGTTTTGGTGTTGTTCGAGTAGATTACTGCTGGCCATCCCCGTCGAGGTATAAATTGTCGGAATGCTTGAAGAAAACTTGACGATGACAAATTATTGGTAACTTCCAATTGTACTCCTCTCGTTACCACGCAGGTGAATATCAGTACATATTGCTTCACAATCGGGTACTTGTCCTTTGCGTAAAGAGGTCCTGTTAAGTCAACTCCCGTTACTTTGAATGGCTCTCCTTCAGTGACTCTGTCTGCCGGAAGTGGTGGTATGTCTTGAGTCACCGGTCTGGAGTTATGCCTCTTGCAGACGACGCATCCATCTGTTAAGAACTCTTTTTCACTCCTTGTCTACCCTGCAATGTCCAGAACTTAATTCGAAGTTGCGCTAGCGCAACTTGAACTCCTCCGTGTAATACCATTTTATGCACGTGACGTATTAGCAGTTCCGTGAAATGCTCATTCTTTGGAATTACTATTACGTGCTTGTTGAATTGTTGGCTGCACTGCAATCGTCCCTTTCTGTCTGATGATTCTATCGTCATTAAGGTAGACTTCATGTTCATTGATTTCAAATGACTGAGTGTTTGAATAAGCCTCACCCTTTGTTTGTCTCAGTGATATTTTGGTCTGTCCAGTATTTCTATGCATTCGTTACCTCTTTTCCTGTCAATGGCCCTTTGTGATTTCCCTTTCTTGTGTTGTCTATGAATCTGAACACCCATGCTGTCACTCTTATAAGCCGTCCGTATGATGAATACCTTTTGATTTTCAAGATTGGCTCAATTTCGGCTTTTTTCATGCATTGGTGACATTGTGTTTTATGCTGGTCTTCCACGTCTGTATTTATGCCTATTATGCTGACTATGTTCTTTTCCAGTGATGTTATCCATTCGGGACCGTTCCACGATAACTTTGACGTTATCGATGCCTTTGCGCTTATTCCTCGTGTAAGTATGTCAGCAGGGTTGTCGTCACTTTGAACAAATGACCAGCTTGCTTGAAGTGTTTTTTCTCTAATTTCTGTAATTCTGTGTGCAACAAACGAATCTCTTTTTCTTGTTCCCTCGATCCATTAAGCACAATCATCGAGTCCGTCCAGCAGTGTATTTCATGAAATCTTTCGTTAAAGCGACCTTTGATGTAGTCGCACAATTTTGATGCTACCACCGCTGCCATCAGTTCAAGTCGCGCCAATGTCAGCTCTTTAATTGGAGCTACGCGGATTTTTGCTGTTACCAGCCTTGATTCTTTGCTTCCATCGTGGTATACTGCTATCACGTATGCTGCTGCTCCGTATGCTAATGGGCTCGCGTCGGCAAGTACTTGTACTGGTTGATTCTTCCATTTGTCGCATTCATCTTCAGGGAGCTGGTCGTCCCACATGACGTTCCTTTTCCACAGTCTCTGCAGTTCTATTTTCTTGCGTACTATGAATGGCGATAACAAACCAAGCGGGTCAAATATCTTTGCTGTGGTTTGTAACACGGCCCTTTTTGTCAAGTACGTTGTATTTGTTAATAAATTCCACTTTTCCATAGGGAAGGAACTCATGTCCTTTGAGTGTTTCCATATTGAGCACAGAAGCATTGTAAATTCTCTAGATCGAATTCCTGCGTGTGAATCGTCTTTTCCTTTTCATCTATTACTTTATTTATTTGCTCTTCATTGGATGTCCATTTTCTCAAATTCATCGCTGCCTTTCTGAACACTTGCTTTGCCTCTTTGTATAACTTGACTGCTTCATCAAGCGTTGCTGCTCCCAGAATGACATCATCCACGTAGATCGCTTTCTGCGGTTTCCTTGTCGTATCAGAAAACCGGTATTCCACTTGTTTCAAATGGCGTTTAATTGTAGCTGCCAGTGTAAACTGGCTCGGGGTTGTTCTTAACGTTACTCTTGTCTTGCGCCATGTTTGCACTTCATTCATTAACCTTCCTTCAGCGTCATGCTTCCACCAGAGAAATTCTCACTGCATCTCTATCCTCTTCGTGTTTAGAGATTTGTATAAAATGCCTTTTCAACTTCTCCAACTAATGCCACCTTTTATTTTCGGAAATTAATGAGCAGCGATAGCATGTCCTCATTCAAAGTGGGTCCTGCCTCTAGGTTCTCGTTTAAAGACATGCCTTTTCGAGAATGTGTTGAGGCGTCAAACACTACTTGAATCTTTGTTGTGGCTCAGTCCTCTCTAATGATTACATGGCGTGGCATGTAGTAGCAAAATGTATTTGGGTGTTCTCATGGCTCTTTGACCTCCTCTGCGACTACTAATGCCATATACTCTGATATAGCTTCGTTGTATCGATACAGCATGTCTTCATTTATCTGCAGCCTTTTAGTCAGTTGCTGTAGTCTTTTTATCGCATTTTCCTTGTTGCTTTTCAAGTTTACGTCCTGTTTCTATGGCAAGCTGATTCGTTAGCGACCGTTTTGTTGTACAATCTTGCGCTCGAATTCTTCAACCACTTCATTTCCGGTGTTAGCCAAACTATTTCTCTTGATTGCCATTGGCTCCAGGCTCCAGAACTTCTGTAGCTCTCTTTGGAGTTCTGTCTCCGCAGCTTCGGCCTTCAAAACCATGACTGCTTGATTATGTGTTAGTTTTGTCTTGCTTTGCTCTGATGGCCCTTGCAGTACCCATCCCTGTATAGTTTCTACTGCCATCAGTCTGTCCTCAATTTTTTTAGTTCTACCAGTAAAGAATTTCCAATACTAGTCTGAGCCGATCAGTAGTTCTACAGAATCTGTTGCAGTCGTCTCGGTCCTGTGCTCAGCCACTTGCATTTTTAGCTGTTTCATTTTCTCGCTGAGTTTCTTAGTTGGAGTGGGCATACAAATGTGCGAGATAACGTCGACTTGTAACGCTTCAATTACTGTTGTCGTGCTTGTTTCTCGTGATCCTACAGTCACTTGCACCACGTTCATTAGTTTGACCTTTTCGTCTCCTCGAAATGAGCCAATCGTCAGCCTTTCTTGTCGCAACACCATCGCACCTATTTCTTTCACTAATCCCGCTTCAATAAATGAACGTTGACTTCCGCTGTCTAATAACAAATGGCAATGTCGGCCACATGTTTCTCCTTCTGCGCATGCTACAGCCGTCTGCATGATATTTTCGGTTGCATGTAGCGTAGACGTCGTCGCTTCGTCTTGCGCTGTTGAGACCAGCTCTGCCCTTGTTTTCTGCATCACCGTTCTACACACTGACGTGGCATGTCGTCCCTTGCATTGCTTGCATTTTACTTGGGCCCTGCAAATGCGTGCAGTGTGGTTCGGTCGCGTGCATCTGAAGCATGCTCTATTTTCGGTAAGCATATCTTTCTTTTCATCAATTGCAATACTTCTACGACAGTTTTTGGTTGCGTGCGTTTTCTGCTTGCAGAATAAGCATATCCTGTCCACTGAGCTATAGAAGCTTGAAGTTGTGCGCATCTGTCCGCGGTTCTCTTTTGGTTTTGCAGTTATCCTCTCTTGTTCACGTTGTGTTTCTTCACGAAAAGCCGCTTGCTCTTTAAGGAATAACATAGACCTGTCCAGCTTTTCCTCGCACGCTTTTCCCGGTGCGTTATTTTGCTCGCCGTTTTCTGAAGCTGAGCTGTTTCTCATAGCCTCTATTGACTTGAACTGCACTGATAATTCTGGGGGAATTGCAATTTTAAATACCGGTAAAAACATCGATGCATAGCTCTCGGTTTCCACTTTTAGTGACTTGAGTGCCATTGTGTTAGCTTGCACTCTGTACTAGCCTATTTAAGTCATCGGTATCTTGAAAGACCTCACTTTATCCAAACTCAATAGCTCAATCATGTGCATTTCAATGGAATGTTCTCGATTGCAGAACGTTTTTTGCAGTATTTTGATTGCGTCAGCATAATTTTCCACTACCGAGTACTGAAGTCCTTCAATAGCAGCCGCCGCTTTTCCGGTTAGCGATGCTAACAAGTAATTGAACTTCTGTCTCGTGCTCATGTTCGGTCTCAGGTGAACTGCCGACTCGTACTGAGACCAAAAGCGGTTCCACTGCAAAGCTTTTCCCCCAAACCTCATCATTTCAAGCTGTGGTAGCTTAACTAGTTCTGTTGCTTCTTGTCCTGTACATGAGGGCCTTACTTGCCTTGTTCTATCGCTTGAATACGATTGTGCAGGCTGTCGAAGTCTGAATTCTATTGCCGATAAGGTCGTCGTTATTTCATGTCGTACTCTATGACGCTTTCGAATTCAGCTTCGGCATTGTCTTCTGTCAGAAACTTTTTAATTTGCTCGTTCGCGCTCTTGAGACTGTCGCTTATTGCTTTAAACTGCACCTGTGCTGTAAGCAGCTGCTCCCAGTCAGCTCCATCATTAATTTGTTGCTCGGCTGCGTTAATCAGTCGCGTGATCTGGGAGCGAGGCGCTTTCCTTTTCTTCGTTATCACTTCCTTGCTCATATTGAAGCGGTTAACAATGGCTCCTTACTTGTCAATCGTTCGTTCTGAAGCTCGTACTGTCCACCGTGGTCTCGTCGCTCGATCCAGGTCGATCCTCTGCTCCTCCGCCGTTTTCTTCTCTGCTGCGTGGCAGGTTGACCTCTCTTGCCGGTGAGGAGGTAGTATCTTGGTTCACGGCACTATTAATAATACGATCAAGACATGGGACTGCTTCGAACAAACACGGTTTATTATAAGGAGCGAAGTAGCACGCGCTCGCTCCAGGCAGCAGTCTTCTTTCTTCGTCTACCGGCATTTGAAGATGATATTTTATAGGTGTAACGAGCCGTGTTGACGCGTTTGATGTCGGGTGAGCGCAGAGCGCTCGCCGGTGCTTGTAGCCACGGCTCAATGGAAAACAAGGCCCGTTGTACTACGGAGGCACGTTTGCTGGACCTCGGTGCGATGAAAAAAAAAGAAACATACACAGACACAGACGTCCACGAAGTCACAGGTGCTCGAAGATCGCTGTATCCATGAAGAGGAAGAAAAAAAGTGGCCCCGAATCTGCATGTTACACTGCATATGTCGCCGAAAGACGATAGTCTTGTGTCTGTAGAGAGTGAAAAAATTGTTTATTTGATGTTGTTCGCAAGAAATTTGGTTATTGGTATTCTCGAGGCACTGCCTTAGTGCCTCGAGCGTGTAGCGGAGGCGAGCAAGCGCATCGAGGCACGTTAGACACGAGCGCCATCTGGCAGTTTGAAAGCGAAGGAAGGCGTGCGCGCCCGCGGAGAAAGCTGCTCGCTTTTCTCCGGGAGGTGATAAGGTGTAGAACGCAAAGCAATGGGCAGGTCGTACCACCATGTCGTCTTAGCAAAGCGTTTGAAGCACTTATCTTTTTGAGCATCGCGTTGCACTGTCAGCGCAGCGTGATAAACACTGTGGTCCTTAGAATTACTTGTGTGTGCCTTCTCTAGTATTAAGGCACACGTACAAAACATCGAAGTGTTGTTATGGTGCCTCAGAAATGCGCGATAATTTCTTTTCAATTGACAATAACAGCTGTACGAATGTTGAACCTTGATAAATATTGGTGGGCGCAGCAGATGCCGTTGGCCGTTCGGTGCTGTTTGAGGTATCGTTAAGGGCGGAAAAACAGACAAATGTACAGACAGACAGTCAGATCAAAATTTTTCTGTGGAAAGTCCTCGAGAAAAATTATCGTCCCTAAAAACAAAAGGGATAACAGACACACAGAACCACGAAGTCTGCCGTGTCCACGAAGAACGCGATGAGAATTCCGAGCACGCCTGTGTACACTCGCGTGCGTCCTTGGCAACATGAGTAACTTCATGGTGAAAGTAGGGAGCCCCTGTCGATGATAGGCAACGGTGAGATTGCGGCGCTCATTCGTATAGGCCCCTCGCCGCAGCAGAATATGATCTAAAGTTTCTGGTTGCGAGAAATGGGAGCAGGACGGGCCTCCCTTTCCCGTTAGGCGATGAATTTTTTCAGCCGTCCTCGGCTAACCGACGCGGAGCCGGAGGAGAAAAGCGCGCTTTCACATTGTCAATCCTGCTCTTTGGAGGGGGCTGGTAGCTTGCTGGCCACCACACGCACATCCGGGTGGGAGGAGGTGACGGCTAGAGAAACCCGTCTGCGCACTACGTCAAAGGAGCTCACCGTTGTTGTTGTGGGCCTGGCAGCTGCGTGCGCCGCTTTCGCCAGCTAATAGGTGGTCTGGTTTTCGTGAATTACAATGTGGTCCAGTATCCACTGCAGCACAAGGTCCTGTTCCTGCACGGCCTCCAGTCGGTGCGCAATAGGCCTGGCGAGGGGAGGCGCCCTGTGCCCTCTCGCAAGCAGCTGGAGCGCAGCCCTGGAGTCGGATAGTACCGCGGCCGAAGGAACCTGCCTCTGCAGGAGTGCGTCTGCAGCGAGATCGAGTGCGGTGAGCTCCGCGACCGTCGAAGAGGCCTCGCACACAATTCTACACTGAATGTGCACCTCCAGGGAGGGCACCACACACGCAGGAGCGGCTGAACCGTCTGCCAAGACAATCCATCGGTAAACACTGATCCTCGAGTATGGTAGCTGTTTCCTGACGAAGTGCCCACTCAGGAGTTGTGCGCTTGCTCCTCACTCCTCGGATGGACGTGCGGATCGTCAATGGGCGATGCCAGCAAGGTGGGGCCCCGAAGTCGCTCACCTCCGGAATGCATGCACCAGGGCGCGGAACCGTGCAGCACACCGGCGCATCCTCGAGTGCTGGAGATCATGGAGGCGGAGGACGAGCTGCCTACCTTGGCGCGAGAGATGCATGCGCTTGATGTGATTGAGAGCACGCCGGTCGGCATGCAGCGACAGTGACATGTCGCCTGCCTCTGCGAGGGTGGGGCCGATGCGCGAGAAGCGGGGCAGACTGAAGTACTGTCACATGGCAGTTCGGTGCATCGCATCGAGCTGCGTCCAGTTGGCGGGCTTGAGAGAAGCTAGAGGGAAGCCGTATAGGATGCACGTCGAAGGCATGCCGTTGAAGAGTCGCATGGAGAGTGTCGGCGAGCATCCGTTGCCGCGCAGGAAGCGCCTGTGCGGCAGAGGCCACTCGTCTCGCGTTTTTGCACTGGGCTGTCACAGCTGGTTGCCACCTCAGTCTATGGTCGAGCACGACTCCGAGGTATTTCACTCGTTTCGCCCATGGAATGGAAACACTCCAGAGTGTGAATTGAGGCGTGGTATGCCGTGCAATACATCTGCGGTGCACCATCATAGCCTCCGTATTGGCCAGAGAGAGACACATTCCCTTGCTGCCGATTTACGCGTCGATGGCATTGAGGACACTGAACACTTGTCCGCACTTATTGTTTGGTTTTAGACCGGCGCGTGCGAACACCGCAGTGCCATCCACGTAGATAGTGATGCGCACATCGGGCGACAAAGTTCGGGGAATGTAGTCCCTAATGTCAGCCAAGCCGACATTGAAGAGGAATGGTCTGATCACACTGCCCAGCAGAACACCAACACACACCATACGCGGTTCACTGAGGGCTCCCCCAACGTGCACATGAATGGTCCTGCCGCCAAGAAAGGCAGTGACGTACGCGAGGAGAAGTCCGCGCACTCCCATGTTACGCACCGCGTCTAAGATGGTCGGGTGTGGTAGAGAGTCCAAAGCCGATTTGATGTTCAGCAAGACGAGGTAGCTCGCTTCTCCGCTGAGGCGCGCGTCCACCAGCGACGAGATCACGTCGGCGACGGCGTTGGCTGTGGCATGGGTTCGGCGGAAACCGCACGGCGAGGGATGAAAGACGTCCAATGCCTCAACGATCCACCAAAGTCTCGTCATTGCCATGGCCTCGAAGAGCTTTTCCGCCGCTGATATGAGTGAAACGGGCCGGCATGAAGCCGGGTCCGCTGCGGGTTTGCCCTGTTTCAGCACGGGGATGACCATGGCTTCGCGCAACTCTTGCGGCACCATTTCTATGCGCCAAACGTTGGTATACGCGGCCGAAAGCTCCGGGAGCTGGGAGTCGTCGGGGTTGCGGAGCATTTGGTATGTCACTCCATCCCCGCCGGGCGCCGAGTCACGCTTACGCAACGCCAGCTTTGTCGAAGCTCCCCAAGAGTACTCGTTGCACAGCGCACTGACCTCGTGGCGAACCATTGAGCTGGGAAGGAAGCGCCGCAGCGCGTACAACTCCCTCCGATGATGTTCTGTGAGTGGAGGCATTCCAGCCGCAGCCGGTGGAGCACCATGACACATGGCGTCGGCAAGGAGCTCAGCGAGTTCTTGGTAGGTGCGCCCCTGATTCACGGCGATTGCCAGACAGAAAGATCGCGCTTTCGCCGGGCAGAGGACCGCCGAAAAGATGCGCCACGCACGCGCCAGCAGTGCAGGGTCGTCGAGCATCACACAGAGGCTCCTCCACGATTGGTCACGCGACCGTTTCGCATGACAGTGACACACGGCGTCGAGATGATTGTAGAGCATCCAGTGTTCAGAGCGATCACTTTTCATCGGACGACGCTGCAATGAGCGACGGATCGCATGGAGGTTGAGGAGCGCAATGTCGGGCACCGGAGTGCCAGCAGGCATCACACAATTGCGGGAAGCTGCCACAACACAGCGCAAAACGTGCGAAAAAAAGTTGACGCCCGCAAGTGGGCAAACGGCCAAAAGTTTCCGAAACCTCAGCCAGTCCGTCACGGTGTTTGTGCGCGCGTGTGCGCGTTGCCGATTGAGTGGTTCGAAATAAATCGGAAAGTTGTCCGAGCCCCACGTGTCGGCACACCGTTTCCACTCGTGTCCGCAGCGGTTGCTCACCTTAGACAGGTCAATCGCACTGCGCTTCACACCGTGGTGGGCGAACGTCGGAGCACCGGTGTTTATCACCAGGAGGCCGGTCTCGGTTATCGAGATAACTAAGGCCCAGCCTCTTGGATTAATGTGGCCACTTCTCCACGCTGTGTGGTGGAAGTCCCCGACGATGACATCACCACTCAAGAGCTGCGCGAGCCGCGTCACAAATATTGTGTCCCATCGGTGGACGGGCTACACGTACACACACGCAACACAAGTATCACACTCACCAACGCGCACTTTCACCGCGACACACTCAACCGTACTGCACAAAACATTGGAAGTGTCAATGCTATTTATTTATTGTTTTGGTAATACTGTCAAACCTCGTGGAGGGTCATAAAAGAGAGGACATACATAAAGAATGTACAACGTTCATAAAGTTCCTTAAATACCTTAACAACTCACATTGAAAATTGGTATTTTCCTAATTACAACTTAAATTTCAAATAAAAATTCAAGAAGAATTCAAAATTCACAGTCATTTTTCAAAATATTTGCTGTGAACATGAAGTCGCTTAGATCACTTGGAACTGACAAAAAAAATCAATTTAGCAATCACGTAAGTGCGCTTCTAGAGCATTTTCAAATTCAGTGGCATCTTTTAAAACAACAATTTTGTTCGGCAATTTGTTCCACATTTCCATGACATCTGAAAAAAAAAGAATATCGAAATGTGTCAGTACTTGTACGTTATCGTTTTAAGATGCGATCGTGGTTAGTTCGCGGATTTCTTTCGCCTGGAGAATGTAAATATTTGAGCTTATCTGTCTTCAGTTGATCGTGCAGTATTTTTAATAATACTTTCAGCCTATATTTATTTCTGCGTAATTCAAGAGGATTGATTGATTTGTGGGGTTTAACGTCCCAAAACCACCATTTGATGATGAGAGACGCCGTAGTGGAGGGCTCCGGAAATTTCGACCACCTGGGGTTCTTTAACGTGCACCCAAATCTGAGTACACGGGCCTACAACAATTCCGCCTCCATCGGAAATGCAGCCGCCGCAGCCGGGAATCGAACCCGCGACCTGCGGGTCTGCAGCCGAGTACCTTAGCCACTAGACCACTGCGGCGGGGCAAAATTCAAGAGGATCTACATTGCATCTCCGTAACATCTCAGTGACTGATTCCTTCCTTCGGTACGTTGAACAAATAAAGCGCGCCGCTAGTCTCTGTATTCTTTTTAGCTTCGTCTTAAGAGTAACTTGGTGGGGACTCTAAACAACAGATGAATATTGTAGTACTGTCCTCATGAAGGTAGTTATTAAATATGTTTTGCGTCGCACGATGCATCCTGCAACTTATTTTTCAATAAATACAACTTTTGATAGGCTTTCGTGCAAACGTTATCTATATCCTCATTCAATGTTAATTTTTGCGTAATTGTTACCCCAAGGTACTTGAACTGGGTCGTATTTACCAACAAGTGTTCACCGATGCTATACACATAGAAATGAATTGTTTCCTTTCTGCTGACATGTGTAAATGTAGGTTTAGAATAATTTATTGACATTTTCCATTTTTTACACCAGTTATCTAAGTTTTGCAAAGAGTTCTGAATTTTGATTTGGTCGACTAGTTTAGTATTTGCGGCATACATTAAGCAGTCATATGCGAAGAGTTTAGCATGAACACCCTCTTCTGCCACACTACTGATATTATTGATGTACAGGAGAAACAATAGTGGTCCCAACACAGAGCCTTGGGGCACTCCCGAATGTACCACCAAGGGCTGTGATAAGTGACCATCCAGTTTCACTACGTGCGTTCGATGTGTTAAATAAGCTTCAATGCATTTTATTACGAGTTCATTTATTCCTGCATGACGTAATTTGATGATTAATTGTACATAGGATACTTTATCAAACGCGTTCGTGAAATCCACACATATCGCATCAACCTGCTGATGCGATATGTGCGATATCTATGGCACTCGCAAAATCATGATTTGTTTCAATTAACTGGGTCACCGTTGATAACCCCACCCTTAAGCCATAATGGTAAGGGTACAACAAGGCGTTCTGATCCAGAAATGCGAGTATGTGTTTTGCAATTATGTGTTCAAACACTTTGCAAGCAACGGAAGTGATTGATACTGGGCGGTAATTTGTTGGCAGTTTGCGATTGCCGCCTTTAAATACAGGAATGACGAATGCAGTGCGCCAATCTCGTAGCTGTGAGTGCGTTGTATAAGATTTCTTAAATATAATAATTAGATAATGTGACATTCATTCTGCGTATCGCTTGAGAAACACAGATGGTATATCATCGGGACCACTCGACTTTTTCGTATCTAATAAGAGTAGCTGCTGAAATACCCCTGCCTTAGCTATTTCAAGTGTTTCCATTGAAGCAGTAGAACAAATTAAAGCTTTTTCTGTACTTGCTTTAGTTTCTGGCAGGTTGAATACAGACTGAAAAAAATCGGTTAAAATGGTTTGCTGTCGCATCTTTGTTTGTTATATCACTACTGACATGTAATTCGTTCACTAGTTCTTTCCTATCGCTAAAATACCTCCAGATTTTCTCTGGCGAAGATCTAAGGAAATCACTGAGAGTTTTATCAAAGAATGTTTTTTTTTATTTAGCCAAAGCGTGCTTCAAATGGCGACTTGCTCTTTTTATGCAGTCTCTTCGTTTTCTTTTTCATATTACTTATATCTCGGGTGATCCAAGGACTTCTTTGTTTTGTTGTTTTAACATGTGAAGGAACATAATTGTTTATGCAGTAACTTACAACACATTTAAATTCTTGCCATAGCTCTTCTACCGATTTCAAACCAGAGGTGGCCTCGAAGTTTTCAAATTGGACCTCCAAATAGTCAATAATTGAAGTATCGTCGGCCCTAGCATAGTTTTTAACATTTACTTGTGTACAGCTCTTCACATATCTCGTTGCTCGAACAGGAAGCTCAAGACAGATCATCCTGGGATCCGATATACCATCTTCCACCTTCAGTTTGTAATCGTTTAACTTATTGGATAGGAACACCAAGTCTAGTAATGACCTTAACGTCGGCATAATTCTGGTATCCTCAAGCACTATTTGCCTCAGATTGTAGGTAAACCTAATCTCTAGCATTTTTTCAGCGTTTACTGCTTCCCCACCACTGTACAAAAATGTTTCCAGTTTATGTGTGGAATATTATAATCTCCAGTCATTACCTACCTGGTGTTCCCATTTACATGCTCACATAAAAACTTGTTCAAGCATTTCAGGAACTCAGGGGAGCTTGAGGGTGGCCAATATACAACTCCAATAATAAAAACAGTACTGTCACAAGTTAATCTGCACCAGCGAGTCTATGGTACTTCAGAATCAAACAATGAAGCATTTAGAGAACCTTTAACGACTATACACACCCCTTCACCCCGCAAGTTTCTGTCCTTCCTAAATATAATGTAACTGGGAGGTACAACACTATAAATTGGCACATTTTCATGCAACCATGTTTTCGCTATTGTGATTACATGATGATCGTGTGAGAGCAATAAGTTCTCTAGCTGCGTAGTGTTCACTACACTGCGAGCATTGAATGAAAGCAATCTTAGCTACTTATTTGGTGTGTCGAAACAGCTGCCTGGGCTATAAAATTTATTTGACTTGATACGACGCGCTCCGTTCGTGTCATTTTATCAGGGTCACGTTTGCCCGAAAGCAAATAGCGATTGCCTATGATGTCATCCCATGCGTATCAGTCCCCGTTTATTTTACGTTTATCATACACTAGAAGTACTTTCGCACCAACCTCCCTATCTCTGGCAGCGCTTTGCCATAACTTCTTTGGTATCTGCACTGTTTCTTTCGCATAGTCGTTGCTTATTCTGATCGAAGTTCCTTTTAGTTTTTTGCAGCTTTTATAAATTGGTATCTTTTTCTTTGCCGTCGTAAAACCTCAAACTCACTGGTCTCGGTTCATCCGAGTTCACTTTACCCATCGAAAGAATTTTTTCTACCGTAGCAACTTCTACGCCAAAAACTTTTTAAAAAATGTCATCCACAACGCGTCACTTTAACATATGCGCACACTCGTCCGCGCTCTCAGTGAGGCCAAACACTAAGAGATTATTTCGTCTGCTTCTATTTTCATAATCTATCAATATTTCATTTTGTTATCGCACAGTGGTCTCCAACAAATCTATTTTATCTTTCAACATCGATTGCACACTTTGCATTTTTTTTTCAGTTTTAGCATTGACTTCAGCTATTTCTTTCCTTATATCATCAATTTTGCTATCCAAAGCATTTTGTTTTTTTAAAAATTTCCTACAAATGTTCGCCAGTCTTTGGACCGGGGTTCTCCTCAATGTCACCAGCCATCAGCAGCAACAGCACAGACCAACCATAATTCAAAATAGCACAGCATCTGCGAGGGCACGGCAGAACTAACAAGCATCTATTATCGCTACGATACGTAGAGCTGTAACTGACCTGAAATAGCAGCAACGGCGTTTTAGACATCTTGTTCGTAAGCCAAGTGCCGTGACCTCAGTGGGCGAGACTGTGACGCACGTAAGTAGAGGCACGGGGGCGAGCGGGTGGGTGTGAAGGGTCGCTACACAGGTAATATACAAGCACACTCGCGCACCTCACATCGCGCGTCGCCATGGTACGCCGTGAATCCAGCAAAGTTGCTCTCGTTGTCACGAGCACGAGCTTCCTGGAGTGCGATGATGCCAAACTCGTTGAGTTGTAAGTACTCAACGAATTCTTTTTGACGGTGGCGCCAAGAATAACTGTTCTATTACAGTATGCACGGCCGCCGTTCACAAGGTGTACTCGTCATGGTTGGTGAGTGCCTGTTGCGCAGCAAGTGCCTCTTCGCAATGCTGATGGATACGGCTGCCAGCCGGCAAGAAGTCCAAGGCAGCCCAGAGAGCAGCCTCGAGGACCTCTATTGCCAAGGTTTGTTTTTTTTTGAGGGGAGGGAGGTTCCCGTCTGGCAAAGGGGCTCCACCAGCAGCTGCAGCATACGAAAAGCCCACTCGGGTGGTGGCGTCGCGTGCAGAAATGGCATCCCTGCGCACTGCATCTAGGGCCTCGCGGCGCAAGATGGGGCGCTTCGCCTTCGAGCGTACCTCCAGAATGCGACGCTCGGGCTGTCATCTGGGGAAGCGGGGTTCCGTAGCCGAGTGAGCCGCGCCACAGAAAATGCAGCGCGCTCGTTTTGCTTTGCACTGGGCGCGCTGGTGCGGCCCTCCACAGCGCACGCACAGCTAGTCCAACGCACACGACTAAGATTCATGGACATATCGGTGGCAGCGCTGGCATTGAATCGGCCGAGGCAGGCGTGGGCGCATGGAGCGTTACTGTTTGAATAGTTTCACATCGGCATGAACTGCAGCACCAGCGAACTGGATGTCCACATCACGTCCATTGCGCGTGCACTGTAGCACAGGCAGGGAGGGGGAGATGTTAGCCGCGATAGTGTCAATGTCCAGCGAGGGGTCGACGTTATATAGTTATATAGAACCACGCTGCAAGTGTTCGTGGACGCCTACTTGGCACGCAGAGGGATCGTGCAAATCTCCGTCACTGATAGGAGGGGGCCAAGCGCCGCTTGTTGACGTCCACTGCAATGACGTTGCGCGCAAAATTGATGCGCACCTTGGATGCCCCCTGGATGGCGGAAAGCTGCGAGAAAATAGCCTCCTGGGTTGCTGCACGGAAGCTTGATTTCCTCGCAGCTGGCCGAAAGAGGACGGTCTCCACCTGCTCAGGTTTGTCAGGGAAACGGAGGGTTGGTTAAGTTGTGTGTGATTTGAAACAGTTGGTGCCGCTTGCTGCACACAAGGCTTGTTTTTTCCCTTTGGGACTGCAACCTGTGATGCACATAATTCTGTGCTCTCTGGGGCTCCAGTTGAGGCAAGTGCTGGATAGGGCTCACCAGGAAGCCCAAGTACACAGAAGCTCTTCGCTCGGAGGATCGGTTGTTTCCCTGGGCGTGAATTGTGCGGCGTTTCCGCGTGAATACAGTGTACTAGAATATGGGGTAGTGTGTTCAGAGAGGAGACGTCGCTGACGCAGTTGGTATCGACAGGCTCGAGATGACGACACCTTAGCATGGACTGTCACCTCACGCTTAGCCTTTTATGCACTTCTATGCTTTGATATTAGTAATAGCAGGAGTTTAATGTCTCAAAGTCACCATACGATGATGAGAGACGCTGTAGAGGAGTTAGTTCTCCAGAAATTCGACCACCTGGGGTGCTTTAACGTGCACCAAAATTTATGTACACACACCTCAGTATATGCGCCTCCGCTGAAAATGCAGCCACCGCGGCCGGGATTCGATCCAGTGATATGCATACGTAATTGCTGACACGTCCGCGAAAAGCTTTCTAAAGGGTTTGTCTGTACTGCATTCAAAAGAAAACAAAATGTCAAAACCGCAGCGCACGTTCCGAATGCAGGTATTAACAAACGACGGCGAAGCAGTGATTCCCGGGGAAACTGCCTGCAGTTTTTAAATCTCAGTTGGTGAACGAATAAATAATGAGGAAGATTGAGGTATCGAAAGAGCATATATAAACTCGAAAGTTTCTTGCTATATTACTGCTACATCGAGTCGTAGTCCGCACGCTGCGATAGCTTCGACTTCCTTCGTTCAGTGCGCACCACCGTTCTTGTCTATAGTTGCATCATGCAATTTTAATTAAGCTGCTAAGGTACCAAAAACTGCCATTTGATTGAGAGGCATGCCGTAGATGGAGACTTGGGAATAATTTTGACAATTTTGGGTCTTTAAATGATTATGCGCCCGCCGAAAGACTGCTGCTGTGGCCGTGATATTGCACTGTACAGTCAAAACGACACATCACTTGGCACATCTGTCAGACTGTAAGAGACCGTTTATCAGTTCACGATCACTTTATCACGGTGGCACCTTTATGAATACCGACTGATTTTTGCGTGCAGCTTTTTTTTCGTTTTGCCTTTCGAGACTAGTTAATAATACCCTTCACGAAAAAATGAAGTCAGGACAGCACGTAAAAAATTGCTCTCTTTGACACGAGATGCAGTGCGATCGAGTTCATATAAATTTAAGGTAAACAAAGCTTAAAGAAGTGTTCCAGCGAAGCTGCAGTCCCTGTTGTGTTCGCCACTTCGGGTTCGTATTCAGCTAGAAGGTCCATCGATGAACCTGAATCAGTGGCCTCACCATCAACACAGGGTGCTGCAGTTTTTTTGGGAGGTGGTAGATTCGACGGACGAGTTCTTCCGCTTTCTCGGAAGTCTTGGAGACGGTGCTTTCTTCGATAAGTTTCTTGGAGCGGGCAGTAATATCGGCATGGCGTTAGCTCTGGTCTCCTACGTGGTACGCAAACTTCTTCGCTGTTTATAACCTGCACGTAATCTCCGAGAACACGTGAAGACTCAAAGTGTTGCTCACATACAGAGCAGCTTTCATTCAAGGTCCCATACTTTCGATGTAAATTCTGTTTCCAAACTTTCATCTGTGCTTTGTTTTTGGGTGCAGCGAAAAGCGATGCCTGCTGACCTTGTTTCCAAAAGTATACCCTGTGTCGCACCTAGGTCCAAAGCATTGTCGTTACCGTCGATGACTCGGAATCGCCTCACTGTCACGCGGGAAGCAAAAACATTGCCAGAAAAACTTTCGTTAAGCGGGCGCGAACACAAGCAACAGGTCACCGAACAGCACCCGAGAAGGCAGAGTGGCGCGGAGCTGACAATCCTGCCAGGATGGATGGATGGATAGATGGATATGGCTGTACCCTTTAGATCTGGCGGTGGCTAGCGCCACAAAGCCGTAATACTTAGTGAACCAAAAATTTGATTTATTTTTTTCCTTTAACTAATGAGTTTGAGGATTCGTACTTTGCAGTGAAGGGTTTAACTTTCACTCGTGCCCTGACTTTAGCCACCAATCAGATAACCGCCTTCTAGTTAAGTCTACCCGCTTAAACTCTATTTTGCTCTCCCGGTCCCTAAGCCCCAGTGCTTTGAAAAACTCTGCGTCATCATCCTGAACTATAGAAAGATGGCGCAGAGATGGCGCCCTCTACAGAACATTATCAAGGGTTCGGCAGTGTCTTCTTCCTCTCCACACGCACTGCATACTGTGTCTACCCCTTCGTATTTGGCCCGATATGTCCTAGTTCGCAGTGCTCCCGTCCTGGCCTCAAACAGTAGGGAACTACCCCGACTCTTATCATAGATCCTTTCCTTGGCAATTTTCTGCTTAAGTTCAATAGATCTCTAGTGCGGACTTCTTAATCATGCCCAATTTCCACATGTTAGGCCCAAACAACGAAATGTTCCATTCCTTTGACCGCGTCGTCTCCTTACATGAGGCTTCCTTACAACCAAGTACCGACGGAGGAAGCAAGCGTACTCTGAAAGCTCCCTTAACCCGTACTCGCGGGAGGAATGGTTGCCGCGCTCATGCGTTCGAGATTATCGAATATAAGCTTTGCTCACAAGCGTTTATTCTGTAAAAAAAGTTGGGCCACCACATCACTTCCAAATTGAAGTGTTAATATAAAGACGCGTGTACGCTTTCTTCAAACTACGATTACTGAATGTGAAAAGCCACCGTAGTTGAGCGCAAAACGTGGTGCATTCTAGCAACACTGAAACGCCCCACGGAGGAAGGAAAAAGGTTTCCTTTCCTTCCTCCGTGGTGCAGTGCACGCACGCTCGTCACTCGCGTCTCCCCACAGGGGTGTGGTGAGAGGGTTGCCTCGAAAACGAAAACATCACGTGGGCAAGCTGTGAGGCGAAGCGCTCGTTCAGGGCAAGGAGCGGACCTAAGGGCGCACGAAGGTAGCCCCAAAGCAACCTTAAGCTGAGGAAGCGCCAAGGAAGCCTTCACCGAGGGCTCCTTAGTGAGGAAGCTTTCAGAGTGACATAAGGCGGCCTCACAAAAATGAAGGCTTCTTTACAGAGGAAAGGAACGTTTCGTTGTTTGGCCCTTAGTCTCCGTTTTCTTCGCTTTCTTCTTAACCAATAGTTCTTTTTGGTTTGGCCACCTGCTGTTTTATAAGTATTTACCAGTCAATTTTCTGGTTCGCTTACTCCATTTTGTATTGACATTCTTCATGTACAAGTAGCTGAACACCTTCCTAGCCCAATGCTCCTCCGCCATTTCTCTCAATCGCTTCTCAAATTTTGTCTTGCTGCTAGCTTCCCTGCCTTTAAATGATGTCCATCCCATATCACCTTGTACTGCCTGATTTGGTGTATTTCTGTGAGCTCCTGAAGCAAGCCTACCTATTCCACGTTGCTTAATTTCTAATCTTGCTTGAACTTCTGATCTCATGCACAAGACCGCATTGCCGAACGTCAGCCCAAGAACCATGACCCCTTTTCATATTCCTCTCACAACATCTTACCTATGGTAATTCCACATTGCCCTATTTTTCATCACTGCTGCATTCCTGTTACCTTTAGTCGTCACGTATATTGCGTGTTCCCACAGGTACTCGGGCCCATTGCTTATCCATACGCCCAGATATTTGTATTTATCTGTTATCTCTAGAGTGACCACCTGTATTCTAAGCTCACTACTTTCGTTGTCATTGAAAATCATGACTGCTGATTTTTCCTTACTGAATCTAAAATCTAACCTTTCTCCCTTATTACCGCAGATGTCCATCAATCTCTGCAAATCTTCCTTTTCGTTGGCTATTAGCACTATATCATCTGCGTGCATTATTGCTGGTAGTGCCTCATCAATGAGTTTCCGTTGTTTGACTAAAGAGAGGTTGAAGCCCAGTCCACTTCCTTCTAATTTGGCCTCTAATCCTTGTAGGTACATCATGAATAATTAGGGTGACAGGGGACACCCCTGGCCCTGGCTAAGCCCCCGTTTTACCTCTGCAGGCTTAGATACCTGCTTTTCCCAATTTATAACTAACTTGTTAACTTTATAGATATCCTTTAAAAGATTAGTGACACCATGTTCCACGACTAGTGTGTACAGTATTCCCCACAATTCCTCTTGAACCACAATATCGTACGCTCCCATGATAGCCAAAAATTCTAGCCACAGGGGCCTGGTTCCTTTTCTGCTACTTTTATGCACTGCGTCAGTGAGAACAGGTTGTCTTCCAACCTCCTGTGTTTCCAAAACCCATTCTACAGTTCCCCCAGCACCCCCTCATCCTCTATCCATGCCTGCAGTCTTTCCTTTATAATCTGCATCGCCAGCCTGTAGACCACTGATGTCACTGTTATAGGACAATAGTTGTTTATGTCAGCTTTGTCCCCCTTCCCTTTATAGATCATGCTCATTCTGCTAAGTTTCCATCCATCGGGAACTTCACCATCGATTATTATTTCGCTCACTGCCTCTCTCAAAGCCTACTTAGACTTCGGACCTAATGTCTTTATCACCATAATTGGAATGCCATCTGCGCCTGTTGATGTTTTACTAGGAACCCTTTTCTCAGCCCTTTCGCACTCTCGTGAAAATGGAGCCATTGCACCACTTGATTCGTCCTTGTCGATTGTGGTGCATTAAGTACTTCTTTGTTGAAATTTTTTTGTCACCCTTGTTCTTATATATTCAATAGCTTCGTCCTCTTCTAGCCTAGCACCTTGGGCTGTAGTTATAAAACTCTGCTCTAGGCTCGTCTCATTTCTTAGGGAGTTTAGATGGTTCCAGAATTTTGTACCTGTCTTTCTATCTTTTTTATGTGCTTCTGCCAGTCACTGAGCTCCCTTTCTTCTAATCTTTTCATTGATCAGAAGGGATTCATCCCTTCTACAGCTTAGAAAGGTTTCCCATTTTCTTTCAACATCATCTGTTGGTTGACCCCGCTCCCCGCAGGGGCGCCTGCGCAAGTAGGCGTTTGGTGTGTAGCGACACCACGGACCCGAGCTAACGGGGGAGTTTTGACACCCTCCCACGCCTAGCCGTGCGTGGCTTTGCCGTGTCCGGGGAAAAGGGGATCCTGGGGGTTGAGCCGACGCTGGGTGATTGGACCTTTAAGGCCCCCCGACAGAGGCAACACACCCCTTTGGCCCCGGCTTCACGTAGACGGCACCCCTGGGCTGACCCACCCAGGGGAAATCGGCAGTCGCCTTTTCCTATTTCGCTCTTCCTACATCTTAGTCTTTTCTCATCTTTAAATCGGTCCTGTCTTCTTCTCTCTTCCATTTGCTTCTGATTTTTCCTGGCGGCAAGGGTTAACCTTGTGTAATTACTCAACCTTGAGTAGTTATATTTGGTTATAGTGGCAATGTACGGCTGGCGTCTGCAGTTTTATGCTATTAAGTGCTTCAGCGTCCCCTGGTTGGACTCCATGGTGGGTGGTCGTTATTGCTGCCGAAAAAAAAGTACACTACTATGGGAACACCTGCATTTCCCCATCTCCTAGATCGTCTTCCGCTTAAGAGGGGACGCACCGAGGAAATATTAATTTCCAACCAACCCAGACAATGCTTTCCGAAATTCTATGTAGTGCACAGCGAAAAGCCAACAAAACAAGCCAGAGCCATATCTCCATTTCTCGTTGCTAAATCTCTGACTGAGCTCTTTAGCCCAGGATACAAGGTTACAAAGATGGCTAGCTGAGACCTTCTCCTTGAGCTGCCGGAAAAACACCACTATGAAAAACTTGGCAGTCTCAAAGCATTCGGTAATATCCCAGTATCTGTTTCACCTCATAGATCAATGAACACCTCACGCGGAGTTGTTTCGGAAGCAGACCTTCTTGAAATGTCTGAACAGGAACTGCTTGAAGCGTGGAAAGAGCAAAATGTCACGAATGTGAAACGAATTGTCATCAGACGCGACAACAAAGAAATACCTACCAAACATATAATACTCACTTTTGCATCTAGCACACTGCCTTCATCTATAGACACAGGCTACATCAAACTCTCTGTCCGTCCCTACATTCCCAATCCAAGACGGTGTTATAAATGTCAACGATATGGTCATGCCTCGCAGAACTGCCGGGGTCAGGAAACTTGTGCAAGATGTGGTAGCCACGGCCACCCATCTGATAACTGTGTTACTACGCCTCAATGCGTGAATTGTGACGGGGAACACGCCGCGTATTCGCGTTCGTGTCCTAACTGGAAGAAAGAAAAAGAAATAATCACTCTTAAAGTCAATGAAAAGATCACATTCAAAGAAGCAAGACGAAGAGTGTCGCCATTTTACGGTGCAACATATGCTGATGCGGCGCGTCAGGGGGCAAAGCCGCACCAGCCCTCGCCACCCCTTCGGCCCACGCAGAGCGAGCCGTCGGCTGTGGCACCTGCCCTCAAGGCGGCTGCAGCCCAGGCTACACCGCCTACTCCCAAACAGAGACCGCAGACTCCAGCGTCTTCGGGTCTCAAGGCCTCCCCTCACCAGGCGAGGCCCAAAATCCGAACTAACAGCCCGCACGTGTGGGCATCCAGTGCCTCCGAGGAGGCAATAGATACGTCGGCACCCTTGGTGCCGAAAGAGCGGCGTGGCTCCTTGGAGCGCGCCAAGAAAACAAAAAAGCAAATAACAGGGCCTGGTGACGGCCCTGTTAAGTGAACTCAAACTCCCCGTCTAAACAGCCACTCGCTTTTTGTACACACAGCATTATATTACATTCACCATGAACACTCAAATTATACAATGGAACGTCAGGGGCCTTCTCAGAAACCTTGACGACATCCAAGAACTCCTACACGAACACTGACCAAAAGTGCTGTGTGTACAAGAAACACACCTTAATTCAAAACACACAAATTTTCTTCGCAAATACGTTATTTTTTGAAAGGACCTTGATGATGCCATGACATCATCCGGAGGTGTTGCCATCATAGTGAATCAAGGAATTGCATGCACACACAACTCCAAACATCCCTTGAGGCAGTGGCTGTTCGAGCGGTTCTTTTTGATAAACTGATCACAATCTGCACGATTTACATTCCTCCTAGTTATCAGCTGCAAAAACGTGATTTACACTCTTTAATTGATGAACTTCCGGAACCTTATGTTCTCCTTGGAGACTTTAATGCGCATAGCAGGCTATGGGCTGACTCTCGGTATGACGCACGAGGTCGACTGATCGAACAGTGCCTTCTCTCGTCGAGCGCGTGTCTCCTAAACCGAAAAGAACCAACCTAATATAATCTCGCCAATAATAGCTACTTCTCCATAGACCTAAGCATAGCATCTCCATCCCTTGTGTCTATACTCCAGTGGAAAGTCGTCAGTAATCTGTACGGAAGTGACCACTTCCCCGTAGTTTTGAGCACAAATACAGTAACTGAGTATCCACCACGTGTTTCCAAGTGGCTCATAAACAGAGACGACTGGGAACAGTTTTATACCATCGCTAGTCTAGGTTGGAATGACATATGAACTTTGAACATTGATGTTGCTGTCAACTTCTTCACAGCGTTTTTGATTGATGCTGCAACAAAGTGCATCCCACAAACAAATGGACACCCTGGAAAACGGCGTGTGCCATGGTGGAACTCTGAATGCCGAAACGCGCGCAAACAGCAGAACAGAGCTTGGAGGCTGCTTCGGAACTCACTGACAGCCGAAAATCTTGACACCTTCAAGAAAATAAAGTCTGAAGCTAGGAGAACGCGTCGGCAGGCCAGAAGAAAAGCTGGCAGAAGTTTTTGTCAGGGATCAGTTCATACACACAAGAGGCCAAAGTCTGGAACATGGTTGGTAGAATAGCAGGGAAACAAGTACACACACCTCCACTCATAAACACTCAAGGTGATACCTTGGAAGATCAGGCAAACTTCCTCGGGGCACATTTTGAACGGGTATCCAGCTCGTCCCACTATACTGACACTTTCGAAAATTACAGAACAAGAATAGAAAAGCAGACACTCGAACACAAATCCACTAGATACGAGGCATATAACCAAGCTTTCAGTCTAGCGGAGCTCCGAAAATCCCTAAACTCCTGCAGTACTTCTGCCCCAGGCTCTGACCGTATGGTGTATAAAATGTTAAAAACCTACCAGCCGAAACAAGACAAACCCTACTTTGTTTGTACAATGCTATCTGGTTTTCTGGCACTATCCCTACCTCCTGGAAAGAGGCTATTATTATTCACATTTTGAAAGAGGGCAAGGACCCTTCTTTAGCTTCAAGTTATAGGCCTATTGCACTTACAAGCTGCTTGTGCAAAGTATTCGAAAAAATGATAAACTGCCGACTTATACATATCCCTGAAACAAACAATTTGCTCGACCCATTTCAGTGCGGGTTTCGAGAAAGTAGATCCACCACAGACCACCTTGTTCGTATCGAGGCACACATCAGAGACGCCTTAGTCCATAGGCAATATTTTCTCTCTGTGTTCCTCGATATCGAAAAGGCGTATGATACAACATGGCGGTTCGGAATTCTAAGAGACCTGTCCCACCTTGGTGTGCGCGGAAGAATGTTTCATATTATCGAAAGTTACCTGTCAAACCGGACATTCCGTGTTGGTTTGGGCAGTGCGCTCTCCCAAACATTTGTCCAGGAAACAGGCGTGCCACAAGGTGGCGTGCTTAGTTGCACACTTTTTATTATCAAAATGAATTCTTTGCACTTGTCCATTCCGCGCAATATGTTCTATTGTACATATGTCGACGACGTTCAGCTTGGCTTCAAGTCATGCAACTTGGCCATGTGTGAGCGGCAGGTTCAGCTGGGTTTAAATAAGGTCTCCAAATGGGCAGATGAAAACTGGATTTCGACTTAACCCACAAAAAAGCACGTGTGTTTTGTTCTCTCGAAAGAGAGGTGCACTCGGAACCTGACATTCGACTGAACGGGCAACGTCTGTCCGTCAAAGCCGAGCATAAATTCTTAGGCTTAATCTTGGACAACAAGTTGACCTTCGTACCGTACATCAAGTATTTAAAAACAAAATGTTTAAAAGCCATGAATGTTATAAAAGTGTTGTCACGTACTACGTGGGGTAGTGATAGGCAATGCCTCATGAACCTCTATAGAAGCCTCATTCGCCCCCTCTTAGATTATGGGGCCGTTGTCTATCAGTCTGCTACTCAAAGTGCCTTGAAGATGCTGGACCCCGTGCACCATTTGGGCATCCGCCTTTCTACGGGTGCTTTTCGCACCAGCCCCGTAGAAAGCCTTTATGTTGAGTCAAATGAGTGGTCGCTTCATCTGCAGAGAACTTACATGTCCTTTGTTTATTTCCTTAAGGTGAAAGCAGACAAGGAGCATCCCTCATACTCTACAATTAATGATTTGTCGAGCTCAACTCTGTTTCAAAACAGGCCTTCGATGAGGCAGCCCTTCTCAGTTCGCCTGAAATGTCTAGCTGAAGAAGCTGCAGTGTCACTTGAACACAGTTTAATGGCTCCTGTAGCATACCCGCCACCGTGGCAGTGGCAGACTATAGACTTCGATGTGTCTTTCCTAGAAGTTACAAAACATGCACCTATTGCCCATATCCGAACATACTTTTTGGAACTTCCGCACAAATACACACGTCCTGAGTTCTTCACAGATGCCTCCAAGACTAACTCCTCTGTGTCCTACGCTTCTCTCGTCCCATCCTTTTCGGATGCTGGCCCTCTACATCCACGCACAAGTATCTTCACAGCGAATGCTTACGCGATACTTGTGGCAGCTAAACACATCAAACAATTACAAATACAAAAAGCAGTAATTTATACAGACTACCTCAGTGTGGTAACGGCTCTGCACAGTCTTAAAAAACAAAAAAAAACCGGTCCTTCTCTCACTTTACTCCATTTTGTGCACACTCTACACACTCAAACAACATGTTGTAGTGTGCTGGGTGCGAGGGCACCGTGAGATCCAAGGCAACGTGAGGGTGGATCAGCTCGCTGCATCCGTCCACAAAAGCACTGCCCCTAAAGCCATATCAATCCCGGCCTTCGATCTTAAGCCGTCTCTCAAACGAAACCTCAGGGACTACTGGCAGAGCAAGTGGAATACACACACACAAAACAAACTACATATTATTAAGCCACACCTTGTTCATTGGCTGCCCGTATCGAAATCGCGTCATACAGAGGTAACACTAACGAGACTGAGGATAGGACACACATGCACGACACACACATATCTGTTGTCTGGTGGCGATCCACCATTATGTGACAGATGTGGTGAATCCTTAACCGTCCTTTACATGTTAATTCAGTGTAAACACTTAGAAACTCTAAGAAAACAACATTTTCCATTACTCTACCGACAACATATACCTTTACACCCTGCAATGTTTGACGGTAGGGAACCGCTTTTTAGTCATAAATAATTGTTAGCGTTTTTAAAAGAAATTCATAGCTTTCATGTCATATACCCGGGCATACCGTAGCATGAACTCTCAAGAGAGGTTTTTGCTGCGGTGGCTACACAAGAAAGCACATGCCTCACGGCACTTGGACGCAAGGGTATGAACGAGTGAGGCACTTGTGCTAATGCCATACATATCCACCATCGTCTTTTATTATCACCAACTTTTGTCAAGTATTCACACCACACACACCTTTCACGGCATGGTCATGATTTTATTACTTGTATGTTTTTACCCGCCTTACTGCGAGGAATTTTATGGCCCTTATACTGCAGCTTATCACAATCATTGTCCATATTTTTAGTAAGATGAACTGGCGCTCTTTGGCCGTGAAATGGCCCTTGCGCCATAAAACATCAAACATCATCATGGTTGACCCCGCTGCTTAGCATGTCTGTGTTCTCTAGAGGCTTCCTGACGTTTTGCTATGGCTCTTTTAACTTTCTCGTCCCACCAACTTTTGGGTTTGTGTCTTCTTTTCCGGGGTGACTTGTAATGCGTTTTAGCAAGCTCTAGCTCAAAGAGTTTAATTAAATTCGTGTATGTCCACACTGTTTTATTATCCTCCGTGATTACATTCTCAATTTGTTTAGTGGCTAATACAATTTGCCTTTCTGGATGAAAATTTTCCTGTATTTGCTCATCTGTCTCCTTCCCACTTTCACTGTTATTCCGAAACTTAGCTTGATACGTTTGTGATCACTACCCAGACTTCTGGAGCCACCTTCCTCTTTGTGCATTCCCCTGAGCTTATCATACATCCTATGTGACATCAGTGCATAATCTATCGTCAACTGCAGCCTTCCTACCTCCCATGTTATTTGCCCTTCACACTTCTCGGTACTGTTGCAAATGATCAAATCAAGCTTTTCACACATATCAATGATCATTTTGCCTGTCGGGTAGGTATACCCATCTATATCTTCTATGTGCGCATTCATGTCTCCTAGTATAATTATCTCGCACTCTCTTCCTAACTCCTGAATGTCCTTTTATATACACTCTACCATTGCCTGGTTTTCCTCTCTGGCCTTTGCTCCCGTCCACAAGTACACAAAACCAAGGAGTGTCATTTGATCTGCCACTTTCCCTTTTAGCCATAAATGTTCCTTGCACTCCTGCTTGACCCTTTGCCAGTCTGTACTTTCATGAATGAATGCCCCAATACCACCACCCCCCTTTCTGCTGCCTTCTGTTCTATTACAATATTCCCCATCGTAGTCCGGATTGTTCGGAGGTGGTTCCATGTTCCTGAGATGTGTTTATACAAAACCGTATACCATCGGCCTCTCTTCCCTTAGCTGTTCTTCTATCTCTTCCCACTTTAGCCTGTTCCTACCACCCTGCATGTTAATATACCCTATGTATGAATTGGCTCGCCGCTCGTGGCTACGTCTATTTATGCCCCGGACTCAACCTATCTTAGATATTGGTGCCACTTTGGAATCGTATCTGTCCATACCACCTGTCGAAGAGTACCCATGGTTGTTTTCCTCGTTACTAGCTATCCTGCACCCCGAAGGGCTCGCTTGCCCCATAAAAAAGCTCGTGCACGTCCCACGGGTCACCAACCAACCTCACCGCCAGCCCATGCTACGGCAGCGCCACCTTCAGAACCGGTTTTTTGGCCACGTGCGCCGCTTCGCGCGATCCATGTCGTTGCCAGATAGGAAGGAAACGCGGTGCCGAAGGCGCTTTGTCTCATAGTCACACATAACTCATCAACCCATCATCATTCATACGACTGTCCCGGCATGTCTTCCCCCCTCCTAGGGTCGTGTGAGGGGGAAGTTTTTGTTTCGGGCAGAAGGCCATACCCTGGCCAGGGGGCCGCCGCTCGGCGCCAGGTGCCAAACAGACGTGGCCTGCCTCCTAGCGTACAAGTCCAGGAGAACCTACACAGTGGCTTCCCTTCGGTTCGGTAATTCAATCACGAGCGGACGTACCCTGGCAAGGTTGGCTAACGCAGCGCGTGAGGTGCACTGCGGTCACGGCCCGTCTCGTGACCGCGAGGGCCAAGCAAGACTCAATGTGTCCCTTTGGGACTACAGGACTGCTGTTTGGTGCAGAAGCGGTTGCCGCTGCACGCAAACTCTACGTATCCTCGTGAACCAGCACGTTTAAAAGCCGGTTTAACTCTTCACGAGGAAGGGATCCACCCTCCGACTCGACGAGTAGAGTCACCGAGCCTGCAGAAGAAGCTAAATGCATGGCGAGAGAGAGTGCCTGAACACACTACCTCATATTTTAGTGCACTATAGCGGGAGGTGCGCCAGCTGTCGTAGCAGACAATGCGGCTGTATTCTGGGTGCGAGGGTGGGGACAGCGAGAGAGGGAGGAGAAGGTCCTTGCCCTGAAGGCTGCTCCTCCGATGTCTCGCTCGCGTAGAGCGGAGGGAGGGGGGCCAAGAAAAACGTTTGTGAGGAAAGGGGGCTTGCCCTGCGCGATCTCCGTGCCTTTTTCTCTTCTGGTAACCGCGTCCGCCACCGCCCCTGCTCTATCCCGTGACGTCACCTCGTCGGGCGAGGACACCATCGGCAGCTCGGGCAGGACCAGTTCTTATGTATTCTCGCCGTCGGTCTGGGATACTTCCTCGCTCACTTATTGCGGCAAGGCGGACACACTCGCCAAGGCTGCCCGCCAGCCTGGTATTCCCTGCTCCTGTGCCGTGGCGGTCAGGGACTATTCACAGGCCCGTCTCAAGAGGCTCCTCGTCACAGTCCACCCAGACCCGAGAGTGGCCAGCGGGCGACGACCAAAGCCTCTCTCAGAGACGGGCCTCACCAGGAGAGAACGGGCTTCCCTGTTGCGACTGCAGACGGGCTGCGTGTGGACAGCGGCCCGCCGCCACGCCAAGGGCCTCTGTTCCTCCCCGGCCTGCAAGCATTGCGGAGAACCAGAGACCCTCGAACACCTCCTCTGTGCCTGCCCTGGCTTAGCACAGGAACGCTTGAGGGCCTACACGGCCTACAGGAGACAGGTTCTGAACGTCTCCACCCTGGAAGACCTGCTGTTCCCGTCTCGTGCACATACAGCAGCACTCCGCAGCCTGGCGGAGTTCATGGAGGATTCAGGAATGGCTCCTGGGATTAGCCTACCGCTGATCCCAGGAGCCATGCTGCCCTTGCCCTTGCTGACGGCCTGCTGCTCACGCTGAAGCGGACCGGACATCCCCCCTTACACACCACAAACTATTTCTCCTATCCTCTTTCATCCCCCTCCACCCCACCCCTAAGGCACTGCGCCGTGTCGCTTGTAGGCAGACGGAAATTCGATGCCTTCTTCCTTTTCCTCATGAACCACTAACAACAACAACAAATGTGGGAGGGATGTGGATGGGGGACGAAGTCAGTCGGAGAGGTCCTAATGGGGGCTCCGGTTTGCTCTGGAGCAGCTGCGTCGCCGTGGGGCAGCGTGTGCTTCTCTCCCCTTCTGAACGAGTCAAAATATGCCCTGTCTATTTCGAGGCCACTGGTGACGTCAACATCGATGTCGGCGTTTGGCCAGAAAGGTGCTCCTGACGGGTATGCTGTGTTTGGTAATTACCGAGTGGGACAATTCATAAGGGCAATTGGTGCCAGAAAGACGTGGTTGAAACCTGTAAAGTGTTCAGGAAGTGGAGCGGGTTTGAAAGTGGACTCAAATGCTGAAGCTAATAGAGAGGAGGCTGACGCCAAGTGTAGGCAGTATGAGGTCAAGAAAAAAAAGAAGAAAATGATGGTTGCCCAGAGTGAACTGCTGATGAGAATCACTGATCTGGAGACTGCGTTGGCGACAGAGCAAGAGAAAACGGGGGCTATGGGAGAAACGCTGAAGCCTGCCAAGGAAGCACTAGCGAAGGTGAACAAAGGAGCGGCCGACGAAGAGAACAGTTGGGCACCGGCAACTAGAACGGCGGAGAAGAAAGAGGAAGCAAGTTTGGGGAAAAACAGGTTGCAGCTGGTTCAATGGTCGCGACACCCAGCTTCAGAGAAGTAGTGGTGGGACTGGGAGGGGACAAAGCAGCCGACGTCACAGGTGCAAGTAATCCCCAGGTGCAGGACTCTCCAGCGGAAAAGTGGCATTATGTAGTAATTGCCGGGGTCTCGAATTTCAATCGATGCGCAGAAGCAATCAAAGAGAGAGTAAGAGGTAACAAGAAGTTTGCAGTAGGGACATTCTAAGGACGCAAGCTGGAATCCGTCATGGGTCAAAACTCAAAACTACAGCTGATAGACGAAACATCGTGATGATTTCAGGCCGCTTAAGCGATGTCCTAAATGCAGATAAAGCAGGACTAGCGACCACACAGACGAAAGCAATAGATGACATGCGCGACACTTCTCCTCAGGTACAAGTAGTGATATGCACAATACCAGAGGTACCAGTGCGTGACGGCAACCTGCAAAGAATGGTTGTCAGCGGAAACCAAGAGATATGGCGGAGGAGTCGAGAGAAAGACTTTGAGGTGGTGGAAATAAACAGAGAAGTGCATTGGTGCGGTGGTTTTAAACGAGACAGAATCCACTTCGATGGGCGGCTAGGTCATGAGGTGGGTTTGCGACTTGCAACACGCGCAGTAGCTTTTTTGGGGGGGGGGAGGCACAAGGGCTTTTCAAGGTGCAGGATAGCTAGTAACAAGGAAAACAACCAGGGAGACTCTTTGACAGGCGGTATAGACCTATACGATTCCAAAGTGGCACCAGTATCTAAGATAGGTAGAGTCCAGGGCAGAAACACACGTAGCCACGAGGGCCGAGCCAATACAGACACGGGGTATATTAACATGCAGGGTGGCAGGAACAGGCTGAAGTGGTAAGAGGTAGAAGAACAGCTAAGGAAGGAGAGGCCGCTGGTATACGGTTTTGTAGAAACACATATTAGGGACATGGAACAACCTCCTAACAATCCAGACTACGCGTGGGAATATTCTAATAGAACAGAAGGAAGCAGAAAGAGGTGTGGTATTGGGGCATTTATTCATAAAAGTACAGACTGCCAAAGGGTCAAGCAAGAGTGAAAGGAACATTTAAGGCTAAAAGAGAAAGTGGATGGGCAAACGGCACTCCTTGATTTGGTGTACTTGTGGACGGGAGGAAACGCCAGAGAGGAAAACCTGGCAATTGTAAAGTGTATATCAAAAGACATTGAGGAATAAGGAGAAGAGTGCAAGATAATGAATGCGCATATAGAAGGAGATATGAATGATATAGATGGAGACATAACAAGGAGATATGAGTGCGCATATAAAAGATATAGATGGGTATACCGACCCAACAGGCAAAATGATCATGGCTATGTGGAAAGGCATGACTTGATTATTTGCAGCAGTACTGAGAAGTGTGAAGTGCAAATACCATGGGGGGTAGGAAGGCTGCACTCTATGATTGATTACACAGTGATGTCACATAGGATGTATGATAGGCTCAGGGGAATGTACATAGATGAATGTGGCTCCAGAAGTCTGGGTAGTGATCACAAACGTATCAAACTAAGTTTTGGAAGAGCAGTGAAAGTGGGAAGGAGACAAAATGAGCAACTACAGAAAAATTTTTATTCAGGAAGGAATATAGAAATAGTTACTAAACAAATTAGAGAAAGTAATCACTGAGGATAATAAAACAGTGTGGACATACACGACTCCAATTAGACTGTTTGAGCTAGAGCTTGCTAAGGCACGTGACAAGCCACCCCGGAAAAGAAGACACAAATACAAGAGTTGGTGGGATGAGGAAGTAAACAGAGCCTCGGCAAAACGTCAGTAATGCTCCAGGGAACACAGACAAGCTAGGCAGCAGGGTGAACCGACAGATGAAGTTGAAAAAATGGCTAATAATTTTTAGCTGTAGAATGGAAGCATCCCTTTGTATCAACAAAGATATTAGACGAAAGGGGGCTCAGTGGCTGGCAGAAGTACATAAAAAGGATAGAAAGGCAGCTGCGAAAACTCGGAACCTTCTAAACTGCCTGAGAAACCGGACGAGCCTAGAGCATAGGCTTATAACTACAGCTCAAGGTGCTAGGCTAAAAGGGGACGAAGCTATTGAATATATAAAAAGAAGGGTGCCAGAAAATTTTCAACAAAGAAGTGCCTTATGCACCACAATAGACATGGATGAATCAAGTGGCACAAGGGCTCCATTTTCACAACGAGAGTGGGAAAGGGCTGAGAAGAGAGTTCCTAGTAGTACATCAACAGGCCCAGATGGCATTCCGATTATGCTGATGAAGACATTGGGTCCGAAGTCTAAGCAGACTTTGAGAGAGGCAGTGAGCAAAACAATAATCGATAATGAAGTCCCCAATGGATGGAAACTTAGCAGGATGAGCATGATCTATTAAGGAAAGGTGGAGAAAGGTGACATAACTACCATGCTATAACAGTGACATCAGTGGTCTACAGTGCGGCGATGCAGGTTATAATGGAGAGACTGCAGGCATAGATAGAGAATGAGGGGGTGCTGGCGGAACTACAAAATGGGTTTCGGAAACACAGGAGGTTGGAAGACAATCTATTCTCACTGACGCAGTGCATTTAAATAGCAGAAAAGGAAGTCAGGCCCCTGTGGCTAGCATTTTTCGATATCAAGAAAACGTATACTGTAAAAAATTTTACGCCCTAAAAGGTGTAAAACGGGTGTACGCATTAAAAGCACTCGTAATAACACCCTCTTTACACTCCATTTTTAAAATTGAGGTGTTCATGAATAAAACACCCTCAAAACACTCATTGATAATTGATATGTGGGGTTTAACGTCATAAAACCACCATATGGCTATGAGAGACGCCGTAGAGGAGGGCTCTGAAAATTTCGACCACTTGGGGTTCTTTAACGTGCACTCAAGTCTGCGCACACGGGACTACAACATTTCCGCCTCCATCGGAAATGCAGCCGCCGCAGCCGGGATTTGGTCCCGCGACCGGCGAGTCAGCAGCCGAGTACCTTAGCCACTAGACCACCGCGGTGGGGCCTCAAAACACCCAGTTAGCACCCTTATATTGACGCAAGGTAGGCTGGCAACTATAGTAGCCAGCCTCTGAGGAGAAGAACGAAGTAGTTCTCTGTGCGCGTTCTCTGGTGTTCTCGTTTCTGGCCCTTGGGTTACGAAAGTAAACGCCCTATTTTGTACCTGTGTACCTGTGTCTTTGCGACATTATCTGGTGGAGGTGCGGGGTACGGTAGATGATACGGTTCCCTAAGAGCACCCCTGACGCAAGTCTATCGAGTAGCACAGCCAAGCTTGCCCCAGTGTACGTACATTCCAGCCGTCGCCTCCAGGGACTCGAGCCACAGCACGGTTTGCTGCCTGAACGTCCGAGGACTATGAACCAAACACCGCCTAACGTCACCGCGCCAGCACCAGCGCACCTGGTTATCAACCAGCCCGAGACGCCGAAGACATTTCACGGAGCTGCTTTTGAAGATGTCGACGACTGGCTCGAGCATTTCGACCTGGTCGCCATCATCAACGATTGGACCCCAGAGCGTAAGCTACGCTATGTGTACTGCTTCCTGGAGGACTCCGCAAAAACGTGGTTTGAGATCCAAGAATCAGCGCTTACGACATGGGATGAGTTTCGCCGGAGGTCCTCAAGGCATTTGCCAGAGAGGACAGGAAAGAGACAGCGGAGCGTGCTATAGAGGCAAGGGTTCAAGGCCCTAACGAAAGGGTGACTACTTACATAGAGGACATGGATCGGCTTTTCAGGCGTGCGGAGCCCTCTATGTCCCAATCCAAGAAAGTTCGCCACCTAATGCGTGGTGTTAAAAAAAAAATATTTGCGGCCTGATTCGAAACCCGCCTGCGACACTTGCGGAGTTCCATGAGGAAGCCACTGTCATGGAGAGGGCCCTTGAACAGCGTGCCAGGCAGTATAACCGTGGTGTATCCCCAAGTGAGGTCACTTCTGTCACTCTCGGCAATGACATCAGCGCTTTGCGAGAGCTTATCAGAGCTCCCATTAAGGAAGAGCTACAAAAGATGCAGATAACTGCTTCACCTGTAGAGCAGCTCTCCATTGCGGAGATGGTACGCGCCGAGCTACGGCGAGCCGTTCACGCTCCCCAACCGTCCAAGGCGCCACAACAGAGGCACTGCGTCGAGATGAGCTACACGGAAGCAGTGCGACGTCCTCCAGCGTATTCAACCCGTTCAACCAGCCTATTTTACCCCAATGAGCGACACGCTCAGCAAATGGAGGTAGGCTTCCGTTCTCGCAGCTCACCGTTGATTGCCGAAGCAAGACCGAGAAAGAGTGACATCTGGCGTACACCCGACCACAGGCCCCTTTGTTTCCACTGCGGGGATGCCGGACACGTGTCCCGAACATGTCCATACCTTCGTGTGGGTCTCCGTGGATTTTCGCCTAATGCCCCTCGTCCACGACCTGGCGAGCGACCACTGGAAATAGAGAGTTTCATCTCGAATCGTCGCAGTATGGAACATCGGTCGCAAGAGTCTCGCTCCTCGTCGCCTGCTCGCTACAGGTCACCGAGCCCAGCCTATTCACGCGGCGCTCCGAGACGCCGTTCGCCCAGTCCTGCAAGTCGGGAAAACCGAGTTCAGCGACCTCCAGAGGTGAGGCCGATGACGCTGACTCTACGGAAGATCCTCCACTGCGACGACACTGACGGCAGCAAAAAGATGTACAGACACAGTCAAACGTGGTACGAAGAGTGGTGACATCAAACATTGCGGTAACTGTGGATGACGAAGAAGTAATGGCACTAATTGACACTGGAGCAGACACTTCCGTTATGAGCATGGGTCTTGCCTGCAGGCTGAAGAAGGTTTCTACCCAGTGGGCTGGGTCGCAGATACGTACGGCAGGAGGCCACCTTCTCACTCTGCTGGGACGGTGCACAGCGCGAGTCAGTATTCACGGATTTACGTATCTCGGAGATTTTGTTATGCTGCCGAGTTGCTCGAGAGACCTAATTCTCGGACTGGACTTTCTGCGTGATAATGGATCCGTGATTGATTTGCAAGAGTCGCAGGTAACGTTTTCTACGGCACACGCTTTAGCGCGCAACCCTCACGGCAGTTACGTCAATGCTTTGAGAATTGTTGACGATGACGTCACGTTACCGCCGAAGAGTAGCGTGTTGAACTTGGTAGCCTGCGACGTTTTTGATGAATTCAACGACTATGAAGGTGTAGCAGAGGCAAATATCCCGCTGCTGCTCCAATGAAACATCTGCATAGCCCGATGCCTTGTTCGGTTAGAGAATAAACGCTCTCGAGTTCTGCTGACCAACTTTAGCAATGAGTTTCAACACGTCCCTAGAAGCACTAGTGTCGCTTTCCTCAGTGAAATCGCCGACTTTTCCAATATCGGCACATTGGATACGACTTCACCACATGCAAAAGCTTGTGCTGACCTGGGAAGCCGCATTCACGTTAATACAGACTTGCCACATTCACGAAAAGAATGGCTGCTAAACCTTGTGAGGGAATTCGCGGACTGCTCCTCCACAGCATCTAAAGTTCAGCGTACCACTTCTACAAAACATCGCATTGTTACCGAGGAGTCGGCGCGGCCTTTTCGCCAACATCCATACCGTGTGTCCCAGAAGGAAAGAAAGGTGATTAAGCGTCAAGTTCAAGAAATTCTGAATGATGACGTCATTCAACCCTCGACAAGTACGTGGGCGTCACCTGTTGTCTTAAAAAGAAAAAGACAACACACTACGTTTATGCGTCCACTATCGACTGCTTAACAAAGTCACAAAACGCGACGTTTACCCCCTGGCACGGATTGATGACGCCTTAGATTGTCTACGCCACGCCCAGTTCTTTACATTATTAGATCTCAAGTCAGGGTACTGGCAAATTGAAGTTGACGAGGGCGACCGTGAGAAAACCGCGTTCGTGACGCCTGACGGGCTCTACGAATTTAAAGTGCTGCCTTTTGGTCTCTGTTCCGCTCCCGCCACGTTTGAACGCATGATGGACACTGTACTAGCTGGACTAAAGTGGCAGACGTGTCTTGTATACTTGCATGATGTCGTTGTGTTTTCAAGCACGTTTGACGAGCATCTTTCAAGGCTAAAAAGTGTGCTCACTGCAATAAGGAGAGCGAACCTTACCATCAAGCTCGAAAAGTGCTACTTCGGCTATCAGGAACTCAAGTTTCTCGGCCATGTGGTGAGCCCGCGGGGTGTTCGACCAGATCCGGAGAAGTTGGCTGCCGTTGCCGATTTCACTCGTCCTGGAGACAATAATGCTGTTCAGCGATTCCTCGGACTCTGTGCGTACTACCGCCGTTTTGTCGAAGGATTTTCGAAAATTGCGGAACCTCTTACAAGACTGACACGGCCAGATGTGCCTTTCGTATGAACGGAAAAAACAGCAACAACCCTTCGTAGAGCTACGCAATCGACTGCAGACAGCTCCAGTGCTGGCACATTTCGACGACACTGCCGACACCGAGATCCACACAGACGCCAGCAACGTAGGAATCGGAGCCATTCTAGTTCAATGGCAGAAAGGCGCAGAGCGTGTGTTCGCTTACGCGAGCCGCAGTCTCACAAAAGCAGAGGCTAACTGCTCTACTACCAAAAATGAGTGCCTAGCAGTCGTTTGGGCCATTAGTAAGTTTCGACCCTGCCTATATGGCCGGCCATTTCGAGCGGTCAGTGACCACCATTCGCTCTGTTGGCTTGCCAATCTACGGGATCCATCAGGCCGCCTCGCTCGCTGGAGCCTCCGCCTTCAAGAGTACCACATAACGGTGGTCTACCGATCAGGACATAAGCATACAGATGCTGACTGTCTGTCTCGAGCTCCTATTTCCCCGACGTCATCTGACACTGAACAAGATTTACCGTTTCTTGGCATCGTCGATGTGGTGCGAATGGCTGAGCTTCAACGTGAGGGCACTGAGCTACTTCCTGTCATCCAGCATCTTCAAGGAGATGACGTTATCGTCCCACGACGGCTCTCGCGTGGTTTAACAACGTATTACCTGAGAAACAATGTTCTCTACAAGAGAAATCTTGAGAGCAGCCAGGAAACTTTCCTTCTCGCCGTTCCAACGGCACTGCGTGAGGAAGTTTTGCAGGCGTGCCACGACGATCTTTCGGCCAGTCACTTAGGCTTTGCTAGGATATTAGTGCGCATTCGACAGAAGTACTACTGGCCACAGCTGTATTCGTCCGTTCAGCGCTATGTCCGCACCTGCCGTGACTGTCAGAGGCGTAAAGTTTCACCCGCAAAGCCAGCCGGTTTCCTCCAACCTTTAGATCCACCTCGAGCACCATTTCAGCAAGTGGGAATGGACCTTCTTGGTCCCTTCCCTACTTCATCCTCAGAAAATAAGTGGATAATCGTCGCAACCGACTATCTGACTCCCTATGCAGAAACCAAAGCTGTGCCTAAGGGAACTGCCATTGAAGTCGCCAGATTCTTTGTCCACGACATTGTTTTACGCCATGGTGCACCTGCTGTTCTCATAACCGATCGCGGAGCAGCATTTACGGCAGAGTTATTGCAACAAGTCGCCAAGCTGACGCACACCAACAACCAGAAAAGAACAGCTTATCCTCCCCAAACGAACGGCTTGACGGAGGGTTAAACAAAACACTGGCCGACATGCTATGTATGTATGTTGATGTAGAGCACAAAACGTGGTATGAAATTTTGCCGTCGGTTGCTTATAACACCGCTGTGCAAGAGACCACAGACCTAACGCCATTCGAGCTTGTTTATGGCCGTCGCGTCACAACAATGTTAGACGCTATGCTCCCCGTAGACCAGGACACCAGCGGAAAAGACAGCGTTGACGACTTCGTCGAGAAAGCTGAGGGAGCCCGCCAGCTTGCGCGGAACCGCATTCGTGCGCAGCAAGATATCGACGCTCGCCGTTACAACCAAGGCCGAAGGAACGTCCGCTATCAACCAGGTGACTATTTATGGGTGTGGACACCAGTTCGACATCGTGGGCTTTCGTAGAAGCTATTGCGACGCTACTTTGGCCCTTACGAAGTTGTACGCTGCCTCAGTGACATGAATTACGAGGTAGTTCCCCAAAGCTCCGACACCAGTTTAAACCGAAGACGTACACGTCCGGAGGTAGTCCATGTAGTACGGATGAAACCGTATCACGCCCGCGAGTTATGAACACTTCGAACTTTTCCTTATTATCCACAACAGTGTGGGCTTTTTTTCGATGACGTGGTCATTTTTATTCATGACCACCTCTAGCATCTCAGTCAATCGACCGGGACGGTCGCTCTTGAAAGGGGGGAATTGACGCAAGGTAGGCTGGCAACTATAGTAGCCAGCCTCTGAGGAGGAGAACGAAGTAGTTCTGTGTGCGCGTGCTCTGGTGTTCTTGTTTATGGCCCTTGGGTTACGAAAGTAAACGCCCTATTTTGTACCTGCGTACCTGTGTCTTTGTGACAATATTTCGGGTGTTATGAACAAAGCGACAAATGGTTGATTGATATGTGGGGTTTAACGTCCCAAAACCACCTTATTGTAACGTTTCTTAAGACAAACTTGGTATAATGAGTGCGTTGAGTCGACTAGCCAAGCAGCAGCTCAGATAGATCGTCTTTGTCTTGTTTCACTCCCGGATTTCACCCAAGCATATCATGTGGCAATAGTCCCCCCTTTGAAAGCATCGACTCGATGCTCGTAAAGAAAATATGAAGGCATACACATGCAGATATAGAAAACCAAAAGAGGGAGAGTGCCAGTATTCACAGCGCAAATGAAGTTTCGCCAATGCTTGTGCCAAGCGCAAAAAGAAAAGGCATAAAAACACAGGAGAACACAAACAGCAGCAGTAGCGCAATGTCACGGCATGTCGCAACACGTGAACCATAACGGATACTGTGTGAAGTAGGGCATCAGCCGAACGATATGCACGGTTTCGGGCCGAAGCGGTCGACGAGAAGACGCTGCGCCATCCGGAATTACCTCGTAGGTAAGATTTGTGACACGTCTAACAACTTTAATTGTACGGTTCAAAATAACGACTTAGGAGTTTTTCGGATAAGCCTGGTCACCGGACAGGGATCCACACTCACACTCGGTCCCCAAGTAAGGTGACGTTTCGATGGCGGAGGTTGTAACATCGTACGTCTGCATCTTGTTGGTGACTGTTGTTTATGCGAGCTAGCTGACGAGTTTTTTCACCGTATTGAGTGTATTGCTCAGCGTCTGAAGTGAGCTCATTGCTTTGGTCGCACGGAAGCATAGCTTCGAGCATGGTTCCCACGTTGCCTCCGTAAACCTGTCGGAAAGGCGGAAATCACGTTGCTTCTTGCGTTGCTGTATTGCATGCAAACGTGATGTATGGAAGAATCTCGTCCCAGGTTTTGTGTTTTACGTCCACGTACACTGACAGCATGTTCGTTATGGTATTATTAAGCCTCTCTGTCAGTCCATTCAATTGCGGGTGATAAGCCGTCGTTTTTCGATGACTTGTGCAGCTCAATTTAAAAATGTCCTCCATAATTCGTGCTGTAAATGACATCCCTCTCTCTGTAATCACGCATGTCGGGACACTATGCCGTAGGGCGATTTGGTGCACGAAGAACTGTGTGACTTCAGAGGTCGTGCCACGGGGTAACACTTTTGTTTTAGCATAACGAGTAAGATAATCTGTCGCAACTATAATTCATTTGTTCCCAGAGGACGACAAAGGGAAGGGTCGAGAAGGTCCATTCCTATGAGGTCAAACGGTGTCTGTGGTGGTGTGATCGGCTGTAGCAGGCCCGCGGGTCTCACAGGTGGAGCCTTGTGACGCTGGCACTCACAGCAGCCTTTCACATATCGATGTACATTAGTTGATAACCGCGGCCAGTAATATTGTTGGCGTACTCTGGCGTCAGTTCGCGAATAGCCCAAATGTCCTGACGTGGACTCGTCGTAGCACGCAAGGAGGATCTCGTCACGAATTTCGGTAGGGACAACGAGTAGGAAGGCTTTGTCGCTACCACAGGCGTTTTTCTTGTAAAGAATGCTTCTTCTTATACAAAAAGAGGACAGTTCGCGAGCAATGTCGGTAGGGACCTGAGAGTTCTGGCCTTCCAGGGAATCAGTAGCTGGGCGTAATTCGTCGTCTGCCCGCTGTTTTGACATAAATTCGGAATCGCAGACTGCGCCCAGAAAGGCATCTTCATCCTCGGAGTGCCTGACAGCGAGGCCCACAGGTGCTTAAGAAAGTGCGTCGGCATATTCGTGTTTGCGCCCTGAGCTGTACACAAGCGTAATATTGAACTCCTGCAAACGCAAACTCCACCGAGCAAGACGGCGGGATGGATCTATGAGATTTGCCAGCCAGCAGAGCGAGTGGTGGTCAGTCACCACTTTGAAGTTACGACCGTAGAGGTAAGGCCGAAATTTGGTCGTTGCCTACACGACTGCGAGGCATTCTTTTTTCGATGTAGAACAGTTGGTCTCGGCTCGAGAAAGAGTACGACTGGCGTAAGCTATTGCATGTTCAACGCCATCATGTCGTTGTACAAGTACAGTGCCAAGTCCGACGTTGCTGGCATTTGTATGAATTTCTGTAGCATCGTCCTCATCAAAACGGGCAAGAACAGAGGCTGTTTGCATTCTCTGTCGTAGCTCTGCGAACGCTGCATCTTGTTCTGCGCTCCAAGTAAAAGGCACGTCATCTCGGTTGAGTCGCGTAAGAGGTTCAGCTATCTACGAGATGTTGGCAATAAATTGGTGATAATACGCGCACAAGCCGAGGAAACGGCGTACTGCTCTTTTATCTTATGGAACAGGGAAGGCGGCGACAGCAGCAGTTTTGTCTGGATCAGGTCGCACTCCATCCACACTAATGACATGTCCCAGAAATTTCAGCTCTTCATAGCCGAAATGGCATTTTTGGGGTTTCAGCGTGAGTTTAGCTGTGCGAATGGCTTCCAGAACCTTTCTCAGACGCTTCAGATGTTCTTCGAAGCTCTCGGAAAAGATGACCACATCATCGAGGTAGACAAAGCGGCTTTGTCACTTCAAGCCAGCGAGAACTGTGTCCATCATCCTCTGAAAAGTGGCTGGGGTAGAACAGAGGCCGAAGGGAAGAACTCGGAATTCGTAAAGTCCGTCTGGAGTCACAAACGCAGTTTTTTCTTGGTCTCGTTCATCCAATTCAATTTGCCGATAGCCACTTTTTAGATAGATGGACGAAAAATACTTCGCACGTCGTAACCTGTCGAGAGAGTTGTCGGCCCGTGGAAGCGGGTAAACGTCTTTTTCGTGACGCTATTAAGCTTCCTGTAGTCAATGCAAAATCGCAGCGTTCCGTCTTTTTTCTTCTCTAGAATGACTGGCGAGGACCCAGGGCTGCTGCATGGTTGAATAATCCCGTCATCGAGCATATCTTTTACTTGTGTTGAATAGCTGCACGTTCTTTGGAAAAAACGCGATAAGGCTACTGCCGGATGGTGCTGATATCGTCATCGGTAATAATTTGATGCTTGGCGAGGTGTGTTTGACGAACTTTGGAAAAAGAGGCGAAGCAAGACCGAAACTCCCTTAAAAGGTCATGAAGTGCAGCCTTTCTTTCGTCTGACAGCGTCGAATTATTGTCGATGTGGTCTAGAAATTCCTCATCCTCATGCGTTTCCTCGGACGCGAAGCACTCCGCGACGTCGACAACAGGGTCTCCATAGGCTACGGTGGTTCCACGGAAAAGATGCCGGTGCTTGTAGTTGAAGTTCGTAACTGGTATTTGTGACTGTCTCTTACGCACACGCACAACACTTCGGGTGGCACATACACCTTGGAGTAGCAGAAGTGATAGGCTGCTTTCAGCCACCACGTCACCGTCCCGGAGGTCTTCACAAGTGACTTCGATGGGAACAGTCGCTCGAGGCGGCAGCGTCACACTGTCGTCAGTAACACGCAGCGAACATCTACGGCAGTTATCAGCGTCTCAATCGGTTGCGCCTTAAGTCGAGAAGGTCACGACGCGCTCACGGAGATTTATGATGGCACCGTATTCCCGAATGAAGTCCATGCCAATAATCAGCTGACGTGAACAGTCGCGAAGAACGAGGTAGCTGAGCACAAACGTTGACACACGAATTTTCACTCTTGCCTTGAAAATTCGACCCAGCGACCCAGCGGTGTTACAACCTGCCCTCCAGCAGTTCGAATTCACGTTCCATTCCACGGCGCAATCACTTTCCTAAGATCTTTTGCTAGCCTCCCGCTGATAATTGAATAGTTTCCACCAGTGTCTATTAATGCATTGACCTGAAAACCGTCACTCAGCACAGGTATGTCAAGTGACATGCGGTCACTGGGTTCAGAAGTGGATTTCGGCGTTTCTTCGGTACTGCGATTATTCTCTGATGAAATGTCTTTCGCGTTGCGTGCAAGCGTCAATGGGAGGTCTTCCGCACTTTGAGTCCCAGCGACCTTGCCCCCGAAGGCGCTGCCTTCAGTTTTCCCGATGAGGGCTCGGGAAGCGTTCCCGTGCCGTCACCTCGAAACATGACCCAGTGGCTGCGGGTCTCCTCGGAGATGGAGACCACGATTGCCGTCGTGTAAAGAGTGCACGCTGTAGCACGAGATACTCTTCGATATCCCTCGGCCTTTGACCGATTCGGGGATGAGGTGAATTGACGAAAAATCCAAGCAGGCCAAGTTGCCGGTATGGGCATTCGCGGTAAATGTGACCAGCCTCTCCGCAATGATAGCAGAGGGGTCTTCTGTCCGGCGTACGCCAGAGATCAGACTTGCGCGTCGGTGTACGGCGACCATCGATGTCCAAACCAGCGTGCGCTGAGTGAATCGCGACTGACGGCATCATTGTCTGGATCGGGACGTACGGCATTGTCTGAATCGAGACATGCGGCACTGTCTGGATCGGGATGTGTGGCACTGTCTGGAACGGGACTGCTTGACCAGAAAGAGCCGTGGCAGATCGCAAGGCTTCCGCGTACGTGCGATGGCGACTGTCAGTAGACACAGGAGCTGTTTCCGGATCAAGCGACATCGGCGGAAAACGATGGGCGTGCAGCACCTGCTGGATCTCGTCACGGATGACACTGGTGATAGAACCAACATCGATTTGCCTTGTCCCATACATATTTTTCATTTCTTCCCGGACGACAGATCGGATGATCTCGCGAATCCATTTGGGGCTCTTGCTCCCAGGGGTGGCAAAAATTTCGGGAGTTGAGGCAGCATTCACTTGACGGTCAAACAGGGCAGACCGTTGGTGCAGTATTTTCTCCGTTGTTGCTGCTTCAGTAAGGAACTCAGCAACACTCTTGGGGGGACTACGCAACAAACCAGCAAAAAGTTCTTCCTTCACACCACGCATGAGGTGGCACAATTTTTTTTTCTTCTGCCATAGCAGAATCCGCTCTCTTGAAAAGACGTGTCATTTCCTCGACGTACATCGAGACGGTCTCGTTTGGCATCTGTATGCGTAATTGTAGTGCACGCTCCGCCCGTTCGCGGCGGTCTAGACTCCTGTAGGTCTCCAGAAGGCGACGCTGGAACTCGCGCCAAGATGTCAGGACATCATCCCTGTTCAAGAACCACGTCTTGGCACCGTTCTTTAGGCAAGTGTACACGTTCCGGAGCTTCGCGGCATCATCCCAGTAATTTATCGCTGCGATACGTTCAAACTCACTCAGCCAGTCGTCAACATCTTCATGCTGCTCTCCGTGAAAGGGGCTAGGCACGAGTGGGTTCTGGACGGTGCAGTAAATCGGCGTAAAATGTGTCGGAGCTTGCACGGGATCTTGTGTTGAAGTCATAGTCCCTGTGTCAGTGGTTGGTGTCTCAGGTGGTAGGCCTCGTTGGCGGCGGCTTACTCTGTGAACAGGAGTTTCCACGGGTGCTGGGCTTGTTTTGGCTGCTGGGCGGGGTCTTGGGCATCGGGTGGATCGTGAGACGTTGTACCCAGCAACTCCACCAGTCTTGTCACGTTTCTTAAGGCAAACTTGGTATAATGGGTTCGTTGAGTCGACTAGCCAAGCAGCAGCTCAGATAGAGTGTCTTTGTTTTCTTTCACTACCGGATATCAGCCAAGCATATCATGTGGCAATATGATTATGAGAGACACTGTAGTGAAGAGCTCCGGAATTTTCGACCATCTGGGTTTCTTTAATGTGCACCCAAATCTGAGCAGACGCGCCTACAAGGCTACAAATACACTACATTTTTGGGTAGTTTTGCTTATACTGTTAGTATACATTAACCATCTTGATACAAGGATGGCTCCTACTACTAGCTGCTTGCGGGTCTAGTAATGAATTGCATCAGGAAGAAATGTGACCGAAACGTAGTTTTCATCAATAAAGCACGCAAACTTCTATAAGACGGAAGATACAATAGGAGCACCACTTGTCCAATAGAGTAAGGGCCAATTCTCCTGTATCTGTTTCTTTCATCTGTGTCATTTGCGTAATTAGTCAAAACTCACAAAATGCACTGATTTGCCTGAACAAGGCAATGTTGCGCACATTGGTGTAGCCATGCATGAAAAACATCTCTCCTCCCCCGTCCCCCATAATAGCGAAGCTTTAAAAGCTAGAGATAAAACATCCACCACCTGCAAAAAATATAACAACGCAGTTGTTTAGCCATAGTCACCAAGTCAACAGGCCATCAGAGCCCTTAAAAACAAACATGGACGTCATGTATTTTTGCATGCACCTTTTACATAATTACTGTAGCGATTGTTTCTCTTCGTGTGTCCTTAAAAGTGCGTTATGGAAATTAGGAAGAGGACACCATCCATAAAGAAAAAATGCAGAATAAGGACATTTCGGTGACCTTGACGCAGCCTTGCTCACGATGACGGGAGCATTGTCGACTAAATTGCAAACATAGCTCTCCTCACGGAAGCCGAAACGCAATCTTCAGTTCTCTCTCTCTCTGTTTTTGTGGATCCCCTTCTTTCAATTTATGCAAGTTCCCGAGCAGACGTGCTTCTTTCAAAGCCTTGACTTTGTTGGTAGTGAGAAAACAACATTGGTGAAATATATTCAGCCGCGTTCTTGTTCCAAGGACTGCAAGCTAAGTACAAATGTATTGTCATAACGTGACGACAGAAGTAGTATTTAACAGGTTGAGAAAGTAGCAGCAGGTCAGTATTTCTATTTACCGCGCGCCAAAGCGTTCCTCTTTTTCTTGTTATTGCTTGCTGCACAAAGACGTGCAGATGCGCGTATGCGCTGTCGTCTTCGTCTTCCTAGAAGTACGCGCGTGGCAATATGTTCTCATCGAATAGTGTGACGGCCGATGTTGCGCTTTATTTACTGAAATGAAAGTGCTGATAAAACATCGCCTGCTTGACCCCTAATGTGCAGTCCCTAAAGGCCCATAGTGCTAAGCAAAAAGGATCAGCTTAGCTTTTTTACCAGTATTCACTACATTAGATCAGGGAAGGTGCGCTTAATATTGCTGCTGAATATTGCAAATGCGCGTTCTGACTACTAGCTTGTGCTGGCTGCACTGCACCATCACAATGTTCACTGTGATTCAGGTGCACTGTTAAAGAACGAGTATAAAGCAACAGATCACTGCCGCAACAAAGAAACAAAAAAGCAGGGCCCGCGCTATCAGTAGAGGGCCAGAGCTAGCGTTAAACCACATCTAGCTGGTCCGAGAGCACAACGACGCCATGAAGTCTCGTCGCCTAGACAACTTTGGCTGCCAAGGATTGCTGCGCTCGCGGACGCAGAGCGCCGGAAAGGGACAAGCATCGTTTTGCGTGTCACTGCGTGCGCTGGCGAAAAACCCTTCCGTATGTGCGTGTGTGGTGCACGTGGCTTCTCGATCAGTAGAGTTTATTAGTCGGTGTTTAGTTTGAAATGTGCCAGCGCTCCGTGGTCGACCTGTGTGTTCTGTCAGTGCTGATTATTGCGAAGGTGCACTATCCTGAAGATTGGACTTGCGGATTCATATTGTGGAGCACTCGCAGAGAAAAAGTGAGTACCGCTCTCACGTTGTTCCGTGCAACGCTTTGTTAACTGCGTGAGCACGAGTATAACGCCTTCAAACAATTTAGTTTTCAACTGGTTGATGAAAAATCAGCATTTGTTTACTTAGCGAGAATAATTGACCAAACTGTTTCACGGGGATGATGGCGAAGTGTGATTGTGGGCAAGTTTTTTTGTTTGTTTGTTTAGATTGTTTATAGTGCAAAGCAGAGTGAGCATGTGCTGCTTAGGTTCCGCGAAGAAATTGGACAGATTTTCGCAGTGCCCTTTGTTGGCAGCCATGTTTAACGGGGCTCGCTCATGATGCACATGAATTTTAGTTTATCAATCATTACAAGTGAGGACGGTGCCTGATAGCTCTAAGCATCAACCGTAATTAAGACGCATACGCTTGGGATTGTTGGTAGTTCATTTACTCTTTTTTCTTATTGCACAAAAAGACTGAGAACGGAAAACAAGGGCGTGGTGTTCATGTCGTTCTTTTCGGTCAATATTCGTTTTATGCGGTAAGACTACCGTGACAACTCAGGTTTATGCATCGGGTGAAAACACACATATTGCCACTTTGCCGCTAGTTACAGCGGGCGCAAGCTATGGCTGCCCGCGTGAAATGAAGAAGGTGTTCCTGGGCAGCGCGTGCTCTGGCTAGTTGTTTATTATTGAATCAGCCATCTTGCCAGTTTTCGTTGCGTCACCCCGCCGGCTCAGTTCTTTCTAGTTGAAGACCTTTTGTAGCACGTGACAACTGGTGGAGGTGCTGGGTAACCCCCAGCCGATGTTTCAAACGGCTCCAGGTAGCCCTCTACCAGTAGTGACAACACCTGTCCACCGCTCAAGCCGAAGACTCCGAGGACTACCTCCTGAGCGTGGACCTCTTCCGGAGATGATGTCTGTCACACCCCCGAACGCTACGGAAAGCTCTGCAGCCACGCATCATACACTGTGGAAGCCACGTGTGCCGAAGGTGTTCCATGGTTCCGTCTTGGAGGATGTGAAAGACTGGCTGGCCTAGTTCAAACGGGTTTCGGAATACAATGGTGCGACCGACTTCGACAAAATGAGGAACGTGTATTTTAGCTTGGAGGACGGCGCTCGTACTTGGTACAAAAATTGTGAGCCTTTTCCCTCGTGGAGTGTCTTTCGTCGATACCTGCTGGCAAGTTGGGCCAATCCCGATCGCCGCGAACGAGCCGAGCGAGCAATTCAGTCGCGCCTCCAAATACCGAATGAAAGCGTCATGATGTACGTCGAGGACATGACGAGCCTCTTTCGTTGAGCCGACCCCGACAAGGCAGAAGAAAAGAAGGTCCGTCATTTATTGCGAGGAGTGAAGGAGCAGCTTTTCGCTGGCCTCGTTCGCTGTCCCCCAAAGACCGTGGTGGAATTTTTGACCGAAGCAACAACCGTGGAGCAAGTGCTGCAGCAGCGCTCTACTGTGTACGACCGGGAAGTGACTGCCACTTCGTCAATATAGGTCAGATCGGAGGTGTGGCAAGCACCATCAACATCGAGTCTCTTTTCGATCTCATTCGATCGATGGTGCGCGACGAACTACAAAAGATTCATTGCCAGTCCCAACCTACTGCAGGGTCTATTCGCAGCCTTGTCAGAAACGAAGTACGAAAGGCTCTCCAAGTGCCGCCTTCCAGCCATGTCCCGCCTGTCCCGGTGGACCCACATCGTTCATCATATGCCGAAGCTGTAAGCCGATATATTCCAGCTTCACCACGCTTCATTAATCCTATGCCTTAGGATGCACTTCCTTCGCTGTAGTCAATTCAGCACTTAGAAAATCGACAGGCGCTTCCCAGAAAATCTGACGTATGGCGCACACCGGACAGACGACCACTGTGTTACCACTGTGGTGAAGCTCGAGATGTGTACCGGGAATGTTCCTATTGTCGCCTCGGACTACAGGGTTTTGCCGTCGACACACCACGGCCAAGATTTGGCGAAAGACCGAGAGCTCTTGAAGATTACCTCTCACAGCAGTGCATGCCACTGCGGTGGCAGTCGCGGTCCCCAACCCCAAGGCGATCTTCTTCAAATTTTCGGAGCCTCCCAGGAGCGGCGCCAGCGCGCTCGCCAAGCCCTAGGCGGGAAAACTAAAGACAGCGACCTTCGGGAGCGAGGCCGCTGACACTCGACGCAAGCAAGGCCCCCACCGACGCAAGCACGGACACGGAGCGATTCCCCAACGACAGCGACGAAAGCCAGAAGCAGATTTTCTCTGGATATACATGTGGTAGTCGACGGTCACCACGACGTTAGTGCATTATTGGACACAGGTGCGGACTACTCGATCATAAGCGGGAAACTTGCAGCGCACATAAAGAAAGTTGTATCGCCTTGGTACGAAGCACAAATTCGTACTGCCGGCGGGCACGTAGTAACCCCAATCGGCATGTGCACTATCAGAGTGAGCATTCGGGGACGTATGTTTCTCGCCAGCTGCCTCGTACTTAGTGACTGTTCGCGAGACCTAATTCTCGAAGTCGACTTTTTGCGGGAGCACGGCGCTATTATCAATTTTCAAGAGCGTACCGTAACGTGTTCGACAGCTGGATCCTCCGACAAACCTGACGACATCCGAGACAGCACGCTTTGCGTTTCTGCCGACATCATCACGTTGCCTTCGCGTTCAAGCATCCTAGTTGATGTGGTGTCTGACAAGTTACGGGATGGTGAGGTTGGCGCCGAAGGCAACTTGACGCTTTTGTTCGTGCTAGGTGTCTGCGCTGCACGCAGCCTCGTCACGCTTTATGACGGATACTCTGCCCTACTTGTGACTCATTTCAGTAACGAGTACCAACACCTCCTTCGTGGCACCACCATCGCTTTCGCCTACCCTATCGCAGACGTTTCTGAATGCTTCGCATGTACACAAGCCAACGACGGGCTTCAACCGACACCAGACGACGTGACTTCACTACTTGAAAAAGTTGAGGTCAACTCGACCCTCTCGGAACAACAACAGACCGAGCTACGTGAACTGCTATATCAATTTAAAGAGTGCTTCGCATCCACCTCGATGGTTGGTCAGACACCAATCACCAAACACCAAATAATTACGTATAACGATGCCTCGCCCATAAAACAACACCCTTACCGCGTTTCGGCAAAGGAACGCGACGTGATAAATGCTCAAGTCAAAGAGATGTTGCAAGATCCAACTTTCGAAAAGTGCCTGGTCATCTCCCATTTTGCTCGTGAAGAAAAAAGACGGATCACTGCGCTTCTGCGTGGACTACATAAAACTTAACAGCGTGACTGAAAAAGACGTCTATCCGCTGCCTCGTATCGGCGATTCCCTCGAAAGACTGCAGCGGGCCAAGAATTTTTCATCGAGAGACTTGAAAAGTGGCAACTGGCAGATCGAAGTTGATGAACTAGATCGTGAAAAAACCGCCTTTGTTACACCGGATGGCCTATATGAATTCAAAGTGCTTCCCTTCGGCCTCTGTTCTGCCCCTGCGACATTCCAGAGAATGATGGACACTGTTCTTACTGGTATGAAGTGGCACACGTGCTTAGTTTACCTCGATGATGTCGTGTTTTCTGCCCCCTTTGAGGAGCACGTGAAGCGTCTGCAGAACGTGCTGGAAGCGCTCCGCTCTGCTAACCTGACATTGAAGCCAGAAAATGTCACTTCGGTTACAAGGAACTTAAGTTTTTCGGCCATGTTGTCAGTGCGGATGGTATTTAACCAGACCCTAACAAAAGTACCACCGTGGCCTCGTTTCCTGTTCCACATGATAAGAAGGCACTGCGTCGCTTTCTATGGCTTTGCGCGAACTATCGCCGCTTTATAGCCAATTTTTCTAGGATTGCTGAACCGCTCACTCGACTCACTCGTGAAGATGTTCTATTCGTCTGGGAGGAACAGAACGCATCTTTCTCTGAACTACGGGAGCGTTTGCAGACACCACCAGTCCTCGCTCACTTTGACCAAGACGCTGATACTGAAATTCATACTGACGCCAGCAACGTGGGTCTTGGTGCTGTCCTCGTACAACAACAAGAGGACACAGAGCGAGTGATAGCGTACGCTAGCCGCACTCTTTCCCGCGCCGAAGTCAACTACTCCACGTCAGAGAAAGAGTGCCTCGCTGTTGTATGGGTCACGATAAAATTTAGGCCTTACCTTTACGTACGCTATTTCAAGGTAGTGACCAACCATCAGTCGTTGTGCTGGTTAGCCAACCTACGGGACCCGTGTGGGCGACTGGCACGATGCAGTCTTCGTCTGCAGGGATATGATTTGACTTACAAATCGGGCAGCAAGCACGAAGATGCTGATTCATTATCCCGTGCACCTGTCGACGCTTGTGGCCACGACACCGAGGATGACGATGGTTTCCTTGGGGCCTTTACTACAACAGATCTGATTACGCGACAGCGTGCGGACGATGAAATTTGCGCAGTTATAGAAAACCTTGAAGGACGCAACTCGTCCATACCTCAATGTATTTCTCGAAGTCTGTCGTCCTTCTGTCTGCGAGATGGGGTCCTGCATAAGAAACACTCCAATGGCAATGAGAGAACCTATTTTCTAGTTGTGCCAACTGACATGCGTGACGACATTCTTCTTGCCTGCCACGATGGGCCAACATCTGGTCACTTAGGTTCGTTTCGAACTCTTGCTGGAGTTCAACAAGCATACTACTGGCCTAAGCTTTCTGCATCAGTTAAGCGATACGTGAAAAGCTGCCGGGAATGTGAACGCCGCAAATCCCCGCCACTAATGCCCGCGGGGCCTCCTCAACCAATAGAACCACCCAGAGCGCCATTTGATCAAACAGGAAATGATTTACTGGGGCCCTTTCCGCTATCATCTGCCGGCAACAGGTGGATCGTAGTGTTCACCGACTATTTGACGAAGTGCACCGAAACGAAGTCACTACAACGCGCTACGGCTTGCAACGTCGCCCAATTCTTTATAGACCAGATCGTTCTTCAACATGGCGCCCCGTCGTGCGTAATCATAGACAGAGGAACAGCATTCGTGGCCCAGCTCAATCATGACGTATTCAAGCTCAGCTACACGAGACATCGCAAGACCACGGCATATCATCCACAGAGCAACGGCTTGACAGAGCGACTCAATAAGACCATCGCTGACATAGTCTCTATGTACGTAGATGTACATAGAGATGTACATGGTCTTTATGTACGTAGAACTTTGCCTTTGTACTTTCCAAGCATCACAATGATGCCTTTTTTTTCTCAAAGGGGGAATAATGCCACTTGGCCGCTAGTTGTGGCGAGCGCAAGCCATGGCTGCCAGCGAGAACGGAAGACTTTGTTCTGGGGCAGCGCGTACTCTGGCTGGTTGTTTATTATTGAAGCAGCCATCTTGCCAGTTTTCGGTGCGTCTTCCCGCCGGCTCATTTCTAACTAGTTGAAGACCTTTTGTAGCACGTGACAATATTGCTTCGCGTTAGCAGCACATAGATAAGTTTGCCTACTTGCTAATACGTTCATTTTCGTTAAATTCGTCTTCACCGGTATTTTCGTTTACCCGCAACGTAGCGTGACACTGCCTACAGCCATGCCTGTGTAGTGAATCGAGCACTGAAGCTGGACTGTTGTTTGAACAGACCTTTCATCTTTGTGCGTGTGGCCGAATTGTCTACTTGAACAGTGCAAATGCTTGTTTGAACATAAATGCTAACGTTCAAGCAAATTTTATTAAGGTTGTTTTCATGATGTGTAAATTTCAAAATATTCCTTTTATTCAGAGTTTTATTGCCATCGCCTCGCTTTCGCGCTTAACATCGCTGAGTACTTCAGATATAAAGGTATTATTGCTATGTGAAGCGGATTATTAGTCTTTTGTTGCACAAACAACACTTCATTGTTATACATACAATACGGTGTCTAAGCATGTGTTGCAGCCAAAATGTAAGACTTGGCAGCATATTTATCTGGGAACACAACACGCACAGCTACTGAACAGCCTACGCTGCGTCGGGAAGGATTTATGCTTTCTCAGCCTGCGAGCATGATTGAGACAAATGGCCCTAAATTAGCAGTATGTAACGGTCATTGAGTGAAAGTAACAGGGTCACTTCAAACCAAATTTTTCAGCCAATTTAGCGGCTTTGGCGAAGTGTCTGAAAAAAATCGTGATGATTTAATGCACATAAAACTGTGAACTGCTTGAATATTTCAAAGAGAAAGATTTTTTTGGTCACGTGGTTGCCTTTCAAACTTCCGAGATTGTTGTTTGAGTGTTGTTTGTGGAAAAAAACTTACAAGTACCGCTTTTGTTATTATATGAAGTTTGGTACATGTTAATAAAGGGGCCTATGTAAGGTGTTTGAAGCTCAGTAGTATTATACAATTTTTCGGCCACATACGTCTGCAAGAATTTAGCCAAAATGTGTTATGTTTGCATTTTCTCATTGCTATACTGCACTTTGCATGAATATCTGAGCTACGACTACTTAGTTCACAGAATATATATTTTGGTGACAAATTATTTTTAGACATCTTAAGCTATTGACCTCTACAAGAAAAGATCACTCATTTCACGGAATTGTAATTTTTGTCCAAATTGAAACGCAATTTGCGCCAAGTGGTGGTCCAAATAAAAATCACCTTTTACCGAAATTGAAAGCAGAAAAATCAGTTATTCGTATGCCACAAGTTTTATCATTACAATTTCAATTTCAAGGAACAAAATAATTTTTGAATTTTTTCATCAATGGCGATAGGGAACTTCGAGGCGTCGGCTGCCGTATGACCAAACGGCAAATGGGGAACTTGGAACTTAAAAAATCATTTAGGGGCAAAGCTCTTGAGGCCATGGGTTGTTCCCTCCTCTGTAGTTGTAGTAGTATTATGTAGCCACTTTATGAGTTACACAAGAGATAGCGTTAGTGGTTTTGACAGCGTATACACAGACAAAAGGATGATTCATAGGGCGAATCGTTCGTCGGTACATTTGTGCTTTTGTCCGTTCGCCTGTGCATCTGTCCGTTCGGGCTTTCGTGTGGGCCTGTCCGTGGGTCCGCCCATCTTTCTGTCCGTTCATACTTGCGTCAGACAGTCTGTCCATCCGTGTGTGCGTCCGGACGGACGAACGCTCCGCCCCACTCACCATCATTCACTCCGTGGATATGCTGTAATCTTTTTCTCAAAACTTAACTTGCTATGACAAAATTTGGCACATGAAAAGAACTGTTTATTTGCTAATCGAATGAGTACCATGGTAGATCTGCAGAAATACACATGCAGCTGTGTTCATGCATGCTTAAGCATAGAACTGGACCTTCACTTAGATTGGTCGATGCATATGCAGGTAATGAAAGATTATCAACTTGGAGCAGCCCCTTTTTATTTGCCTGAGCGAGCAATTTGAAGAGGTAAAGTAAGGTTCATATCTACGGCACGAAAGGTATAATGATTCTGCCAAAGCACACTTTTTATGGCGTTTATTGCTCGGTATACCTTTTCTTGCATATCTGACTGCAGTGGAGCCCAATGCCACTGAATATGCTTGCTATGCACTCAATTTATACTTACACATAAGAAAGCAGTTAGCTATGCAGGGTGCATACTGTATGTTGCAATCTGTGAAATTTCGGTCATTGTTTTTTGTTTATTTATTTTAGGTTTCCGAAATTGCATTTCCTGTACAGAAAGAAAAGCTTCGTCCCGCTTTTCTCGAAGGCACCAGTCATGTCAGCAGCTGAAGATGATTGTGCAAGCAGCAGTGACGAGCTGTGGTTTTGCAGTGAGAAGTGTACCGACAATGACGTTAGACTATTACAACCCCAATTATACTACCGTGTCGAATGTTCTCATTCTTAGTGTTGAAATTTATACTCCGAGATATATTAGGTTGTAAATGTGACTCCTAAAACTCGCTTACTCTTTCTTCGTGCATTTTTTCTTGTATAGGTGTCAATCAACACCATACCTCTCAGACTTTTTGCCGACTAGCGGAAACGTTTTCGAAAGTTGTGGGGAATTATTGTATTGAAAACAATGAGTTTCTAGTATATAGAGAAAAAAAACTTCGTCACGTGAGATAGTTCAAAAATTTGCAGAATGCCATCAGAGTCCTGTTTGTCAGACTTGCAGTTTTTCTATAATGAAGGCAGATGTGAACATATGGGCTTAATTGTTTTTTGCTTTGGCGTTATGTTCGATTGAACCTTACGCTACACTTTACTGCTTGCACCACCGTGGTGTGGTGCGTGTGTGTGTGCGTATGTGTAAGTGCCAGCCACTTCCTACTTTGTCGTTTTTGGTCCACCCTACCTACGCAAATATACGCTGGTCATATGCAGCTCATTCAAGACCACGGCACCTTATTTTATCAGCTGCATGCATGCAGGTAAACGCGCAGAGGGTGACACCAGCATCTTCCTTCTTCCCTGTCAGCTGCAGAGATTAGGCTTGGGCCAGTTGGTGGTGCATATTTGATAGCATGAAGTGCTATGAACGGCTCTCCTAGACACACGAGACTAAGCGTCACCTCCTGTGTCTCCGCATTTGTTATTCCGTAAATTGCGCTTCATTTGATCAAGTATGCTTTTTTATATAACTGCCATCGTTTCAAGAGGGCTTTTAGCGTTACACCCCACAAGCATGGGTGTAGCTTCATCCAACACGCATAGTTTAGGTGTTTTCATAAACACCCATTAAAGTAGGGTGTAACGTTCCTTATATCTTACGGCTTCAAATTGTTTCTAAACACCTTATTGTTAGGGTGTTCCTCGACACACTAAAATGGTGTCGCTATGGAACAAAAAAACACCCTTATGGATGTAAATATTTTTAGAGTGTATATACGATGGCGTGGTTGCAGAGGACTTGTGGCGATTACTTGACACACTAGGTGTGGCAGTTGGAGTCGCTAATCTTTTAAAGGGTATCTATAAAGTAACAAGGTAGTTATAAATTGGGAAAACAGGTATCCAAGCCCGAAGAGGTAAAACGGGGGCTTATGTAGATGTGTACTCTGTCACCCTTGTTATTCTTTATGTACCTACAAGAATTAGAGGCCGAATTAAATTAGAGGGAAGTGGACTTAGTCTCAACCTCTCTTTCGTCAATGAAAACTCATTGAACAGGCACTATCAGCATGGATGTACGCAGATAATATAGTGCTAATGGCCGACAATAAGGAATATTTGCAGAGATTGATGGACATCTGCGGTAATGAGGGAGAGATAGGTTCAATTCAGGTTCAGCAAGGAAAATCAGCAGTTAAGGTTTTTTAATAATAATCAAGGTAGTGAGCTTAGAATATAGGAGGTCGCGCTAGAGATAACAGATAAGTACAAATATCTGGGCGTATAGATAAGCAATGGGACTGAGTACCTAAGGGAACACGAATTATACGTGATGATTGAAGGTAACAGGAACGCAGCAGGGATGAAAAATAGGGCACTGTGGAATTACAATAGGTAAGATGTTGTGAGAAGAATATGAAAAGGGGTCATGGTTCCTGGGCTGACGTTCGGCAGTGCGGTCTTGTGCATGAGATCAGAAGTTCAAGCACGATTAGAAATTAAGCAACGTAGAATAGGTAGGCTTGCCTTAGGAGCTCACGGGAATACACCAAATCAGGGAGTACTAGGGTTTATGGGATGGTCATCATTTGAGGGCAGAGAATCTAGCAGCAAGATAAAATCTGAGAAGCGATTGAGAGAAATGGGGAAGGAGCGTTGGGCTAGAAAGGTATTCAGCTACCTGTACATGAAGAATGTCGATACAAAATAGTGGAAGCAAATCAGAAAATTTACTGGTAAATACTTCGAAAACAGCAGGGGGCCAAGCCAAAACGAAATATCGGTTAAGAAGAAGGTGAAGGAAGCTGAGGCCGATATGTGAAGAATCGGCATGATTATGAAGTCCGCACGATAGATCCATTGAATTTTAAGCAGGAAATTGCCAAGGAAAGAATCTATAACAATACTCGTGGTAGTTCTATAACGGGGGTGTAGCTCAGAGGTAGAGCGCTTGCTTCGTACTCGGGGTAGTTCTCTACTGTTTGAGGCCAGGACGGGAGTATTGCGAACCAAGACATATCGGGCCAAATACAAAGGGGGAGACATAGTATGCAGTGCGTGTGGAGAGGAGTAAGAAACTGCCGAAAACTTGATAATGTTCTGTAAAGGGCTTCACCCTATAGTTCGAATTATGGCGCAGAGTTTTTCAAACACTGGGGTTTAGGCACAGGGAGGGCAAAATAGACTTTAAGCGGGTAGAATTAACTAGAACGAGGTCATGTGATTGGTGGCTAAAGTCAGGGTACGAGTGAATGTTAAACCCTTCAATGCAAAGTATGAGTCCTCGACCTCACTAGTTAAAGAAAAAAAATAAATCTAATTTTTGGTTCACTAAGTATTACGGCTTGGTGGCGTTAGCCACCACCCGATATAAAGGGTACAGACATATCAATCCAACCAGGAGGGTCAACTTCCGTGGTATAGAGACAGCGCGCTTGCGGCGGTCTGCTGTTGCGGAGGGCTCTTTCTGCTTGGGCCGTGCAGTTTCCTCGATTTTGCTCCGGTGTCCGGAGAGGAGGGAGGCGTTTCGTGCTCCCACGAAGAGGACGTCGTGAGAAAGGAGGTGTTAGACGAGGTGGTGCTGCCATCCTCGCTCTTATGGGCGTCTTTTTGGGAAGACGAAGAAATGGTGGCTTCGGAGCGCATGCTCATGGCGACTTCAGGCTTGGAGCTGCTTGGCGTTGCCCCACTCTCTGCAGGACGGCCGGAAGGCACCGGGGCGGCTCAGTTGAGGGGCCGTGATGTGGGTGTGGGGTGCCCAGCCTTGACTGTGGTGTGGGAGCTCTTAGCTGCTTGAAGTTTTTGTGCCCTAGTTAGAGATGGGCTGGGGTTTGTTTGTAGGGGGCACTGCTTGGAACCAGCAGCCTTACGCGTGGTGCCATTCATAATGCTTGATGGCCAATCTCAATAAAGATTAAAGAAAAGGTAAAAAATGAAGAAAGAAAACGGGAACTATTATTTTCTTTATTCTTGAAAACCTGAAAAGGGATGCATGCTACGTGCTGAATAAGAGGGCCAGAAATAGAAATGAAATGGTGCACTGGTGTTTACAAAGCCACGAAAATTCAATACTATTGAGGCGAAAAAAAAACATGACCTTCCTGCGTGGTGACTGACAGACCATGTGCACTCGTTTTGCCCGAGCGAGTGCGCGTACGTGAGTCTGTGAATCCATTGCCACAATCACCTTCCATTAAAAGATAAAGCATTCGCGGCACGTTTTACATACTTATCAGCTTTATTTTGCCTTATGGATAAAAAATGCACTAGTTTGCTTTAAAGCAATTGGAGACTCACCTGTGAGCCATTTTTTCCAAAGCCAAAAATTGACTCTATCGAACGCCTGGCAGATCTATGGAAGCAAACATTGATGAACTAACGAATTGACAAAATACGGTAACTTTTATTCATTCTTTTTTCACCCATGCTTATACACACATTACCTATAGAGCATACCGAGAAACTGTTCCTAAGTACTTTGCTTAGGTTCTGCAGTAATAATTGTAATCTTTCCAACTCCTGTCTCTATAGACACGTAGTTATTGAGGACAGTGTGTGCTGCTGCCACAAGTATATGGTATTCAGTACAATATCAAGGCGATGACTATTGCAAGAGAAAAAAAATCTTTCGTTTCACTAAAAAGTACTTGTGACCGACAGAAGTAGCGTTTCCTCTTTTGCTCTGGCCCGTCTCGCAGTGGTGTGTAGTTGGTCATAAAACGTAGGGCCTGGAAAGGACGATGGATTGATTTGTTGAATTTAACCCCCCCCCCCCCCCAAAAAAAAAAACGCCATAGTAGCATGAGAAACGCCGTAGTGAAGGGCTTCGGAAATTTCGGCCACTTGGGGTTTTTAACGAGCACCCAAATCTGAGTACACCGGCCTACAACCATTCCGCCTCCATCGAAAATGCAGCCGCCGCAGCCGGCATTCAATCCCGCGACCTGCGGGTCAGCAGCTGAGTACCTTAGCCACTATAGACCAGCGCAGCGGAGCCGGGCCTGGGAGAAATGTTGGTAGTGGGTCTATATTAAACTGTATTGCCCGCGTGGGCGCTTTTACCAAACTGCCGGTTCTTGGATTGGTATTTTATTGGTAGCGGTTCCTAATTATTGTAGCTTGAAGTGGAGATTACACACCTCAAAACCGATAAGAAAGCGCTTTTCCGTAAGTGTCTACACGCATATAAATTCCAAGGAAATATATTGCACTAAGGTGCTGACCGCAATAATACCGCAATAACATATGAACACCAGCAAGAGAATACTATGCACAAAACCGATGCACTGTGTACGGCAACAGCATTTCTTCCGTTTTCATACCAAGTGAACAGAGGTAATACAAGTCCACGGCGCTAATCGCTAGTTGCAAAATGTTTACTGACCCTGAAGGAAAACCGCCTGTTCTAAAATTGCTCTGCAACGCGCGTTTATTATTTGATGCCAGGGCCAACGCCAGCAAGTCGGAAGCACACATGACACCTTTATTTTGCAGCAAGAACGAAACATGGTGGCGATGGGGCCATTCGAACGTTTTAAAGATACGTAGTATGGACACACGTACCTTCAGGTCACGAATAAAGCGTATATCAACGTCATCTTGACGAACGACAGCTCCAATTTTGTTCTTAGGTTGTCCTTAGGAAGCAAAAACACTCGCAGCATCAGTCTCTTTGCCGCGACAATTCACCGCGCAGCATTCCCTAACCGTTCGGATTTCCAACCATAGATATTGCAAATATCTAGTGCATAAAACGCATCACATACCACGATGCAGTTCACGGACACAGAAAAAGATGGTCTGCTGAAGTCACCAATAAGAACACTAACAAACCACGAAAACTTCCGTCGGGGTTGGCAATCCATGTCTGTCGAGCGACGAGAACAAGCGCAGGCATGTCTGAGCAGCGAAACACTGGTCAAAAGGCAATGGCGTCAGAGCCCGTGGCCGACACAGTGAGCAGGCCTGAAATTATCTAGGTGGCATTGGCATAGCCTGTGACGTCACTCAGTTTTTACACTTGTCTCCTGCCGAGTAGACGTGCGCATGCATGCTCTCGCCTTTCGAGATAGCAGGATTCCTAAGCATCGTGAAGCCTATGGTTGAGTGCTGGTGTTTTCTCGGGTGTCTGCATGAAGATTGTGTCTTTCAGGATCCTTGAAGTGGTATGTGGTGATGTGATACGTTCACTGAATGTTCGCGTAGTGTATGTACACCTGCAAGCCCTCGTAGTCGCGCAGCGCTGCAGGTTTACCTGTCACTGACATTGACAGTTTGCCGAAGGTTCGAGTGTTTCCGTTCCCAAAGGACGAGCAAAAAACAAAATGAGAGCCAGCCGTTTATCGGGATGACATTCATAAGCCTTCTCTCCGTGATTCGAAGGTATGTGTGTGTCTATACTACGTACTTATGAGATGTTTTAAAATCACCACTTTTAGCACGTTTGGTTTGTTCTATAAAATAATGTCGTGTGCGTTCCTCAATTGGTGGCGAAAACCTTGACATTAGACATCTTTAGCTGAGCGTCACTGCTGCTCACACCCACGATAACGTATCGTCCCGATGCAGTGCTATAAGAACCGCGGGTATAATTCGCATTTTCACGAGCGCGTTTGCCGAAGCGCAGTTGGCTTGGCTGCAAAACGATGGCGCAACGAAGCAGACAACTTCACGCTCCACTTAATAAACTTCACAAGAAGAGCAAGAGGAGTGTTTAATGATCCTCAGTTCGCACCACAAAAACATCAAAATGAAGCAATAAACACGCGTGACAACATATTCTCAAAAGAGGCGTTGAGGGTCGGTAAACATCTCGCTATTTCGCACCGCTGACCTATTGTAATACCTCCGATCACTTTGTTCAGAAAAGGAGAGCTGGTTGATGATGGTGTGCAATTTTTATGCAGTATACTTGTATTTCTCACAGCTACTTCGAGCATTCTTTTTTGCCGTTTTATAGTTACGCTCCTGTTGTGCCACTACTTTTGCCAGTTTTGTTTAAATAATTACGGCTGCTTTTTAACGAAATGTGAAGGCCTGTACACGCCTAAAAATTATTCTGTTCCGTAGCTCCTCAGAATGTGAAGCGCAAAGCGTGAAATAAATTGCTTTATGAATTATTTGTCTGGTCTGTGAGCGCCATTTTAAGCCGAAATACGTAAGGACGACTATCAAGTACACGGGTTCAACAACAGGCATCATCAGGCAACGGGGAGCTCAAACACAGAATCAGCAGAGAAAACCGTACAAGTTTAGTCAATCAATACAACCGCTTTCCATGCATTTTCTGGACTGTGTCATATATGAGTGTGTTTGTATGAAAATAATCAGACTTACCTCATTGATTTAGTATCTTTGTTACACCATCACACTTCACTGTTATAAATTGGTGACACGTTTGAAAGTGCGCAGTATTCTCTAATGTTAAGGTGGAGCAATAAATAGTTACAAATGAACCGGCGCGTGACGCGACGGTGGCAGTGAGCTTGCCGGAAATATAGGTGACAATGTCTGTACTCTTGCCATTGTGCAAAACGCTGTCTCTGGGAATAGCTGCCTACTATTGAACCGGGACCTCCTGCCCTTTCCCCTGCTACAGCCTGTTTGCCGCCTCAGTCATGACGAACACGCCTCGACTTTCTATACATATACACACCTCCACCACCCTTATCCTCTTTTATTCCCCCTTTCCCCAAGAAGCAGACAGAAATTAGGTGCCTTCTTCCCTCCTTTCTAGAATCACTCAATCAATCTCTGGAAGTGAAAAAGAATAAAATTGTTTTAAGTAAGATTATTTGAGAGTGCGGCTTTCTTTTTTTGGGTATGAGTGCAGTGGCGTGTTATTTTTCATATTTCACTAGCTTTTTTTTATTCACGGAAAAAAAATGGACACCCAATTAGTACGTTGCTGGAAGTGGCACAGACAGATGTCATTTCGACATGTGCACATTTGCCTTATTGACATTTTGAAAATTATGCGATACTTCTTGAGTTGGAAATATAATTAGAATATTTAGTCGACAGTCTTCACCAAAATTAGTATCGGCTGTTTCCGTAAACTAGCAACAATATGCACTAGGTTTGCGTCGTGCAACGCCATTCCTCTTTTTTTTAAAATCATACTGGGTGATAACTAGGACGTCCTGTATAGAGTTTTCATTGCACTGTTTACCATACAAGTTGGCAACGTAAATTTACACTTTGCACTGTTTTATTTGTTCTGAAATATTCTTGTGCTTCTACAGCTTATACTTTTGGAAAGGACACTGCATTGTGTAAAATTTTGTGTGCTGCGATGCCTACTGAAGTACCTTCCAAACGGACAATAACTATATTTTTAAAATATTAGAAAAATACGAATTTTGATGCGGTAACGAAAGAGTTAGTCACATTCCTAAAGCTCGAAATAAGGCAGTGGATTTTTGAGGGTTTGTTTTATTTGTTAGACAAACTCATTTTGAGAAATACCAGAAAAACTATCATTGAGAACTAACAGAAAATGGTACAATAAATGTACAGGTGATGTTATTAGTACTGCTTGTAATGTATACGACAAGAAATAAAAGTGGATGAAAACTAACTTACCGGTCAACGTCGCACCACTGACAATTTATGACATCGTGGAGTAGTTCAACCACCCCTTACGTAAGTTAACGCGTGCGTAATGGTTTCAATAGCAACTATTGACAACAAGAACAAGCCAGTGTTCAGAAGCACGTTATTCATTAAAAACCTAATAGTACAAATTGGTCAACGAAAAAAATCAGCACTTATATTGCTCTAGTTTATAGCGCAAGAAAAAAAACACACGAAAGATACATATTGGCATGGGGTCATGACGTCGGCGAATAGAGCAGACGAAGATAGAACTGTTTGTGGCCGGTCAACGAAAAGTGAGATGATATCAAAGCGCACTAGCACTGGTAGCGGCAAACAGAGCTTCGGGCGTCAATCAACTAACCAGCGGCGAAGCGCGTCGGCCTTAACACATGTGCCGCAGAAACTTCCAGCTTTCTCACTGGTCGTCGCGCAAGCTCTGTAATAATCTTGAGTGTTCGAGTCTTGCACGCAATCTTAACAGAATGATCTAATATAATCACGAACCTTCGTGAACAATCGGGCGCAGTTTCGGCTGAGCGTTTCTGACAGGCTCTGTGCGCAAAAACCGAATGGAGCAAGAGAGAAAATAAGGCGCGTGTCATTTCCTCTTTTTAAAAAGCATCGTCCTGATGCATAAAGCCGAACATGGGGGGGAATAGGAACACTAAAGCAACGAAGCACAATAACAAATTTGCACAAGCAATACATACAGTGCAATAATACAGAAACAAGAACAAAGACTACATATGGTTTTAGTTCATTAGCGCGTATGAAATGGCTTTAGGCGCCGACATGTACAACTTCAGGTCGTACGACCGGCACCTGGGTAGTCGAATGAGCAGCGTTCTTTCTTCGTCAAAAAGTCGCCGAAAGGCTTCCGGCCTGATGTTCACCGTGTATATAATCATTATCCAGAAAGTGAGGTGCTGTGCACTCAGAAGCCGTAAGTCGTTCGACGAGACGACCCTAAAGGTTTCCGTGGTCGCAACATTTTCAAGGAACAGACAGCAGCGTCAGCCCTGATGACAACTTCCACCACACACTGAACGGTGGTTCAGTATGCGGGGGAGTTATGTTTACCGCCCTCCAGGCTCTACGTCTTCATCCCGGGTCTCTGCTGAGGAGGCCGGTCACACCACTGTTGAAGGTTCGTGATGCCGTCGGTGACAACGTCGTAGTCTAGTGTGCCGAGACTTCGAACTACCTTGTAAGGGCCGAAGTACCGTCGCAGAAGATTTTTTACTGAGGCCACGTTGGCGTATCGGCTTTTGTCGTATTGTCACCGGCTTGGGATTTTCTGAAGCTTCATCGAAAATTTTAACGGCGGTAGTTTGTCGTCTGCCGATTTTTGCTGCACAGGAAGACGAGTTGACGAACTCCTTCAGCATGGTGGAGGTAGACGTTCATGCCGAGGTATTCTTCATCAGCGAGGTTTGGGAGCATGGCGTCTAGCGTCAATTCCACGTTCCTTCTGTAAATCAACTTGCATGGCGATATCTGTGTCGTCTCGTGAACGGCTGTGTTGTATGCAAAAGTACGGAAGGATGGCGTCTCTGGGAACATTGTGTTCGACGTCGACGTGCATGATCATGCAGAAGTCGGCGATGGTCATGTTTAGCCGTTCGGTGAGGCCATTGGTCTGTTGGTAGTAGGCTGTCATCCGACGGTGGCTTGTCTGGCTGTTTGCCAAGATCACCTCAGTTTAGGTTAACAGTAAATGTCGTACTTCTGTCAGCGATGAGGATCTCTCGGCATCATGACGCACGACGATGTTCTCGACGAAGAAACTTTGTTACCTCAGCGGCACTGCCTTTGAGCAGCGTCCTTGCAATGGAAAGCTAGCTGATGGCAGCTGTCTCATCCAGATCAAGAACAATTTGGGCGCTGATGACGGGCCCAAGAAATCAAAATTGCCTCAGAACAAAATTGGCAATTTCCGGCTTGATTGTCAAACCTGCTGAACAGAACACTCCTACCACCACTGACGCTTCAATGCTATCATAGCCCAAAAGTTATAACTGCGCTGCTTGGACACACACGTACAAACCAGACACACATACAAGTGCAGGTACAGTTATCGTAGCCATGCGGAAAAGTAAGTAGGGCTTTCTTTTTAGTTCATGTCATCCTAATTGTTCCACCAAAATTGATGGTCATTTGCCAGGTTTTACGCTATTGTGCTAACAAAGCAAGATCCTTCTTATGGCTAATTTGATCTTACTGGCTTCATATTTCTTCATATGGCATGCAGTCATCTGCAATTACCCGAATCTTCGAATGAACCTACGAAGTTATGTCATTTACAAACAAAGAATTGAAGATTGACCAACACGGAACCATCTTGTACTTCAGAAAGTACCGGAAAAAATTGAGAAGTGCTTACTCTTGAGCTAAACAATCTGGCCAAGGCCTGGTAAATAGCACTTAATTCAGTGAAATACAGGCCAACGTCTTGATTCAAGCTTTAAACTAAGATCGGCATGATAGATAAGGTCGAAGGCCAATGAGAAGTTGAGAAGATAAACTTTTTGGCCTAGTCATAAATTTCTTTAGCGAAATGACGCAGATTTTCGACAAGTTGCGTAATGGTAGACCGACAAGCCCTAAAGCCGTATTAAGGTTGTAGAACCCTTTTTGCCTTTACGAATGGACTTTAAAATATTATTCCCCAATATTTTGCAGCAGGTACATGTAAGAATAATAGGCCTGTAAATTTAGTGTAAAGAAGCATCACCAGATTTGTATACTGACACTATTTTTGGACTTTTTCATTCGAATGGCAAACAATGTTCTGAAACTTACTTGTACGGAAGGCACAAAATTTTCTTACAGGCTTGCCATAGCGTTTCAGGGAGCATTTTGGGATTCCGTCTCAGCCGCTAGACTTATTATTGTAGATTTCTTAAATAGTAAAACTATGCCTACTTCGGTTTCAACTGCAGCGCTCAGCGCCTAAATTTGCTCGATATTTTCTGACCCATGGACTTGAGTGATTCGTTTGTCCGGCAAATAAATGGGGTGAAATAAAAATAAATGTTAAGCACTTTCATTTCTTGTATTTTTTCCTGACACTATACGTCGGATCTGCAGTGCTTTCATTGCGTCGGATATAAGGCCAGAATTTCTGGGGAGAATGTTCAATAATCTCGCCAAGGAGGTGTACATCAGGAGTGATGTCTTTCACTTGTTTGTTTCACACCTATTTACAAACATTGTTTTGGTGGCAATCTGGAACAAGGCGTAACTCGTTAGATTTTCTTAATATTTTTATTCTCCGCTTTATGTACGTTACATCACGTGAAATCTGTAGCTTATCTTTGTTACATTCTTCGGTATTCATAAACATATTGCCTCAAGCAGTACCGACATAGTATGCGCTTTGAAGAGCAACCAAATTTTGTGATGGCTGGCCAAGCCGTCTGAAAGAAGGTCGCGGAAATCATTGAATTTATTGGCAGGGTGGGTCATAATAGTATCATCTGTTTGTTAAATGCTTACACAGGTTTTTGAAGACTACGTTAATTTCATCTCGAATAGTTAGAGTACATAAAACCGTATCATAGACAGATAAGCCTCATTGTACTTTGATGTGATAGTTCCCTTTCATAAAAAATTCACTTGAAAAAAAAGAAAAATTGGCAGATCCCACCTACTGTGAGAATCGATGGTATGCGAAGTACAAATCAGGACGATTAATATCTCACTTGAAAATCAGCACAACGCTATGAAGTTAACCTTAATTATGTCGTAAATGACTTCCATGTCATGATTATCACGTTAGCGCCTGATATTTGTTCGTCGTACTTCCACGTCACGTAATATCAAATTTGCAATGAGTGAAGCTAGCGAAACAACCGCGAGCATCCTATGAGCGTAGCATGCAGTCAAGTTTTATATAACAAGCATGTCATGGTTATTATGTTTGAACGGTCATATAACTTCGTCATCCATTCACGTCACGTGATACCAAATTTGTTATATGTGTAGCGAGCGAAACGGCCATGAATACGCTATGGACATAACATGTAGTGATGTTTTATATGACATGTGTAACTTGATTGTCACGCTTGAACATGTCATTTACTTTCGTCCTCTACTGACGTCTCGTGGTACCAAATTTGGCATATGTGAAGTTACCGAAACGGCCATGACCGCGCCATAAGCGTGTCATGTAGTTATGTTTTACATAACACCCATTTTACTATAATGTGTGAATGTGCCATTTACCTTCGTCACTCATGCACGTCACATTAAACAAAATGTCGTGTAAGTGAAGCGAGTGAAATGGCCGCGATCTCACTATGCACGTAGCCTGTAGTTTGTCTTATATGTCACGCATGTCATACTTATCACGTTTTGACCTGTCATTTACCTTCGTCGTCTGTTCATGTGACATGTCAAATTCGGTATATGTGAAGGTAGAAAAATGACCACGAACACGCCTTGAGCATTACTTGTAGTCATGACTTACATGACATGCATGTCCTAATTTCCACTTTAGGGTCTGTCACCTATGTTCACCATGCAGTGATGCCATACCATATCAATTTTGTAACCCCATCTGAACGAAACCACCACAAGAGCAGTAAGACCATGAAATGTAAGCCTTTATATTCATGACATACATTTATTAATGTTTAGATTATGTCAAATCATTTATGCTCGTCATACAGTCATGTTATGCCATATCAATTTCGGAATAGATACCATGACGGAAATGGCCAGGAGAGCGAAAGTCACAGGTGGACAGAAAGACGTGAGATAGATAGATTGATAGATAGATGCCGATTCCGATTCTTTTTGTCCAGGTTGGTCACAAGTATCTGATTTCTTCTATTAGAAATGATTCTGTCACATTGACGGTGTTGCAAAGCCCACAGTATTTGCTCGGTTCATTGTGTGACTGTGTGCATGTGATTAGCTATTGTTACTAACGTCCGGCGACATAGAGTTGAACCCTGGTTCCTCCTGACTTGGAGTCTGAGACAGAGTTAAACAGTCAATTGCTTCGGAAAATTTTCAGACAGCAAAAAAAAAAACAAATAAGACTCTGGCTTTATTGGCTACTAATTTGAAACAGCTGGAATCGGCAATTAAAACTATTGAAACAAGGATTACGAATATAGAAAAATATCTGTTCCGAATTAAGCAGTGCGAGTCAAGGTTGCAGAAAACGGATGGAGCTTGCAGTAGCGTGAACAAACTAGTTATTGAGTTAGCCGGAAAGGTAGATGACCTCGAAAATAGATGTCGTCGCAACAACATTGCAGTTTATGGAATGAAGGAAGATCAAGAAGAAAACTTGAAAGAACTGAAGTGGAAAGTCAGCGAAGGAATTTAAAAAAAAACATGTACGTGAAGTAAGCTCCATATAGCGTGTCCACTGAATTGGACGAAAAGAGGAACAGCGACATTGTCCTATCATTTTGAGATATTTCAATTACAAAGACAAAAGAACTAAGGTTCTGTCAGCCTGCTTCAAAAAAAAGGGCACGAATATAGCCGTATCGGATGATTTTTCAAAAAAATGTTAGGAACATTCAGTCAAAATTATTGCACTCCGCCACTGAGGAAAGAAGCAATTGTTTCAAGGTTTTTTTTTGTTTCAATAAACTCAGAGTTGGTGGCAAGCTGCACACAAGGGATGCAATGCGCGATTGCAGAGTGGAGTTGTTGGAATTTACTTATCCTGTTATCATTCCACACGTGCGAACACACCGAAACTCGATAACAAATGACGAGAATCCGTCAAGACTTGTTTCGCTGAATGCTCGCTGGGTACTGATTAGGATACAGAGCCTTGAAGATATAATTTTCCCTTATCAATTACTTGTCGTAGTGATTACTGAAAGCTACCTGCATTGAGATGTTCAAAACTCAGAAACAGTGCCTCTTTTGTAGAGGCTCATACTTAGGGAAAGAGGATCAAGGAGGGGCAAAGTTGCGATTGCAATTACGAATAACGTTAAATTCACTCGCCTAAATGACATCAGTGACCAGGCAAGCATGTGGTGAAAGTTAGTTTTTTAGTAAAACTATAATACTGGAAGGTGTTTATTGTCCTCCTGATTCCCCTTGTGAGTACTTAGATGTATTATATGACTATTTGCTTCAAAATACGAATTTACGCTCTAACAACCTTGTAACAGGTAATTTCAACCTTTCTGATATTAACTGGTGCACCCTTTCTCAGGATGGCAAACATCTGAAAATTGCCGAATCCGTACACTAAACGGCACTTGCGTTTTCTTTAACCCAGGTGGTTTTAGATGGTACAATAATTTCCATTTCTTCTTTACTTAATCTTGTATTTGCTAGCGTCTCGCGTCAAAATTGCTTCGTCGGGAGACAGTTATAGTTTACGGTTAGCGTGATAGCGGAGGTTAAGGGAATGGCGTCACCGGGCAGCAAACGTTCGTTGTAGACAGTATCTTATAGTTTAGCGGGATAGCGTTTACGTGGTTTACATGCCCCTGCTGTGACGGTGGTGCCATCTATTGAATGGTTATTAAGAAAAAACAATGAAAGGGAAAAGAAAACAAGAATGTTTGCCTATGCCACCGCGCGAAGCGTTGTTAGTTTATTTTACTAATAAAAGTTGGCAGATCCCACGTACAGTGGGAGTCGATGATATGCGAAGCACTAATGAGAAATGTTGATATGCCACTTTAAAATAAACACTGCGTTACAAGGTGGAGGTAAACAATGCCGCACATGACTTCCATGTCAATATTATCATATTTGGATGTGTCGTGTAACTTCGTCGTCTATTCACGTCACGTGATACCAAACTTAGTATATGTGGAGCTAGATAAATGGCTGTGAGTGGATCAGGAAGGGCCTAATATACTCCAATGTAGTGCTGACGCACGCGCACGCTGGGCACAGCGACGCTGCGTTAGCAAAACACAAGCATCCTATAGTCTGCGCCAGGCGCGACCAGCGTCAGTTGGCGCGGCCCGACGGCAACCGGCACAAAATGCGACATCCTGCATTTCTCACCGTTTCAGACTCTTGACTCGACGTGGAAGGGAACAGACGTGTTTTTCCATCGCTCCTCCCAGTCCTTTGACGCTTCCATGGGTTTTTGTCCACGGCACTCTCGTTGAACAGACCTATTTCGGACTTTTCCGGTGAGGACTTTCACAGCCAAAACTGTTAAAGTGTTTCGAAACGTGAAAGTGCTCTTCTCAACAACTTTCTGGTCACCAGGCATGGCCGATGCATCGCCGTCTCCGTGTCACCGCACCGACGCCGCTGCGAAATTCGGCGCTTGGCCGCGTTCGTGTGAACGCCGAGCGCGTTGCAGTGACATTCGTTGTGTGCCTGATCTACACTGCTTAGGCATGGCTTCTCCGGTTTCTACCATTGAATCAGCAGCAATGGATGCTGCAGATACCAACGAATATCCAGTGGATATGGACGATGGTTCTTGGTTGACTGCTACCCGCCGACGCAAGCCAAAGTTCGCAACAAATTCTGCACCCGAGCCATTGCTTGCTGAAAATTGAGTCACCCTTAGGCTGCCGCCCCTACCTGTGGATGACGTTAAGGTGATCTTCTGACCACGAGGAGGCCTTCACCTCAGTGAATGGGCACATCACGTGTTGGCACACGCCATCTGCATGACTGCTGGGCTGCCAGGAGGAACAGTCAACAAGCTCTTTTTTTCGCATACAAGTGGAACGCAATATAGCAGTCGCAAGCACACCAGACAAAACTATTGCTACAAGGTTGCAAGCCGTCCCTGCACGAAATCTAGGATCGCAGAGATATGAAATACATGCTTATGTAGCCACTCCTGACAATTTTTGTAACGTAGTCATTCACGGGCTCCGAGTAGAATACTTCACCCAACGAACTCCTCGAGAACATCTACACAATAAACGCCGAAGTCTTGCATGCCCAAATGATGGGATCAACAAAAAAGGCAATGATAGCTTTTGCAGGCCTTCATATTCCACGTTATGTTTACTACTACCGCGTAAAATACCGATGCTACATTCACCGACCTCGCAAACAAGTTTGCACAATCTGCGTTGCACTTGGACATCGGGCAGACGTATGCCCAACCCCGACAAAACGCCGATGCCACGCATGTAGAGCTAAGACACGAGTGCCGGAGCACAGCTTTACAACTCAATGTTTGCACTGCAAGAGTGACCACCCAGTTACGCACTCCAAATGTCCTGCGAGAGAACAGAAACCTTCAGACAAGTATTACGTCAAGAAAGCACTGGAGGCGAACGCACTAGCACCACCACCAACATCACCACTCAAGGGACACCGGTCCACGCCCAGAACGAGGCGCAGCCAATCCAAGAGCAGAGGAAGTCTCAGGACAGGGCCTTGAAATCCTTAAACAGCACGCCAGGAACCGCATCTAAAACCAGCACCACCACCCTGGGACTGATCCCCTAAAAGAACAGAGCCGTGAGTGCGGAGAAACCAGAATCGCCACCAGCCAAGAAGCCAGCACCCATTGGACAGACGCCTCCTGCTAAGATGATTTCGGCAGCGGGGCCTACCAACCTGAAATTTTCTTAACCTATTTCCTCCCATCCGCCCTCATCGCACAACCACCCTAAAGTACCTCTCATATCTAACGCACATAACAGCCCTAAGCAAGAGCTACAAGATGCCCTCACAAAACTGAGAGACTCGCTTAAGGCTGAAGTAACCAGCATGATCACTCAGGCAAATAATGATTTCCGTGCAGAACTTAGTGATATGTTAAAGGCCCATACCCAAGCACTTGTAACAGAGCTAAAGCAGCACATACAAGAAAGCTTCGCGTCATATAGTACAGGGCCCCAAGACTCATTGCCACTAGCTACAAACCCCGAAAGTCTCACCAAACGACCCCACGCTTACATCCGCCCATCACTCTTAACTCTTAACACAGTCCAAAAAGAGCAAGAAGGGCTCCCCTAGTCCGGCTTCACCATTTGGCAGTTGAACTGCATGGGATTTCGACGAAAGAGGAGCTCCCTGCAATAGTACACTGCCAATTTCGCGCACCCTCCAGATAAACGTAAACATTTTGACAGCAATCTGTCTGGCTGGGTAGAAAGGTTTAGAAAATTGAAATTGCTCCAGCCACAGCTCAAATAGAGTCCGACGTTTCGAGACCGACTCGGTCCCTTCCTCAGGGGGTGACTGTCTTGGTCATGGAAGTGTCGTCGCGTCGTGTTCTCTCACCACGGCTCCGGCTTTCCCTTTCCACCACGTTTCGGAGACCGTGAACGTACACCGAAGGCATTGATCCCAGTGAGCGGTTCACGTTGGCAGGCGTATGCTGAATGTGCCAAGACTCGAGCAAGAGCCTCTTTCCCAAATTCCGTTCTGTTTCAATAACAGAAGCGCCATCTAAGTCAATTTTATGGTCGTGCTTCTCGCAGTGCTCCGCCAGAGCGCTATGTTGCACTTCCATCTTCCTGACGTCGTTCTTGTATTGGCGCATTCTTTCCGGGAAACACTTGCTCTCGCCTATGTAGCAGGCTGGACACCCAGAACGCGACACTTTGTAGACAATGCCCGGGTGTAGCTCCCTCTGAGGTCGGTCTTTCGGCCGCGGTAGCAAGCGAGCGAGCGTCGAAACAGGTTTATGGATTACCGTGACCCCGGCTTTTCCTAGGACACTAGAGAGCTGTTCACTTATGCCTGGCACATATGGAATGGCGACGCGGTTGTTTGGCGCCTTCGTTTTTCTCGTGTGCGGTGGTGTGGCCAGGGCGGAAAGGGGGTCGGGCGGTGTGTCGATGCAGGTGTCTTTCCGCGGTGCGGTGGTTGTCGTCTCGACAAACGGCGTGACGCCCGGCGGATGAACGCTTCTGTGTAGCCATTCCCTCGTAGCTCGGCGACAATCCTCTTTTCTTCTTTCTTCCTCTCACCCTCCGACGTGCAGATTACTTGTGCACGTGAAAGGAGTGCCGAAACCACTGAAGCTTTGTGGGCAGTTGGATGACAGGACGTAAAATGCAAATACCTGCCCGTGTGAGTTGGCTTTCTATACACCAAAAAGGTCATGCGCTCGCCCTGTCGTCTGACTAAAACATTGAGAAACGGAAGCGCCCCGTCTCGCTCTCGTTCCACCGTGAACTGTATCGCTTGGTCGATGGAGTTTAGATGTTCGAGGAAGCTGTCTACTGCTGCCTTCTTTATTATGCAAAAACAGTCATCCACGTACCTCACAAATACTTTCGGCCTGTCAATAAAGGAGCCCAGTGCCGTCTCTTCTATGTGTTCCATTGTGAGGTTCGCAGCCGTAACGGAGATCGCCGCCCCCATCGCGGTCCCGCTGGCTTGTCTGTAGAAGCTCCCGTTGACGCTGAAATACGTCCCCTTGAGGCAGTATTCCAGTAGGCGACACAGTTCGTCGACGCCCAGGCAGGTTCTTTCATCCAAGAGCTCGTCTTGGTTCAACGCTGCTCGTGCGCTAGATACCGCTAGTGCTACGGGCACACTGGTGAACAGGGACACGACGTCGAACGAGACGAAGCACTCATCACTGCTCACGGTCACATCTCTCACCGTGAGCATCTCTCACCGGTCACATCTCTCACCGTGAGATGTGACCGTGAGCAGCGATGAGTGCTTCGTCTCGTTCGACGTCGTGTCCCTGTTCACCAGTGTGCCCGTAGCACTAGCGGTATCTAGCGCACGAGCAGCGTTGAACCAAGACGAGCTCTTGGATGAAAGAACCTGCCTGGGCGTCGACGAACTGTGTCGCCTACTGGAATACTGCCTCAAGGGGACGTATTTCAGCGTCAACGGGAGCTTCTACAGACAAGCCAGCGGGACCGCGATGGGAGCGGCGATCTCTGTTACGGCTGCGAACCTCACAATGGAACACATAGAAGAGATGGCACTGGGCTCCTTTATTGACAGGCCGAAAGTATTTGTGAGGTACGTGGATGACTGTTTTTGCATAATAAAGAAGGCAGCAGTAGACAGCTTCCTCGAACATCTAAACTCGATCGACCAAGCGATACAGTTCACGGTGGAACGAGAGCGAGACGGGGCGCTTCCGTTTCTCGATGTTTTAGTCGGACGACAGGGCGAGCGCATGACCTTTTCGGTGTATAGAAAGCCAACTCACACCGGCAGGTATTTGCATTTTACGTCCTGTCATCCAACTGCCCACAAAGCTTCAGTGGTTTCGGCACTCCTTTCACGTGCACAAGTAATCTACACGTCGGAGGGTGAGAGGAAGAAAGAAGAAAAGAGGATTGTCGCCGAGCTACGAGGGAATGGCTACACAGAAGCGTTCATCCGCCGGGCGTCACGCCGTTTGTCGAGACGACAACCACCGCACCGCGGAAAGACACCTGCAAGCGACACACCGCCCGACCCCCTTTCCGCCCTGGCCACACCACCGCACACGAGAAAAACGAAGGCGCCAAACAACCGCGTCGCCCTTCCATATGTGCCGGGCATAAGTGAACAGCTCTCGAGAGTCCTCGGAAAAGCCGGGGTCACGGTAATCCATAAACCTGTTTTGACGCTCGCTCGCTTGCTACCGCGGCCGAAAGACCGACCTCCGAGGGAGCTACACCCGGGCGTTGTCTACAAAGTGTCGTGTTCTGGGTGTCCAGCCTGCTATATAGGCGAGAGCAAGTGTTTCCCGGAAAGAATGCGCCAACACAAGAACGACGTCAGGAAGATGGAAGTGCAACGTAGCGCTCTGGCGGAGCACTGCGAGAAGCACGACCATAAAATTGACTTAGACGGCGCTTCTGTTATTGAAACAGAACGGAATTTGGGAAAGAGGCTCTTGCTCGAGTCTTGGCACATTCAGCATACGCCTGCCAACGTGAACCGCTCGCTGGCATCAATGCCTTCGGTGTACGTTCACGGTCTCCGAAACGTGGTGAAAAGGGAAAGCCGGAGCCGTGGTGAGAAAACACGACGCGACGACACTTCCATGACCAAGACAGTCACCCCCTGAGGAAGGGACCGAGTCGGTCTCGAAACGTGGGACTCTATTTGAACTGTGGCTGGAACAATTTCATTTTTCTAAACCCTCCAGATATCGTGGCTCTGCAGGAGACGCACTGCACACCTACCCTCTCGGGTTTCCATACATACGCAGATCAACGAACACAATCACTTGTCGCAATCCAAACGCAATCCAAACACTTGACAAACACTTGACAACTCCAAACACTTGACAACTATAAAACACACACTGACGTCATCCACTTCACATGTGCTTCTTGAAATTATTCATCAGAAACGCAGTCAGCAGAGCTTGTTTATACTAAACATCTACAGCTCCCCTAAATCTAGGAGGGACGACTTCGGGTACCTTATAGCGGAAACGTGCAAGCTAGGGGAACAAGTTGTAGTGGTTGGTGCTTTTAACGACCCACACACGTCATGGGGATACCTATTGGCTACGCGCAAAGGTACCAAATTAGAACGCCTCACCTGCAATGACAGATTTACACTGCTCACAGATCCGCAGGATCCAACCAAAATTGGAACCATGCAACTAGAGATACGTGCCCTGACCTAACCTTTGTAATCAACTAAGCAATTATAACTGGTGAAATCTACATTAAACGTTAGGTAGTGATCATTTCCACTACACTGCACATCTCCAACCCCCATACTCCAGAGCGGAAGGTCCGGCTCACTAATTGGGATACATTTAGAAAACAATGCACTCAGACTGAAAACAATGGGATACCTTTAAATAAATAGCTACGGTGCCTGAGAGCTGACCTTGATAAAGCGACCAAGAATATAAGCAGTACAACCGCAAGTCCAGATGTCGACCGGCACCTTCTACACCTGTGGGAAGCTCGCAGAAGCCTCATAAAACACTGACTTAGGCAGAGACAAAATCGCAAGCTTAAACTTCGCATTGCTGAACTCACGTTGCAAGCTGAACAACACGCCACAGAGCTCACGAGGAACAATTGGCGCAACTTTTGTAAGTCACAATGGAACACTAAGCACTGCGCGCACGCGGGCCACACTAAGAGCCCTTGTTGACCCGTAAAGTACCAAGTCCTACACGAGCAGTACCATCCGAACACTTCTTCACAAGCAGGATGGGGACGACAATAGCATCTTACAGACGCTTCAAGAAAAGTACATCGCTGCAGGCCCTCAGCCAAAATACAAAAACTACCCATATACAGAGTCAACACCGGTGGATGCTGATATAACTGTGCACGAAGTTTTAGCTCCCCTTCTGAATATCGAGCGCAACACAGCGCCAGGAAAAGAAAACGTCCAATACTCTCTCATACGAAACCTCAACGACGAAGACATAGAACAGCTCACAGATTTTTACAACACTCACTGGAAATCCGAAACAGTACCTCAGGAAGGGAGACATGCCGAAATAACACTAATTCCTAAGACCGGCAAACCCCTAGAGCTTGGAAACCAGCGACGAATGTTGTTGACGTCTTGCCTCGGTAAATTAATGAAGCACGTCGTCCTCTAAAGACTGCAACCATATCTTGAGGCTCAGGGATTTTTTCCGGACACACGTGATTTGAGAAACTTGCTGTTCTAATTTTTTCATGGTGTGCGTTGCCTTGAGATCAGCTTGTATATGAAGGCCAAGGACGCGGAGTTTCTGTACGCAGGGAATTACATGGTTCTCTAAGGTGACTGTGATATGTGACGCTCCTGTTGTGCCACTACTTTTACCAGTTTTGTTTAAATAATTACGGCTGCTTTTTAACGAAATGTGAAGGCCTGTACACGCCTAAAAATTATTCTGTTCCGTAGCTCCTCAGAATGTGAAGCGCAAAGAGTGAAATAAATTGCTTTATGAAATAATTGTCTGGTCTGTGAGCGCCATTTTAAGCCGAAATACGTAAGGACGACTATCAAGTACACGGGTTCAACAACAGGCATCATCAGGCAACGGGGAGCTGAAACACAGAATCAGCAGAGAAAACCGTACAAGTTTAGTCAATCAATACCAGCACTTTCTATGCATTTTCTGGACTGTGTCATATATGAGTGTGTTTGTATGAAAATAATCAGACTTACCTCATTGATTTAGTATCTTTGTTACACTATCACACTTCACTGTTATAAATTGGTGACACGTTTGAAAGTGCGCAGTATTCTCTAATGTTAAGGTGGAGCAATAAATAGTTACAAATGAACCGGCGCGTGACGTGACGGTGGCAGTGAGCTTGCCGGAAGTGTAGGTGACATTGTCTGCATACTTGCCATTGTGCAAAACGCTGTCTCTGAGAATAGCTGCCTACTATTGAACCGGGACCTCCTGCCTTTTCCCCTGCTACAGCCTGTTTGCCGCCCCGGCCATGACGAACACGCCTCGAGTTTCTATACATATACACACCTCCACCACCCTTAACCTCTTTTATTCCCCCTTTCCCCAAGAGGCAGACAGAAATTAGGTGCCTTCTTCCCTCCTTTCTAAAATCACTCAATCAATCTCTGGAAGTGAAAAAGAATAAAATTGTTTTAAGTAGGATTATTTGAGAGTGCGGCTTTCTTTTTTTGGGTATGAGTGCAGTGGCGTGTTATTTTTTATATTTCACTAGCTTTTTTTATTCACGGAGAAAATGGACACCCAATTAGTACGTTGCTGGAAGTAGCACAGACAGATGTCATTTCAACTTGTGCACATTTGCCTTATTGACACTTTGATAATTATGTGATACTTCTTGAGTTGCAAATATAATTGGAATATTTAGTCGACAGTCTTCACCAAAATTAGTATCGGCTGTTTCCGTAAACTAGCAACAATATGCACTAGGTTTGCGTCGTGCAACGCCATTCCTCTATTTTTTTAAATCATACTGGGTGATAACTAGGACGTCCTGTATAGAGTTTTCATTGCACTGTTTGCCATACAAGTTGGCAACGTAAATTTACACTTTGCACTGTTTTATTTGTTCTGAAATATTCTTGTGCTTCTACAGCTTATACTTTTGGAAAGGACACTGCATTGTGTGAAATTTTGTGTGCTGCGATGCCTACTGAAGTACCTTCCAAACGGACAATAACTATATTTTTAAAATATTAGAAAAATACGAATTTTGATGCGGTAACGAAAGAGTTAGTCACATTCCTAAAGCTCGAAATAAGGCAGTGGATTTTTGAGGGTTTGTTTTATTTGTTAGACAAACGCATTTTGAGAAATAACAGAAAAACTATCATTGAGAACTAACAGAAAATGGTGCAATAATTGTACAGGTGATGTTCTTAGTACTGCTTGTAATGTATACGACAAGAAATAAAAGTGGATGAAAACTAACTTACCGGTCAACGTCGCACCACTGACAATTTATGACATCGTGGAGTAGTTCAACCAACCCTTACGTAAGTTAACGCGTGCGTAATGGTTTCAATAGCAACTATTGACAACAAGAACAAGCCAGTGTTCAGAAGAACGTTATTCATTAAAAACCTAATAGCACAAATTGGTCAACGAAAAAAATCAGCACTTATATTGCTCTAGTTTTCTAGCGCAAGAAAAAAAACACACGAAAGATACATATTAGGCATGGGGTCATGACGTCGGCGAATAGAGCAGACGAAGATAGAACTGTTTGTGGCCGGTCAACAAAAAGTGAGATTATATCAAAGCGCACTGGCACTGGTAGCGGCAAACAGAGCTTCGGTCGTCAATCAACTAACCAGCGGCGAAGCGCGTCGGCCTTAACACATGTGCCGCAGAAACTTTCAGCCTTCTCACTGGTCGTAGCGACAGCTCAGTAATAATCATGAGTGTTCGAGTCTTGCACGCAATCTTAACAGAACGATCTAATATAATCACGAACCTTCTTGAACAATCGGGCGCAGTTTCGGCTGAGCGTTTCTGACAGGCTCTGTGCGCAAAAACCGAATGAAACAAGAGAGAAAATAAGGCGCGTGTCATTTCCCCCTTCTAAAAAGCATCGTCCTGATGCATAAAGCCGAACATGGGGGGGAATAGGAACACTAAAGCAACGAAGCACAATAACAAACTTGTACAAGCAATACATACAGTGCAATAATACAGAAACAAGAACAAAGACTACATATGGTTTTAGTTCATTAGAGCGTATGAAATGGCTTTAGGCACCGACATGTACAACTTCAGGTCGTACGACCGGAACCTGGGTAGACGAATGAGCAGCGTTCTTTCTTCGTCAAAAAGTCGCCGAAAGGCTTCCGGCCTGATGTTCACCGTGTATATAATCCTTATCCAGAAAGCGAGGCGCTGTGCAGTCAGAAGCCGTTAGCCGTTCGACGAGACGGCCCTAAAGGTTTCCGTGGTCGCAACATTTTCAAGGAACAGACAGCAGCGTCAGCCCTGATGACAACTTTCACCACACACTGAACGGTGGTTCAGTATGCGGGGGAGTTATGTTTACCGCCCTCCAGGCTCTACATCTTCATCCCGGGTCTCTGCTGAGGAGGCCGGCCACACCAATGTTGAAGGTTCGTAATGCCGTCGGTGACAACGTCGTAGTCTAGTGTGCCGAGACTTCGAACTACCTTGCAAGGGCCGAAGTACCGTCGCAGAAGATTTTTTACTGTGGCCACGTCGGCGTATCGGCTTATGTCGTATTGTCACTGGCTTGGGATTTTCTGAAGCTTCATCGAAAATTTTAACGGCGGTAGTTTGTCGTCTGCCGATTTTTGCTGCACAGGAAGACGAGTTGGCGAACTCCTTCAGCGTGGTGGAGGTAGACGTTCACGCCGAGGTATTCTTCATCAGCGAGGTTTGGGAGCATGGCGTCGAGCATCAATTCCATGTTCCTTCTGTATATCAACTTGCATGGTGATATCTGTGTCGTCTCGTGAACGGCTGTGTTGTATGCAAAAGTATGGAAGGATGGCGTCTCTGGGAACATTGTGTTCGACGTCGACGTGCATGATCAAGCAGAAGTCGGCGATGGTCATGTTTAGCCGTTCGGTGAGGCCATTGGTCTGTGGGTAGTAGGCTGTCATCCGACGGTGGCTTGTCTGGCTGTTTGCCAAGATCACCTCAGTTTAGGTTAACAGTAAATGTCGTACTTCTGTCAGCGATGAGGATCTCTCGGCATCATGACGCACGACGATGTTCTCAATGAAGAACTTTGTTACCTCAGCGGCACTGCCTTTGAGCAGCGTCCTTGCAATGAAAACCTAGTGATGGCAGCTGTCTCATCCAGATCAAGAACACTTTGGGCGCTGATGAGGGGCCCAAGAAATCAAAATTCCTCAGAACAAAATTGGCACTTTCCGGCTTGATTGACAAACCTGCTGAACAGAACACTCCTACCACCGCTGACGCTTCAATGCTGTTATAACCCAAAGGTGATAACTGCGCTGCTTGGACGCACACGTACAAACCAGACACACATTCAGGTGCAGGTACAGTTATCGTAGCCATGCGGAAAAGTAAGTAGGGCTTTCTTTTTAGCTCATGTCATCTTAATTGTTCCACCAAAATAATGGTCATTCGCCAGGTTTTAAGCTATTGTGCTAACAAAGCAAGATCCTTCTTATGGCTAATTTGATCTTACTGGCTTCATATTTCTTCATATGGCATGCAGTCATCTGCAATTACCCGAATCTTCGAATGAACCTACGAAGTTATGTCATTTACAAACAAAGAATGGAAGATTGACCAACACGGAACCATCTTGTACTTCAGAAAGTACCGGAAAAAATTGAGAAGTGCTTACTCCTAGCTAAACAATCTGGCCAAGGCCTGTTAAATATCACTTAATTAAGTGAAATACAGGCCAACGTCTTGATTCAAGCTTTAAAATAAGATCGGCATGATAGACATGGTCGAAGGCCAATGAGAAGTTGAGAAGATAAACTTTTTGGCCTAGTCATAAATGTCTTTAGCGAAGTGATGCAGATTTTCGACAAGTTGCGTAATGGTAGACCGACAAGCCCTAAAGCCGTAATAAGGTTGTAGAACCCTTTTTGCCTTTACAAATGGACTTTAAAATATTATTCCCCAATATTTTGCAGCAGGTACGTGTAAGAAAAATAGGCCTGTAAGTTTAGTGTAAGGAAGCATCACCAGATTTGTATACTGGCACTATTTTTGGAATTTTTCATTCGAATGGCAAGCAATGTTCTGAAACTTACTTTTACGGAAGGCACAATATTTTCTTACAGGCTTGCCATAGCGTTTCAGGGAGCATTTTGGGATTCCGTCTCAGCCGCTAGACTTATTATTGTAGATTTCTTAAATAGTAAAATTATGCCTACTTCGGTTTCAACTGCAGCGCTCAGCGCCTAAATTTGCTCGATATTTTCTGGCCCGTGGACTTGAGTGATTCGTTTGTCCGGCAAATAAATGGGGTGAAATAAAAATAAATGTTAAGCACTTTCATTTCTTGTCTTTTTTCCTGACACTATACGTCGGATCTGCAGTGCTTTCATTGCGTCGGATATAAGGCCAGAATTTCTGGGGAGAATGTTCAATAATCTCGCCAAGGAGGTGTACATCAGGAGTGATGTCTTTCACTTCTTTGTTTCACACCTATTTACAAACATTGTTTTGGTGGCAATCTGGAACAAGGCGTAACTCGTTAGATTTCCTTAATATTTTTATTCTCCGCTTTATGTACGTTACATCACGTGAAATCTGTAGCTTATCTTTGTTTTATTCTTCGGTATTCATGGAACATATTGCCTCAAGCAGTACCGACATAGTATGCGCTTTGAAGAGCAACCAAATTTTGTGAAGGCTGGCCAAGCCATCTGAAAGAAGGTCGCGGAAATCATTGAATTTATTGGCAGGGTGGGTCATAATAGTATCATCTGCTTTGTTAAATGCTTACACAGGTTTTTGAAGACTACGTTGATTTCATCTCGAATAGTTAGGGTACGAAAAACCGTATCATAGACAGATAAGCCTCCTTGTACTTTGATGTGATAGTTCCCTTTCAGAAAGAATTCACTTGAAAAAGAAGAAAGATTGGCAGATCCCACCTACTGTGAGAATCGATGGTATGCGAAGTACAAATCAGGACGATTGATATGTCACTTGAAAATCAGCACAACGCTATGAAGTTAACCTTAATTATGTCGTAAATGACTTCCATGTCATGATTATCACGTTAGCGCCTGATATTTGTGTTCGTCGTACTTCCACGTCACGTAATATCAAATTTGGTATAAGTGAAGCTAGCGAAACAACCGCGAGCATGCTATGAGCGTAGCATGTAGTCAAGTTTTATAAAACAAGCATGTCATGGTTATCATGTTTGAACGGTTATATAACTTCGTCATCCATTCACGTCACGTGATACCAAATTTGTTATATGTGTAGCGAGCGAAACGGCCGTGAGTACGCTATAGACATAACATGTAGTGATGTTTTATATGACATGTGTAACTTGATTGTCACGCTTGAACATGTCATTTACTTTCGTCCTCTACTCACATCTCGTGGTACCAAATTTGGCATATGTGAAGTTACCGAAACGGCCATGACCGCGCCATAAGCGTGTCATGTTGTTATGTTTTACATAACACCCATTTCACTATAATGTGTGAATGTGCCATTTACCTTCGTCACTCATGCATGTCACATTAAACAAAATTTCGTGTATGTGAAGCGAGTGAAACGGCCGCGATCTCACTATGCGCGTAGCCTGTAGTTTGTCTTACATGTCACGCATAACATATTTATCACGTTTGACCTGTCATTTACCTTCGTCGTCTGTTCACGTCACATGTCAAATTCGGTATATGTGAAGGTAGAAAAATGACCACGAACACGCCATGAGCATTACATGTAGTCATGACTTACATGACATGCATGTCCTAATTTCCACTTTAGGGTCTGTCACCTATGTTCACCATGCAGTGATGCCATACCATATCAATTTTGTAACGCCATCTGGACGAAACCACCACAAGAGCAGTAAGACCATGAAATGTAAGCCTTTATATTCAAGACATAAATTTATTAATGTTTAGATTATGTCAAGTCATTTATGCTCGTCATACAGTCATGTTATGCCATATCAATTTCGGAATAGTTACCATGACGGAAATGGCCAGGAGAGCTAAAGTCACAGGTGGACAGAAAGACGTGAGATAGATAGATAGATAGATAGATAGATAGATAGATAGATAGATAGACGGATGCCGATTCCGATTCTTTTTGTCCAGGTTGGTCACAAGTATCTGATTTCTTCTATTAGAAATGATTCTGTCACATTGACGGTGTTGCAAAGCCCACAGTATTTGCTCGGTTCATTGTGTGACTGTCTGCATGTGATTAGCTATTGTTACTAACGTCCGGCGACATAGAGTTGAACCCTGGTCCCTCCTGACTTGGAGTCTGAGACACAGTTAAACAGTCAATTGCTTCGGAAAATTTTCAGACAGCAAAAAAAAACAAATAAGACTATGGCTTTATTGGCTACTAATTTGAAACAGCTGGAATCGGCAATCAAAAATATTGAAACAAGGATTACGAATATAGAAAAATATTTGTTCCGAATTAAGCAGTGCGAGTCAAGGTTGCAGAAAACGGATGAAGCTTGCAGTAGCGTGAACAAACTAGTTATTGAGTTAGCCGGAAAGGTAGATGACCTCAAAAATAGATGTCGTCGCAACAACATTGCAGTTTATGGAATGAAGGAAGATCAAGAAGAAAACTTGAAAGAACTGAAGTGGAAAGTCAGCGAAGGAATTTAAAAAAAATAAGTACGTGAAGTAAGCTCCATATAGCGTACCCACTGAATTGGACGAAAAGAGGAACAGCGACATTGTCATATCATTTTGAGATATTTCAATTACAAAGACAAAAGAACTAAGGTGCTGTCAGCCTGCTTCAAAAAAAGGGCATGAATATAGCCGTATCGGATGATTTTTCAAAAAAAATGTTAGGATCATTCAATCAAAATTATTGCACTCCGCCACTGAGGAAAGAAGCAATTGTTTCAAGGTTTTTTTTTTTCGTTTCAATAAACTCAGAGTTGGTGGCAAGCTGCACACAAGGGATGCAATGCGCGATTGCAGAGTGGCGTTGTTGGAATTTACTTCTCCTCTTATCATTTCACACGTGCGAACACACCGAAACTCAATAACAAATGACGAGAATCCGTCAAGACTTGTTTCGCTGAATGCTCGCTGGGTACTGATTGGGATACAGAGCCTTGAAGATATAATTTTCCCTTATCAATTACTTGTCGTAGTGATTACTGAAAGCTACCTGCATTGAGATGTTCAAAACTCAGAAACAGTGCCTCTTTTGTAGAGGCTTATATTTAGGGACAGAGGATCAAGGAGGGGCAAAGTTGCGATTGCAATTAAGAATAACGTTATATTCACTCGCCTAAATGACATCAGTGACCAGGCAAGCATGTGGTGGAAGTTAGTTTTTTGGTAAAACTATATTACTGGGAGGTGTTTATTGTCCTCCTGATTCCCCTTGTGAATACTTAGGTGCATTATATGACTATTTGCTTCAAAATACGAATTTACGCTCTAACAATCTTGTAACAGGTGATTTCAACCTTTCTGATATTAACTGGTGCACCGTTTCTCAGGATGGCAAAGATCTGAAAATTGCCGAATCCGTACACTAAACGGCACTTACGTTTTCTTTAACCCAGGTGGTTTTTGGTGGTACAATAATTTCTATTTCTTCTTTACTTAATCTTGTATTTGCTAGCGTCTCGCGTCAAAATTGCTTCGTCGGGAGACAGCTATAGTTTACGGTTAGCGTGATAGCGGAGGTTAATGGAATGGCGTCACCGTGCAGCAAACGTTCGTTGTGGACAGTATCTTATAGTTTAGCGGGATAGCGTTTACGTGGTTTACATGCCCCTGCTGTGACGGTGGTGCCATCTATTGAATGGTTAATAAGAAAAAAACAGTAAAAGGGTAAAGAAAACAAGAATGTTTGCCTATGCCACCGCGCGAAGCGTTGTTAGTTTATTTTACTAATAAAAGTTGGCAGATCCCACGTACAGTGGGAGTCGATGATATGCGAAGCACTAATGAGAAATGTTGATATGCCACTTTAAAATAAACACTACGTTACGAGGTGGAGGTAAACAATGCCGCACATGACTTCCATGTCGATATTATCATATTTGGATGTGTCGTGTAACTTCGTCATCTATTCACGTCACGTGATACCAAATTTAGTATATGTGGAGCTAGATAAATGGCCGTGAGTGGATCAGGAAGGGCCTAATATACTCCAATGTAGTGTCGACGCACGCGCACGCTGGGCACAGTGACGCTGCGTTAGCAAAACACAAGCATCCTATAGTCTGACGCCAGGCGCGACCAGCGTCAGTTGGCGCGGCCCGACGGCAACCGGCACAAAATGCGACATCCTGCATTTCTCACCGTTTCAGACTCTTCACTCGACGTGGAAGGGAACAGACGTGTTTTTCCATCGCTCCTCCCAGTGCTTTGACGCTTCCATGGGTTTTTGTCCACGGCGCTCTCATTGAACAGACCTATTTCGGACTTTTCCGGTGAGGAATTTCACAGCCAAGACTGTTTAAAGTGTTTCGAAACGTGAAAGTGCTCTTCTCAACAACTTTCTGGTCACCAGGCATGGCCGATGCATCGCCATCTCCGTGTCACCGCACCGACGCCGCTGCGAAATTCGGCGCTTGGCCGCGTTTGTGTGAACGCCGAGCGCGTCGCAGTGACATTCGGTGTGTGCCTGATCTACACTGCTTAGGCATGGCTTCTCCGGTTTCTACCATTGAGTCAGCAGCAATGGATGCTGCAGACACCAACGAATATCCAGTGGATATGGACGATGGTTCTTGGTTGACTGCTACCCGCCGACGCAAGCCAATGTCCGCAACGAATTCTGCACCCGAGCCGTTGCTTGCCAAAAATTGAGTCACCCTTAGGCCGCCGCCCCTACCTGTGGATGACGTTAAGGTGATCTTCTGACCACGAGGAGGCCTTCACCTCAGTGAATGGGCACATCACGTGTTGGCACACGCCATCTGCATGACTGCTGGGCTGCCAGGAGGAACAGTCAACAAGCTCTTTTTTTCGCATACAAGTGTAACGCAATATAGCAGTCACAAGCACACCAGACAAAACTATTGCTACAAGGTTGCAAGCTGTCCCTGCACGAAATCTAGGATCGCAGAGATATGAAATGCATGCTTATGTAGCCACTCCTGACAATTTTTGTAAGGTAGTCATTCACGGGCTCCGAGTAGAATACTTCACCCAACGAGTTCCTCGAGAACATCTACACAATCAACGCCGAAGTCTTGCATGCCCGAATGATGGGATCCACAAAAAAGGCAATGATAGCTTTTGCAGGCCTTCATATTCCACGTTATGTTTACTACTACCGCGTAAAATACCGATGCTACATTCACCGACCTCGCAAACAAGTTTGCACAATCTGCCTTGCACTTGGACATCGGGCAGACGTATGCCCAACCCCGACAAAACGCCGATGCCAAGCATGTAGAGCTAAGACACGAGTGCTGGAGCACAGCTTTACAACTCAATGTTTGCACTGCAAGAGTGACCACCCAGTTACGCACCCCAAATGTCCTGCGAGAGAACAGAAACCTTCAGACAAGTATTACGCCAAGAAAGCACTGGAGGCGAACGCACTAGCACCACCACCAACATCACCACTTAAGGGACACTGGTCCACGTCCAGAACGAGGCGCAGCCAATCCAAGAGCAGAGGAAGTCTCAGGACAGGGCCTTGAAATCCTTAAACAGCACGCCTGGAACCGCATCTAAAACCAGCACCACCACCCTGGGACTGATCCCCCAAAAGAAAAGAGCCGCGAGTGCGGAGAGAGCAGAATCACCACCAGCCAAGAAGCCAGCACCCATTGGACAGACGCCTCCTGCTAAGATGATTTCGGCAGCGGAGCCTACCAACCTGAAATTTTCTTAACCTATTTCCTCCCATCCGTCCTCATCGCACAACCACCCTAATGTACCTCTCACATCTAACGCACATAACTGCCCTAAGCAAGAGCTACAAGATGCCCTCACATAACTGACAGACTCGCTTAAGGCTGAAGTAACCAGCATGATCACTCAGGCAAATAATGATTTCCGTGCAGAACTTAGGGATATGTTAAAGGCCCATACCCAAGCACTTGTAACAGAGCTAAAGCAGCACATACAAGAAAGCTTCCCGTCATATAGTACAGGGCCCCAAGACTCATTGCCACTAGCTACAAACCCCGAAAGTCTGACCAAACGACCCCACGCTTACATCCGCCCATCACTCTTAACTCTTCACACAGTCCAAAAAGAGCAAGATGGGCTCCCCTAGTCAGGCTTCACCATTTGGCAGTGGAACTGCAGGGGATTTTGACGAAAGAGGAGCTCCCTGCAATAGTACACTGCCACTTTCGCGCACCCTCCAGATATCGTGGCTCTGCAGGAGACGCACTGCACACCTACCCTCTCGGGTTTTCATACATACGCAGATCAACGACCACAATCACTTGTCGCAATCCAAACGCAATCCAAACACTTGACAAACACTTGACAACTCCAAACACTTGACAACTATAAAACACTCACTGACGTCATCCACTTCACATGTGCTTGTTGAAATTATTCATCAGAAACGCAGTCAGCAGAGCTTGTTTATACTAAACATCTACAGCTCCCCTAAATCTAGGAGGGACGACTTCGGGTACCTTATAGCGGAAACGTGCAAGCTAGGGGAACAAGTTGTAGTGGTTGGTGCTTTTAACGACCCACACACGTCATGGGGATACCTATCGGCTACGCGCAAAGGTACCAAATTAGAACGCCTCATCTGCAATGACAGATTTACACTGCTCACAGATCCGCAGGAGCAAACCAAAATTGGATCCAGCGCAACTAGAGATACGTGCCCTGACCTAACCTTTGTAAGGGGACTAAGCAATTATAACTGGTCAAATCTACAATAAACGTTAGGTAGTGATCATTTCCATTACACTGCACATCTCCAACCTCCATGCTTCAGAGCGGAAGGTCCGGCTCACTAATTGGGATACATTTAGAAAACAATGCACTCAGACTGACAACAATGGGAGACCTTTAAATAAATGGCTACGGTGCCTGCAAGCTGACCTTGATAAAGCGACCAAGAATATAAGCAGTACAACCGCAAGTCCAGATGTCGACCGGCACCTTCTACACCTGTGGGAAGCTCACAGAAGCCTCATAAAACACTGACTTAGGCAGAGACAAAATCGCAAGCTTAAACTTCGCATTGCTGAACTCACGTTGCAAGCTGAACAACACGCCACAGAGCTCACGAGGAACAATTGGCGCAACTTTTGTAAGTCACAATGGAACACTAAGCACTGCGCGCACGCGGGCCATACTAAGAGCCCTTGTTGACCCGTAAAGTACCAAGTCCTACATGAGCAGTACCATCCGAACACTTCTTCATAAGCAGGATGGGGACGACAATAGCATCTTACAGACGCTTCAAGAAAAGTACATCGCTGCAGGCCCTCAGCCAAAATACAAAAACTACCCATATACAGAGTCAACACCAGTAGTTGCTGATATCACTGTGCACGAAGTTTTAGCTGCCCTTCTGAATATCAAGCGCAACACAGCGCCAGGGAAAGAAAACGTCCAATACTCTCTCATACGAAACCTCAACGACGAAGACATAGAACCGCTCACAGATTTTTACAACACTCACTTGAAATCCGAAACAGTACCCCAGGAAGGGAGACATGCCGAAATAACACTAATTCCTAAGACCGGCAAACCCCTAGAGCTTGGAAACCTTCGACGAATGTTGTTGACGTCTTGCCTCGGTAAATTAATGGAGCACGTCGTCCTCCAAAGACTGCAACCATATCTTCAGGCTCAGAGATTTTTTCCGGACACACGTGATTTGAGAAACTTGCTGTTCTAATCTTTTCATGGTGTGCGTTGCCTTGAGGTCACCTTGTATATGAAGGCCAAGGACGCGGAGTTTCTGTACGCAGGGAATTACATGGTTCTCTAAGGTGACTGTGATTTGCGGGCTGTTGTCGGGCTTTCGCTGGGGACGACGAATGAGTAGAATTTCCGTCTTATTTGCAGAGCAAGTTAGACTACCTGCTCGTGCGTATGCTTGAACTGTATTTACTGCTTCTTGGAGGGCATCTTGTATTTGTCCGTCTGAGCCTCTGGTCACCCATATAGTGACGTTGTCCACATATAAAGTATGTCGCAGACTTGGAATGGTGGTGAGTAGAGGCGGTAACGTAGCCATGGCGATGTTGAAGAGTGTCGGGAATAACACCGATCCTTGTGGCGTGCCTTTACCCGCGAGCCTAATGATGTCACTGCGAAGAGAGCCTAATCCTATGGTTGCCTTACTGTTTGTTGGGAATGCTTTTACATTCTTCATTTCATTTATTGAAGCCTTCAGGGCCCGGAGGCATTACATGAGGCGTGGGCAAGCAATATGTGATGGACTCTTAATCATACAAACGCCGAAATTCGTACACTCGTCGTCCGCAGCGTGTTGATGCGAGATTCTCCAGTATTAGGTCATGCGAGACGTTGTCAAACGCACCGCTGATGTCCAAGGCAAGCAGAGCTCTAGTTTGCGTAGAACTGAGCCTGTTCTACGCAAACTAGTTCCGACTTGTCTGAACACCTGGGCACGCCTCTATCGCCGGTCATGACTGCACTAATGTAGCTACCTGAACACTCACTAACCGAGACTTGGAAGAAGAGCTGTCCAACCCAGATGAGGAGGACACAAACACGAAACTTCTAGGATATTGAGACACTCTCGATTACTATAGACGAGAACGCATTCGGTACCCTCCACCACACCAGACGCTCACACGAGAAGATGCAACTGCGGTGCGTCAACTGCAGGCGAACACGTTTCCGAACCTCTATTTCCTACACATCCCCTACCCCTACCTCTTACCCTGACGAGTGTCCTGGCTGTAGAGTGGTACCGTCGTTATTTCACGTAATGCTGGAATGTTAGCGTCCGCCAACCAGGTGCTCTGCCAACTCCTCTCCTATTCCTATCCTACAAGACTGGGAGGCCATGCTGCGTGATGAAAGCCCGAGTGGCCAGCGGGCGCTGGTTCAGCGGGCGCGGGACGCAGCAGCAGCTGTTGGAGCGCTGGACTGAGAGGCCCACCCGACATTTTTCTATGCTGGAAATAAAAAGTTTCTCTTTCTCTCTCTCTCTCTCTCTCTCACCGCTTCATTACCCCGACAACACTACGTCTCCCTCTTTTCGTGATGGAGGGACGCTGGACGCGCTGAAATGTGCATGCGTCAAAGGAACGCAGCGCGGAGAGCGCCTGCGAGTATATGAAAGGGCCGGCGCCTGGCGTGTCAACGCCGGCGCGACGCGACGAAATGAACGCCGGCGAGCACGCGCACCGCGTCATGTCGAAATATATTGGTGCCTGGACTACGGCATATAGCCATCTTCTCACATGAAACGCATATCATGATTATCACGTTTGCACCAGTCACATACTGCGTCAACCATTGGCGTGAGGTAATACCAAATTGTCATATGTGAAGCTAGCGAATCGGCCGGAAGCACATCCTGAGTTTGGCATGAAGCCATGTTGTTACATGGCTACGCATGTCGTGATTATCATGTTTGGATATGTCATATACCTATGTCGTCCATTCGCGTCACATAATACCGAGTTTGGTACACGTGAAGCTAGCAAAACGGCTGCGAGCACATCATGAGCGTAGCATGTAGTCATGTCGTTACATTCGTTACATGACACACATCTCATGTTTATCATATTTGCACCAGTATCATATTTTCGTCATCCATTCACGTCCCGTAATACCAAATGTGGTATAAGTAAAGCTAGCGAAACGGCCGCCAGCCTATCATGAGCGTGGAGTGTAGTCATGTTGGACACGCATCTCATGATTGTCATGTTTGCATCAGTCAAATACCTTCATCATCCATTCACGTACCGTAACACAAATTTTGGTATATGATATGCTAGCGAAACGGCCGCGAGCGCATCCTGAGCGTGGCATGTAGTCATGTTGTTACATGACAAGCATGTCATGACTTTCATCTTAGAGCCTGTCGCTTGTTATTGCAATGCAATCGTGTCATACCATACCACACTCTCAAAAAAGAGCGAATGAGTGTCTTTTTGTCCCACAACAGTAATCGTGATCTATATTGCGTTCCATCCTGGCGCTATCGCCCCACGCCCGGTACATTCCGGTCACGATCGACATGCCCATAATCAGGGTTACATTGCATTCTCGATAGGAAAGTGACCAGCGCCGAGTTTTCAAGAAAGGAAGCGCACGCAAGCCTGATGACGATTATTGTTGTGGGACAAAAAGACACCCTTTTTACTCGATATTCTTTTAGAGTGCAGTTTTGCAACAGGCCATGTGAGCGAAACCACTGCAAGAGTGGCGGCGCCATGAAATATAAATCATGACATTCATGACATACATGTCATGATTTTCATGTTATGACTAATCAAACATGTTCTTCATACAGTGATGTTGCGCCATACCAAGTTTGGTATCGATATCATAATCGAAACGGCCAGGAGAGCTAAAAGTCGTAGGCGGCCAGATAGATACGCTCAAAGTCGCCGAAGTTCGCTAAAAACGCTTCGAAATTAATAAAAGCAAATAATTATGAACCACGCACCAAACGCGAAACAAATATGTTGCGATTTGTTTACATTGATCATGCAGTTGGGCCTAGATGCGTTTGAAATAATAAGCTACCTCAAAAATTATGTCAACTTATCCGTAATACTCGGTCATCGAAGCTAACTGAAGGCAAGCGAAGCCAATTTAAACAGTCGTTTCTTATATAGTGTACTAGAATATGGAGTAGTGTGTTCAGAGAGGAGCCAGTGGCAGCGAAGTTGGTATCGACAGCAGTGAGGTGGCGCCACCTTAGCATGGGCTGTCACGTCACGCTTTGCTTTTTATGCACTTCTGTGCTTTGATATTAGTAATAGCAGGGGTTTAACGTTTCAAAACCACCTTACGATTATGAGAGACGCCGTAAAGGAGTGCTCCGGAAATGCGACCACCTGGGGTGCTTTAACGTGCACCTAAATTTAGGTACAGGCACCACAGTATTTGCGAAAATGTAGACGCTGCGGGCGGGATTCAATCCCGTGGTATGCGTTTGCATACGTGGTTGCTGACACGTCCACGAAAAGCTTTCTAATTGGTTTGTTTGTACTGCATTCAAAACCAAACGAAATATCAAAGCCGCAATACACGGTATAAATGCAGGTATTAACAAACGACGGCGAAGCAGTCATCCCACCCAACTAGCACACATACGTTATAATGATGTAATTCTTACGTTCAGCTTCATTGTTGAAACAATATTGTAAATGTCATCGAAACTAAATGTTCTGCTAACATTTTGAATAAACGTAGCGATAACGTTATCTTGAACATTATGTAAACATTATTAAAACGGTATGATAATGTTTGCATAACGTTAAGTAAAACACAAAAAGTGACGTTACAAGTTGCACTCCCGTAACATTTATAAAATATTAAGATTTATTGTAAATTATGCTCATTCAATGCTCAAAACAGGCCCAATGTCAGAAGTCTTTTTAACTGAAAAGACAAACTTGCGAATCATAGCTGGAGCATGTCTTCAAAATGCAGTAGCGTATTTTAAAGTACATTAAATAATAGATGCAACAAATGTGTGTTAGCGGCTTGTTAATATATGCAAGGACTGAACCAGAATGATTCGAAGCACTCTAATCAGCAGTTTTAAGGACTTTCTACAGTTTGCAGCTGTTTGGCAGCATTAACTCAGCTCAACTGCATGTCTTGAATGCAAGTATACTTTATTGCATGATGCCCGTATATACTTTATTCCTCGATGCTCATCCAAGACTTGGCTGTGATCGATAAGCAGGCCACGGCACTTTATTCTGCAAAAACAAGGAATATTCAGGAATTACTGCAGATGATAAACAAACAAAATAGCTTTAGTAGCAGAATAAACATTGCAGATGCTTTAGATAAGACAATGAAAACCATTCACCACCACTGCACAAATAATGCACGTCGAGAGACAGATAAATATGTGGGGTTTAATGTCCCAAAACTACCATATGAATATTGGGAAGTAAGAACAGCGCAACAATATAGACCAGAACAGAAGAAAAGACGACACCACGCTGACTCGCAACTGAACTTTATTGCAAGACACATGCCCAAATATCAAGCATTTGACCTGTTCACGTGGACAACCTTGACAAATGCTTGGTATATGTGCGTGTATCTTTCAATAAAGTTTAGTCGCGAGACAGTGCGGTGTCGTCTTTTTCTCTGTCCTTGTCTAAATTGTTGCGCTGTTTTCACTTCCCAAGTATGAGCCACCAACTAGCCCAACTTTTGCTGTTATCACCATATGAATATAAGAGACGCTGTAGTGGAGGACTCCGGAAATTTCGACCTCCTGTGGTTCTTCAACGTGCACCCAAATCGGAGCACACAGGCCTACAACGTTTTCGCCTCCATCGAAAATGCAGCCGTCGTAACCGGGATGAGTACCCGTGACCTGCGGGTCAACAGCCAAGTACCTTAGTCACTAGACCACCGTGGTGGGACAAAATAATGCACGTAGCCTTGTAAAGGCTCTGTAAAGTACTTGTTCGCAGCAGCTGTTCTTTAAAACTCGCATTTCGTCCAACCACCAATAATGATCACTGTCAGCACTGCCTTGCAATAGTGCACTGCAAATCATTTCATACCCTTAAAGGTGGATTTTTCAATAAATCACCCATCTTACGCCTATTATTTCTGCCAAACTTATCCGCATGGGTGTAATTTCTGCAATTCCACCTTTTGTACACCCATTTGTCATTTTTAGGTGTACTATAGGTGTATGTTCGCAAATTACACCCAAGGGTGTTTCCTTGAATGTTACACCTATCATATATGCATATAGTTTAGAGCATCAATACATATCACATCTCAACGGATGCTATCAAACCGCATGCCAAAGTTCTGGTGAAAATATCGATGTTTTGGCCTTTGTTTTCAATTCCCGAATCATTCGCCAAAATATATCGTGCTATGTTATATATCTATTATACTACCCCTATTTACATTATTCAGTACATTTTTCACATGTTCAACGACTTAATTCATGGGTTACGCTTTTGGGATTCTTACTAAAATATTTTGCTGCCGCTCATGTCCCTTCTTCGTTAATTCTCACAGAGACATCGGTAAAAGAGATTATGTTGTGCTTAAACATAACATGAAACGATTACACTCGGTTTTCGACAGGCTATCGTGCGCGCTTTCTCATTTGAAATCACACCAAGTTTTTCGTACCAGAGCTCCTGGTTTATTAAAAACGATACTCTTTCTTGGGGACCTTCGATGCAAAAATTTTGGTCTGTCTGTCTGTCCGCCTGCACATTTGTCTGTTTGTCCACTCTATACGGCATCTGGTACTTGAAACGGCCGACCCCATCCGCAGCGCCCACCAATGCTGCTCAAAATTGAGCGTTCATGCTTGTGCAATCGTCAATTAAAAAGCAATTATTGCGCATGTCTGCGGCACCATAACAACACGTAAATATTCTGCATGTGCTTTTTTTTACTAGAAAAAGCATACACAACTAATTTTAAGAACCGTAGCGCTCATCACGCTACGCTGACAATGCAATGATTGCACGGAATGGGGAGTGTTTCCAACGCTTTTCTAAGACGATACGGTGATGGCACCTACTGTCGCCTTGCGTTCTACACCTTATCACCTCTGAGATGGGCGCGCACACCCATCTGAGAGTCATGCGCTTTGTTTTTTTCAGAAAACTGCCAGATGACGGTCATGTCTCATGTGTGACGTGACTTGATGCGCTCGTTCGCCTCCGCTGCACGCTTTAGGCACTCAAACGCAGTGCCTTCAGAATACCACTCACCGATTTTCTTGCGCAGATCACCAAATAAATGTCCTGTTCATTCTCTCCATACGCAAGACTATCGTCTTTCGAGGACATTTACAGAAACATGCAGATATGGGGCCAATTTTTTAATGGGGGTCCAAATATTTCCTCACACTGAAGTATTTCGCATCAATACACAAGTCCCTGATTTATTCAGTGAGTTATATTTAGATCTATGAACATGGATGAGTTCAAATTGAATGTTTGCAGCATTCACATTGCCGTGGAACTAGGCATGGTTACAAATAACAGGTTAAGCTTACTCTAACGCAGCTGCTGTGCAGCTGCATTAGAGTAAGCTTAACCTGTTCTTTTTTATATCCTTGATATGAACGCTTGCGCGTCACTTAATATACACGTGAACGATCATAGACAACACTAGCGCAATGTACCCGTGCCAAAAGAATGGAAAATAGTTGACTAGTTGCAGCATCGTAATTGATAGTTGTTACTTTGGCGTTACAATGCACTGATAATCGCATATTGCTATGCGCACACACAATTTAAGACTTGAAATAAAAGCAAGCGTCATTCATACTTTGTCGGTAAAAAGAGCATAGTCCCCAGGTTCTTGCTGAATGGCAGAGTGCTATTTAAAAGAAGCTAATAGCACAATGGGGGTGTTGCTAGGATTTATGCATGCAGGGGGATCGAAAGAGAAAAAAAAGGGGGCCTGACCCATTTGCATGTACATTTTTGCCTGTGGTTGCATACTTGAGAAACCAAATCAGGAGCTTTCATTTTTTTGTGCGAAATGGGCCAAATCTTGACCCGAAAGTAGCACCAATGGCACTCAATCGGCTTATACATACGTTGACATTTCCTCTAAAACAGTAATATTGCACTTATACTTATCACTGTTCTAGAAAAACGTTGAGAGCATATATTAGCCAAGGCAGCTTAGTTGAGCTTTTGTTCGGTTCTAGATTTGCCCCATTTTGAATAAAAAAAGCTCCTCAAACGAACATAAGAAAGGGATGGAGATGTTTGAAATATAAAAAAACCTTCCCGCCACCCTTCCCTAACTTTTTATTTATATCTCTGTTGCACAAGTAACAAATTTTGACTCCAAAATGTCAAAACAACGCCACAATCACGCCTCCCTCGCAAAAAGAAAAATGAGCATTACGAAGGCTACGCACTTGCCGCCTGCACACGTCAGTGGCAAAAAAAAAACGACTTCGAAGCTCTGCAAGCAAATAAATATGTTGTCAAGCATAAAATATACACTATATCTTGGAGGCTTGACATAGCTTGGAAATTATATAATAAAATGGTGCTGCAATGAATTTCGGTTTCGGTGTTGAGGTCTCGGGGCAACTGCGCATCGCCATCGTCAGAAGGCAGACTTTGAATTGGGTGGTAACATGTGGTATGCGTGTTTGCTGCAGGCTGATGGTGGTTTATTATTTTACTATTCACTTGCTTTGTCCAGGATGTGTACTTATACGGCTTGCACGGTTTAACTCGCGCTTACAGTAGATACAGTAAGAGTCACTGCAATCTGTGGCGCGTCGGCAAGTACAGAACAACTTCGGTGCGGCGAAGTGTGTCTCCTCGGTCAACGGCTTTCGTTGAAGCTTGTGCACGCCGCAAGCAGAGTGTTTCCGATCAAGCAATCAACGGAGTGTACGCTGAGAGCTACATGGAGAACGCTTTTGGATTTCGTGCTATTGCTGAAAAGGTAAGCTTTCGTGCATGCGAACAACGAAGTGCAGAAGTGCGTGCCTGCCTGCCAACTCCCGATTTGCCCGCGATACTCGTCATTGCAGGAAGCGACAGTCTCTTGGCGTCGGTATAGCTTCGTGACCTTCGCTCGCTGTGTGCCTATCAGCTGCGATGTCTGAACAGTCGCAGTGTTCATGAACCTTGCTGTGGCGCTTGGTAAAGAAAACGGGGGGATGTGCCGCGTGCAGATAGACTTTACGGCATGCGGCAGCGGGTGAAAAAAAGGGGGGGGGGGGGCTGAGCGAGCCGAGTTGGGCGAAAGAAATGACATAATAATAATAATAATAATAATAAACAAAGCAGATCAACGGTAAAGGAGGCGCCAGTTGTCAGTAAGCAGGACTGTAGTGGGCAAATGGGGCGCGTTTATTACGCGGGAGAAAAAAATCCAGATTTCAATGACTCAAGATAGGGGTGCATTTTTAATGCGAGTAAATACGCTATTTAAAGCAACAATTCAAACATACCTAAAATTTGTATCAGTGCCCCTTTGATGCTTGCGCTTTGCAATGGCGTGACATGTGTTTTGTTAAAAATCGTGCAGCTAACCAAAAAATTTGGATGTACCTTGTTTGGTCAGCGATTTGCGCTTTTTATGCCTTGTTAGGTTTGTTTATATTTATACTAGTATGTCGTAGATGATCAGAATATAGAAATATTGATCTGCTTTAATAAGGGATTGAACAGCCACACTCAACTGCACACATGTTTTTGCATTTTGCATCGTTGTAGTGCGGCCCGTAGAATATTGTAGAATAGAATATTTCTGTATATTTTGGTGTAGGGTTTTGGCGCTGTGGTTACATATGAAAGCTTAGCCAAAGTGTACCAACAAACACCTACACAAAACTTTCAGTTAAGCTGATACGGCACAGATGATAATGGTGTAGGCATAGTTAGCCACTAAAGAACACGCTCGCGAAAAACGAAACGAGGATGGCGACACAGGTGGCTGTAAATGAAAGCAGGCAGACCTAACAGTTCTTGTCTGTTTCATGGATTTTGTCCGTGAAAGTTTCATCCTTAGGAATGCAAGCACACTGATCCAACTAATAAGCCCTTAATGCATATATTCCTGTTAGCTACTTCTCCAATGAGCCGTGCATTTTTTTAATTATGCATATTTATATTCCAGCAGTACAGAGCTCATTGAGCATATATTTAACTTACTTGTGATACATTATCAGTTGCATGGCTGTTTTTATGAATTAAAAGATCAACTGCAAATTAGCTGCTTACGCACGCAGTCGAAGAATAAGATTAGCATGTCTTATTGATTTTTGAGAGTAGTCAGTTTTACTCAAGGCCTGAAGTAAACATTTTGTTGACCAATAAGCAACCTGTGAAAGACATATTATAAAATTATCCAGTACGCCAAATTTATGTAACTGGGAAAGAAACTTAGAGGTGAGCTTCCACAAATACACAGTGCTGTGTTCCCAGCAGCAGTTGTCATTTAATAAGTGCTGTTGATCCTTTCAGATTGGGGCTTGCTCGATGTTTTACACTAGTTTCACACAGTAGATTGTATATCTGTGATGAGTACATGTCTACGAAACGATCCTTCAAAGTAAATGATAAATATTGCTACTTTTCTGTCTGAATGGCTTTATATAATTTTTGTATCGTATCACCCATTGTAGTGGCCATATTGGTTAGGGTATTCTAGCTAAGTAAGAATGCTTAGTAAAAACGCTGAAATGTGAGCATCCCAGTATATTTCAAACTTCTTGGTAGGTGCATGATTCCAGAGAGAAGCACTTTTTCACCACGACCATGGTGTAGACTCAAACATGGCATTTGCATTCGTACACTAATATGCACAGATGCTCGTAAACATAAAAGTGAATATTGGTAAAGCTGAAGGTGGGGAAGCTGGAGCTTTTTATTATGACACATCATAATGAGGTTCTGATTGTTCCCAGTATTCTTTAAATGCTTAGTTGAATGTTGTGCATCTATTACATGCAGAATGTTGAAAGGAAAGCACACTACGTCTTCTACGATGAACTGGGTGCTGACGATGCAGTGCACTCTTCATCACAACATGAAAGCAGCTGTTCCAGGCTCACGACATCACTAAAAGGGTTGCAGCAGTGGTGGACGCTACTCATAGGGTGCACCAAATATCTTGTACATTTTAGGAAAATTCCTCTGATGGGAAGGCTTCATCTCTAGCTATGTGTTCTATATACCTATTTATTTTTCCAATATGAGTATCATTTTGCCATCAGATTAACAGCAGTGCGTGTAGAAAACTGTGTACAATGCATAATGTTAGAGTTGTATGATAAACTGGAGACGGCCTAGATGTCTCCAGCTTAAAAAGTTGATTCACTAATAGGTCATTCCACGCCAAACATCCCAGCTATTTTAGCGATCATCTCAAATGTATACGAAAAAATTGTAATGATTTACTGCATTGAAAACAGTGAAACAGTAAACTATTTCTGAAAGAAAAAATTTTTGGTCACGTTGTTGCCTTACGAACTTACCGGAATGTCCTTTTTTTCTTGTTTCTGCAAAATTTTATTTTAAAAGTACTGCTTCTTGCTTCTATACCAAAATTTGTCTACATGTTAAGTGGAAGTTCATGTGCAAAGTGTTTGAAGCGCAGTAATATTAGTGCAATTTTACTGGCACATATGCCTCCAAGACTAACAAAGTGCTTGATACGGCTGGTTGGTGCTGTATGGTAGACATAGAAAGTGCTTAGCAGCGCAAACGACAGACAGACAAAGAACTTTATTCAGGTCCTGAGGAACTGCATTGTAGGGGCCCCGTTTAGGGGGAATCCGTAGCAGTCGCGGGCCGCTCCCATGTAGGGACCGGAAGACCGTGGCCCTCCGCCCTCTCGCAGGCCCTCTGGACAGCCCGAAGTTGAACCGAGAGGTCGCCGCTGTTAAGGGCTTCCTCCCAGTCCTCTTCTTTGTTGAACTCTGCGTCACGTAACGCAGGACATTGCCAGAGCATATGAGGTAATGAGCAATACGCCTCATCGCAGTCCGGACAATGCGGCTCGATGTTGGACGAAAAATAGCTGAACCTGCCACGCGAAGGGAAAGACCCCGTTTGGAGCATCCTGTAGGCCGATGATTGCGGTCGCGTAAGTTTAGGATGAGGAAGTGGAAAAGTCATCCGAGATAGGTGATAATGAGTCATGATCTCGTGGAAAGTGAGTAGCGAGTCCCTGTATCTTCCGGCGTCCCCGCCTGCGAATCCGCCGGGACCGCCGCGGTGAGCGATACCTCGCGCACGGTCATGGGCAAACTCATTGACGTTGGGAACATCAGGATGTACGTTGGCCTCCATGTGGGCCGGAAACCATGTTATGGTGTGAAACCCGGCAGCCCCCTCACAGCCGAGGATGGCCGCTGCCTCACGCGAGATCGAGCCCGAGGCGAAAGCCCTAGCTGCGGAACGCGAATCTGTAAAAACATTAGGAAGCGATGGGTCTTTCATTGCTATGGCGATGGCGATTTGCTCAGCCACCATTGCCGAAACCTTTCTAACCGACGCAGAGCATAGGAGTGTGCCACTATGATCGACCGAGGCCACTGCGAAGCGATCCGAACGCCCGTACTGGGCTGCATCGACAAAGGTCGCGAGATGCGGTCTGTTTGCAACTGATTTTAATAAGGAACGGGCCCGAGCTATGCGGCGCCCTACATTGTATTGTGGGTGGACATTTCATGGAAGTGGAGCTACCGAAAACGTGCCTCTGATTGAGGGTGGTAGTGTTACATTACGCTGGTTAGTCGCCGTAGGACCGCAGCCTATGGATTCCAGGATGCGCCTACCAGCCCTCGAGGACGATAGTCGCACGACCTGAGCCATCTGCTGGGCCTCGATCACCTCCGAGAGGAAGTTATGCATGCCCAATTGTAGGAGCTTCTCGGTGCTAGTGTGGATAGGCAAGCCTATAACTCGCTTTATGCTTTTGCGCATTAGTGTATCAATTCTTGCCTCTTCTCTTTTGGACCAGTGCAACGCCGAAGCGACATAATTATTGTGGCTCATGAGAAATGCATGATAGAGCCGAAGGAGATTGCTCTCGCTCAGCCCACCCCTGCGGTTTGAGACCCTGAGTATGAGCCTAAGCATGTTCTCCGTCTTGGAGGTTATGCGGGCTACAGTTCGTGAGTTGCCCCCCTTGGGCTCTAGCAGGAGTCCGAGGACCCTGATGGAGTGCACCCTGGGTATTTTCTGCCCATCCCGTGTGTATAAAGCTATGAGAATCTGTTCTAAAGGAGTGAGGTTCCTCAGTCCTTGTCGGGTGGGTCTGTATAGTAGTAACTCAGACTTTGCCGATGACAGGCTAAGGCCCGAACCGACTAGAAAGTTCTCCGTGATGTCTAATGCCTCTTGGAGCGCCTGCTCTACCCCGGCGTCGGACCCTCCCATGCACCACACGGTGATATCGTCCGCGTAGAGAGCATGGTTAACCCCGCGCACCGTAGCGAGTCGCTCCGAGAGGCCCTTCATGGCAATATTGAAGAGTAGAGGAGAGATGACGGCCCCCTGTGGGGTGCCTCTCGCTTCCAAGGTAAATTCCGTGGATTGGATTTGACCGATCCTAATGGTAGCCCTGCGATCCCTGAGAAAAGACCTAACGTATGCGTGGAACCGTTGCCCTAGACCCATAACCGAAATTGCCTCAAGCACAAACTTGTGCGAGATATTATCAAAAGCTTTGGCTAGGTCTAGAGCTAGTATGCCTCTAGTATCCCTGGTGTTGTTGTCAATAATTTGTCTTTTGATAACGAGCATCACGTCCTGTGTGGATAGTGCAGATCTGAATCCTACCATATTGTGTGGAAATAGCTCTCTGCTTTCTATGTACTCGGATACCCGATGGTGAATCGCATGTTCGGCCAGCTTGCCTACGCAGGACGTAAGCGAGATGAGTCGCATGTTCTCCAAAGCCAGAGGTTTGCCTGGCTTTGGGATAAGCGCTACCGAAGCTATCTTTCAGGATTCGGGGACGTGCCCCGTCTCCCAGATCCTGTTGACTTCCTCGGTAAGCTTCTGGGTGGATTTGCCACCCAAGTTACGTAAGAGCTTGTTTGAGATTCCATCCGGGCCCGGTGCAGAGCGTCCGTTGAGCTCGTGAAGGACCTTACAGATTTCTGGTTCAGTGAAAAGTGCGTCCAGCTCCGCCACCATTCCACCCCTGTAATGCGGATAGTCCGCATCGTTGGAAGGGCCCAGCGGAAGATAGTTGTCCGCTAACCTCCTCAGGAGGGCCTTTTCGGACACTCCCTTCGCTTTTTGGTTGTGAACGATTCTGTCAATAGCCAATCGCTGATTTCCCTTCAGCTGTGACTCATCAAGTAATTGTTGAGGAGGTTCCATTTGTCCTCCACTCTCATCTGTCCGTCAACCGAAGAACATACTTCATTTCACTGCTGTTGGGAGAGTTCCATAGAGTAGGCTTCGATCTCGCGATTGAGTTGCGCAATTTTCTTTCGAAGTCGGCGATTGAGCCTTTGCGTCCTCCACCGGGACAGGATGGAATTCTTAGCCTCTAAGAAATGCGCGAGGCGTGCACCCATCCGATCAACCCTCAGGTTCGTTTTGACAACCTTGGTCGCAGCATTAGCAACCTCCTTGAGCCTTGCAAAGAGGCTGTGTAAGCTGTCGTGTTCATCCTGGTCCTCCTTCCGCAATTTATGAAAGGCATCCCAGTCCGTAACTTTAAATTCTCTGGGGGGAGCTGCATTGACTGCTTGAGTAATAGCCACTACGAAGTGGTCGCTACCTAGATTATTGTGCAAATTTTGCCACCCTGTTCCTGCGACGTTCTTGACGAACGCCAAGTCTGGAGTTGTGTCTCGGACCACCGATGTGCCAATTCTTGTCGGGTATAGCGGGTCCGTAATCAATTCAAGAGTACAGCTAGATACGGCCTTTAGGAGGTTGTTACCTTTGGGGGACTGCCTGGCGTATCCCCAACCATCGTGCGGAGCATTAAAGTCTCCCGCTACCACGATGGGGGCCCCCCTGGCCAGAGCCACCGCTTTTGTCATGATCGAAGTGAATCCCTGCCGCTTGTCCAACGGCGAGCTGTACACATTCAGGAGGAATACGCTGTTCTTGAGCCAGCTGTTGGGGATTATTTCGAAGATAATGACCTCAGCCTTGCTGTTGCCAAGCTGTAGTTTGTGTTCTTGAAAGGAGCACTTTTTTGCGACCAAGGTTGCCAAACCGCGCTTCCCTTGCTCACGCACCAAGACGACTCGATAGCCCGAGAAAGTTAGCGCATCACCGAGAGTTTCCTGTAACATAATTACGTGCGGTTTGACCGCCTGAGAAGCAATAATGTGCAGCAGTGGAGCCCTGCGCCTTTTGAAACTGGCACAGTTCCACTGCCACACGACCAGTTCATTAGTGTTGTCCGCCATAATTACTGTTCTGAGACAGCCAATCTCCTGTCGGGTTGACTGTTACCGCGCCTGCAGGTGGCTGTGCCCTGTTCGGGCCTATCGGAGGCGAGCTACCCGTAGCTAGCACTGCCTGTGTACCTTCAAGAGACGACACCCTTTTCAGTAGGGTAGTCATGCTATCAGCCAGTTGTTTAAATGATTGCTGCATGCTTTCCAGAGCCTTGCTGTTGGATTCTATCTCCATAGCATCCCACTCCCCTTGGGGGGGTGAGGCCCTACGTTTTCCCGAGCGCGCCTGCACGTACCCTGGTGGGGGAATCTGTTGTCTCTCACCCTGCGTGGAGTAATGTTTACGGAACGACTCAAGGCCAGCCCTCAGCTGTTGAATCTCTGCCTTAAGGCAAGCATTCTCTTGTATCAACTTAGCTACCCTGGGGTCTTCCCTATGCTCTGGCAATGGTACCCGCGTTACCTCTGGTGGCGGCGCCGCTGGCTTCGGCTTGGCTCGATCCGCCCATGTAGGTACTTCCTGGATTCGTGCCCGGGAGCAAGAGCGCCCTTTGGTGCGAGCGCGGCCCCTGGAGCTGTCGCGCCGGCTACCAGCTGGCGTGACGGAACGCCTCAGCCTGGGAGCACTTGCCACGCTGGAATCCCTTGACCGGTCCTCTTTGGCCAGCTGTTGCTGAGACTTTTTGACTCGCTTTCGGCGCCGTCGTCTTCTTCGTCGCACGACGTAAAGAACTTGAAAGCGTTCTTTGCACGTTCTGTCCGCCGTCGGATGTGGGCCTCCGCAAAGGGCACATTTCCGCGAGCACTGGTGATCGTCGGGTGAAGACACGAGCCCACAGCCCCTGCACACCCTCTTGCTGGGGTTGGGGCAAACATGAGCCCTGTGACCAAGTCCTGCACACGCGTAGCACACGTCGGTTTGGCGCTTGTAGAGCGTGCAGCGCAGCATGCTGACGCCGCTTATGACATAGTTTGGTACCTTCATGCCGTCGAAAAGCACTACCACAGTGGTGGTGTTCTTGATCCTTTTGGCTTCTAGGGCCTTCGGATTTCGCTGGTTGACGATCATCGTTTGGAGCTGGGCCTCGCTGATGTCAGTGTTCACTCCTCGTATGACTCCTTTACAGGTGTTATCGGGGGCCGCGACATATGCCGCCACAAGGTACATTCTTTCGCGTATCCGAATCTGTTGGATCGCGGCGTAGGCGTTTGCGTTCTTCTGCTCCGGTGTGGAGACTACGAGAATGTTCTGGGCGATGTTTGGGCAAACGATGTCCCTTTCCGTCTCTGCCGGGGCAAGAGCAGCCGCCATGGCAATAGCCTGTGCGAGCCTAATTTGGCTTACTTTTCTGACGTCAAGTCCGTCCCTCGGCCTGACGAAAATTCGTATGTGGTCGCTCGGCAGCAGGGGGAGCCTCGATGCAGCTGCGAGGCGCTTCATTGTACTTTGCGGGGTTGCCGTGCGGCGGCCTCCCTTCGAGCCCACATGTGATGCGTTGCCCGCGGAAACTGGTGTTTCTACACGAGCTTTCTTGTTCCTGCCCAGCGCTGTCGTCCAACCCGGGCGATTGGCTTCTTCGTGAGAGATTTCCTCTCTTTCCACAATCGCTACTTCGGGCATGTCGCCCCTTTTCTCCCGCCCCTCGCCGTCGACGCTAGGCTGAGCCCGGAAGGGTTAGCTGAGCCGCGGCGCGTTCCATAAGCAAAGTTCCAATAATTCAGCAAAAGGACCACTCACCGAAAAAAGTCTGGTATCGACGTGATCCTCAGAAGAAACTGCGTCGAATGAAGCGCAGCTCGAGCACAGGCACCACAAAAATCCGAACGAAAACATTAACAGAAACGTGAGCCAATCTTTTCGCGTCCGCACTGGTCGGCGCCCCCTGGCGTCTCCCGCAAACGACCAGAAGGGAAAGAAGAGATGAGCTGAGCCCTGAACAAACAACCAAAGTTTATTGCAAACCAACTGCAATATATAGAAAACAGAATCTGCGCATAACCACGCACCATAAGCAGAATCGCACATACATGCACCATACAGCCGATCTTATCAACAATCGGTCATATAAGTGGACCCCAGATAACTAACTTCACAGCAGTTAAGAAAAATTGAGGGTACGCTAACACAGTAGGCCCAAGTTGTTGATTGTGAAAGGCTTCACTAATCTCGTGATCGCGCCGCTTTTTATATCCCCCCATGATTAAACACTTTTCAAGAATTGGCTGACAACAAGACTTATTACAATGGTCTGCCAAGTGGCTAGGAAGAGAAGCTTTTAGAGAGTTAGTGTGCTCCCTCAACTTATCATTTATGCATTGCCCTGTTTGGCCAATGTAACCGTGCCCAAAAGTAGAAAAATATCTTGTAGAGAATCGCTAAAACACATTCAACATGGCACGTAGCGTGTTTCTTAGTGCATGCTTCTTTCTTAGGTCCTTCGCTGTTGACTCTGCGACATAACCCAGCGAGTTTATCGCGTGCACAGAACACAACCCTTACACCTATTTTGCCAGTTACCTTCTTTAGCCTTTGGGAAACTTCGTGTACGTAGGGAATAACAGCCTTGCTAGAATGGGGCTTGTTGAGTTAGCTGTTGCTTTGTCTCTTATCAGGCACTCTTAGTGACGTTAGGAGAGTCTCGGCAACGGAAGATAGTTGGGGATTAGAAAAGCCTGCTTGTTGAAGGCGGTGAACTTGGAGCGAGAAACTGCACTCTATCTGGCGATGACAAGAGCCAGTTAAAGTTGCGTTTAGGCAGGAAACAGCGATGCTTCACTTGACTAGCTTAGAATGGGCGGACGTAAAAAGCAGGTTCTTTCTTGAGCATGGCTCGTACCGCCAATATACATGATCAACAAAAAAAGCATTTCTAATTGTAGACATCGTAGGTTGTCGTCAGAAATAAACTCCGACGTTATTTCTAGTTTCTTCATTTCACGCCCGAAAATGACAAATATCTCATCGGTGGTTCGCTGAGGGTCAGATTGATCGATGCGGGGAAACACTAAAAAGTCGTCAACGTAGCCGAACACTTTAACTGTACTCGTGTGATTGAAGTTAGCCATGACGCTTCTTTCATACCGCGTGAGTAAAAGGTCACAAAGAACCGGTGCTAAACATGAGCCAATGCCGACATCTGCACCGGTGAAATATTTGACGTTTTTCGGCGTGAAATGAAGCAACTGGAATTAAAGTCGGAGTTTAATTTATGACGACAAGTTACAATGTCTAGAGTTGGAAATGCTTTTTTTGGTTGACCATGTATATTGGTGGTACGAACCTTGCTCAAGGAAAAGCCTTCTTTTTACGTCCACCCATTCCAAGCTAGTCAAGTGAAGCATCGCTTTTTTCTGCCTAAAGGCAATCCTAACTGGCTCTTGTCACCGCCAGATAGAGTGCAGTTTCTCACTCTAAGTTCACCACCTTCAACAAGCAGGCTTTTCTAATACCCTGCGAACTTTTATTGCCTAGACTCTCCTAACGTCACTAAGATTGCCTAATAAGAAACAAAGCAACAGCTAACTCAACAAGCCTCATTGTAGCAAGGCTGTTATTCCCTACGTACACGAAGTTTCCCATAGGCTAAAGGAGGTCGCTGGAAAAGGTGCCGGCTCCAGTGTGTGACACCACTGATCGTCTGCGCAGCGCATCGAATTGCGCGCACACCGGCGGCGAGGCGCGCGCTGCGGCGGCGGAGTATCATTGCGCATGCGCAGACCAGTGTCACGCAAAATTGGCTCAGCGAGTCCTGTGTAGCTAACGCTATAAAATAGTGTAAGAGTTGCGTTCTGCGCACGCGACAAGCTCGCTGGCCTATGTCGTAGGGTCAACTGTGAAGGACCTAAGAAAAAAGCAGGCACTAAGAAACACGTTATTTGCCATGTTGAATGTGTTCTAGCGATTATCTACAAGATATTATTTACTTGTGGACATTGGCCAAACAGGGCAATGCATGGATGATCGGTTGAGGGAGCAAGCTAACTCTCTAAAAAGTTTCCTTCCCAGCCACTTGACAGACCATTGTAATAAGTCTTGCTGTCAGCCAATTCTTGACAAGTGTTTGATCACGGGGGATATAAAAATCGGCGTGAGCACGAGATTAGTGAAGCCTTCTATATTCAACAACCTGGTGCTTCCTGTGTTAGCGTGCCCTCAATTTTTTTTTAACTGCTGTAAAGTTAGTTATCTGAGGTCCACTTATATGACCAGTTCTTGATAAGGTAGGCCGTATGGTGCTTGTATGTGCAATTTTGCTTATGTTGTGTAATATGCTAAGATTCTGTTTTCTATATATTGAAGTTGGTTTGCAATAAACTTTGGTTGTTTGTTGAGGGCTCTGTTCTGTCTTCTTTTCCTTCTTGTCGTTTGCGTTGTTAAGCACTTTCTTCATCTACTACGCCTTCAAGAGCTTAGCCAAAATGTGTTATATTTGCATTTTTCCTATTGTAATACTGCACTTTCTATGAATGTCTGAGTAATGAATACTAAGTACACAAAAGGTATATTTTGAGGAAATAATATTATGAGACCTCTTAAGCTGCTAAAAATTACGACAAAAAATTACAGATTTCGCAGAATCGTTATTTTCGTCTATACTGAGACGCGATTTGCACTGTCGAGTGGTCCAAATAAATATGACCTTCAAACCTAAATTCAAAGAAAAAAAAGGTATTTTCATATGCCAATTGTTTTCATTACATATTTTTGTTCTAAGGAAGAAAATAAGTTTTGAGCTTTCCCATTAATGAAAATAGGGAATTTTAAGGTGGCAGCTGTCGTATGACCAAATGGGAAGATAGGCGCCAATGGGAATGCTAAAAAATATTTTCTTCCATTAAACAAAATATGTAGTGAAGGTATATGAAAAGAACCGTTTATTTGCTTTCAGTTATGTTTAAAGGTAATTTTTAGTTGAGCCACCACATGGCGTAAATCACATCTCATTAAGGACAAAAATTACCATTTTGTAGAATTTATGATTTTTTCTCGTAAAGTTTACCAGCTTGAGAGGTCTCAAATATTTTTTTCTCAAAATATACCTTGTGTGGAGTAAGTATTCACTTCTCAGATATTCATACAAACTGCAGTATTGCAATAAAAATATTGCAAACATAACACATTTTGGATTAATTCTTACAAGCACATGTGTCAGTATAATTGCAATAATCTTACTGAGCTTCAAACACATTACACAAGAACCTTTACTAAACATGTAGACCAAGTTTGCTATAGAACGTACTTTTAATATAATTTTTTTTCACAAACACCCAAACGACATTAAGGAAAGTTCCGAAGGCAACCACCTGACCAAACATTTTTTCTCTCCGAAATATCCTACCATTTCACTGCTTTCAATACAGTTATTCAGCAAAATATTTCTCTAATGCATTTGAAATGGTTGCCAGAATGGCTGGGCGTTTGGCAAGGAATTACCCTAACAGCATGTCATGAACAAAGAAAAAGGTCCTATGTTTATTAAGCCCTTTATTTACCAAGAAATATATTGAAAGTGCCTCCTCTGAGGCACTGTATAACGCTGCTTTTTTTCACAGTTCTAAGGCGGCTGAACGTGCTGTTGTTGTTTACATGTGCAGCAGTGCCATTAATATCTTGTAAAACTCGCTGTTGGGATAGTTGGTGCATGTTTGCAATAAACATTAGTCAATTTTGCGCCAAAATGACGACCACGCAAACAAGGAAAACACATAAACGGGATGGGCACTCATTTGCAATTGTTTATTTCTTGAGGAAGCAGGCTGATAAAAACCCACTTTTTGTCAACGCATGTGCAGGCTACTTGGGCCGTCTCTTACCTAATCACGCTATAGGACACATGATCGCTAGATACCGTGCTTACAGCTCATACATGATGAGTGAAGTTTTGCTAACGCAATTGATACCCCTTTTCTTTTGTGAAAGCCCATCTTAATGGCTCTTGGTGTGAATCCACATGAAGTGACATGCGCTCTTGAACGGGCACCGTCGTTATTCTTTGCCGTGAGGGCGTGTTCCCTCGCTCGATCATTGACGCAGCGCCTCGTCGTCTGGCTAACATGTCTCTTTCTGCACGATAGGGGTATTTTGTAAACCACTTCAGTGGCAGACTTCGTGAATGGCCACGCATGCTTCTTTTTACAGCCTTTCAGCTGCGCAGCATGATTTTCAGCGATGCACCGGTGCAACTTTGCTAGTTTGTTAGGGGCACAAACTCCATCAGTACTTCATGCCGACTCGCCACCTTTTTAAGGTTGTGTGTGTGAATATATGGTATATTATGAATATATGGTACAATCAGCTGCTAGTGAGCACCGTTCTTATCCATGTGTTTTCTTTGTGCGGTAGTGGTTTCATCGCGAAATTGACTATTCAATTCAGGCATTCATGTCTATTAACAGTACATGTTTATTGTCTATAGCACAATATTACTTGTTGTTTTCGTATCTATATTTGCATGTTCAAGAGAACAGCAGCCGCACCAATTGTGTCAATTAGATACAATTTCCTAATTTTGCACAAAGCCATTATGAAATGCCCAACCAGCCTCAATTATTTCTCAGTATTGTTAATTTTATCAAGAAACATAACATTCATTATTCAACGTAAGTTTGCGCATCACCTATCCAATTGATTCATTTGTGCAGTTTAATGTCCTAAAACCACCATTTGATTATGAGACGCCTTAGCGGAGGCCTCCAGAAACTTCGGCCGCCTGGGGTTCTTCTGCACCCAAATTGCCCCGCCGCGGTGGTCTAGTGGCTAAGGTACTCGGCTGCTGACCCGCAGGGCGCGGGTTCGAATCCCGGCTGCGGCGGCTGCATTTCCGATGGAGGCGGAAATGTTGTAGGCCCGTGTGCTCAGATTTGGGTGCACGTTAAAGAACCCCAGGTGGTCTAAATTTCCGGAGCCCTCCACTACGGCGTCTCTCATAATCATATAGTGGTTTTGGGACGTTAAACCCCACATATCAATCAATCAATTCTGCACCCAAATTTAAGCAAATGGGCCTACAGCGTTTTCGCCTGCATGAAAAATGCAGCTGAGTACCTTCGCGACTAAACCATCGAGGCAGGGTCATCATCATCCAATCTAATACAGATGCGCCAATTGTAATTATAACTTTTAATTGACTATGTTCTAACCTCACAGCAAAAGAAAGTAAAACGGTTAAAAGAAAGTTCTCCCCCCTTTCTATGACGTCCATAACACTTTTTAAGTCGCTTTTGCCAGAGTACGCTTTCGCTCTGCGGAAAAGTGCTTTATGATTTGGAAGTGGCTACTAATACTCGCTGTCACAGGACACAAAATATTTTTTCCCTATGTTACTCTGCCATGCAGATGTCATTCAATAACGAGTACTAGTATGAGTGCTGGACGTCTTTCAGAGTGGTTTATGAGGTTTTTGCTGACTTAAGCGACGATAAAAAAATTCGTAAGCCACTTTTCTTTCTTTTCACCACCCCCTTGAGCTCCTCCTTTACGAATATCTGGAATTTCCGGGTCGCCTGTCAAACAGTTTGACAAGCTCGGCAAACGCTATTGTGAGTTTTACCCCCGTATTTTAGAACGTCCCTTCACTAAATGCTTCACCTTCACTTGAGAAAATTGATTCCAGTGCAGTCTCTAGGCAGAGCCAGTCACACAATATCAGGGATAATCTGCAGCGATTCTCGAGAAACGCAGCGTCATTTTTAGACAAGCGGTGGCGCTGTGCTTAGCTAGTTCAACTGAAAGACGAGATTCGAGTCGAGGAGCGTTCGTAAATAGGGAGGTTAGCATTGTTTGCACTGTGGAACAGTTCAAGAGTGCTTTTATTGAAATAGCTGCACTCTCGTGTATTTTCAATGAAATAGTGGATGTCAAATAATTTCTACATATATATTTTCCTTTTGTGTTGTGTAGTTCAGTCTAATTTGTTGTACTACTGTAAATTTGGAGCCCAACTGCGGTGGTCTAGGGGCTATGGTACTCGGCTGCTGACCCCCAGGTCGCGGGATCAAATCACGGCTGCGGTGGCTGCACTTCCCATGGAGGCAGAAACGCTGTAGGCCCGTGTGCTCAGATTTGGCTGCACGTTAAAAAACCGCAGGTGGTCAAAATTTCCGGAGCCCTCCACTACGACGTTTCTGATAACTATATGGTGGTTTTGGGCGTTAAACTGCACATAACTGCACGTTAAACTGCACATTGCCTGGCGTCTTTTCTATGCTGTTGAATATAAAAACAAAATCATCACCCGGGCCTGACAACTTACCAAACGTGTTTCTTCACAGATACGCCGAAATGCTATCGCGTTTTCTTGTTATCATCTTTCGTGCATCACTATCTTCAGCAGTGCTTCCGAACGACTGGCTATCTGCTCGTGTCATTCCTATCCTAAAGAAAGGCGATCCATCATTAGTTCAAAACTACCGCCCCATATCACTAACCTCCTCTTGTTGTAAACTTTTAGAACACATTATTGCTAACGAAATCACTAGGTTTCTTGATGTTCGAGCTATTTTAACTCCTATGCAGCATGGATTTAGGAAGGGCCTCTCCACTGTAACCCAATTAACTACTATAATTCACAGTCTCGCTAGCGTTGTCGACAAATCAGGACAAACTGACATCATATTTCTGGATTTTAGGAAGGCGTTTGATCTCGTGTCACACGCGAAACTAATCGAAAAACTTGTTCATCTGGACGTTCCCTCATACCTAGTAAATTGGATTTCTGCTTACCTCACTAACCGTAGGCAATTTGTTGCAATTGATAATTGCTGTTCGAGTGACCTTGCTGTTACTTCTGGAGTTCCTCAAGGAAGTGTTCTTGGACCTTTATTATTTAACATATACATTAATGACATAGTTGACTCTATTACTGAACCTGTACAGATAAAATTATTCGCTGATGACTGCTTACTCTTTAATGAAATTACCTGCCAGCAAGACCAAATCACCCTAAACTCAAACCTTCAAAAAATTTTAACATGGTGCGAACGCTGGGACATGCAGCTTAATATTGATAAAACAGTATTTATGAAAATCACCAAAAAAATTAATAAACTTTCGTTTACGTATAATCTTGCATCCATGCCTCTTACAGAGGTTGATGAATATAAGTACCTGGGTGTCATCATAACTAATAATCTCAGTTGGAACTCCCACATCTCTCACCTTTGCGACTCAGCCTTCAAAAAACTCTGCTACCTCAGACACAAATTAAAACATGCTCCTCCCGAGACCCGTCTAACCGCTTATACCTCTCTTGTCCGTCCTAAGCTTGAATATGCAGCTATCGTATGGGATCCTTACACTAAAACTAACATCGAAGCGCTAGAAAGGATCCAACGTAAAGCAGTAAGATTCATCTTCTCCAAATATCGCACCAGTGACTCTCCAAGTGACCTAATGGCCCAACACAACATTCAGTCCTTGCAACTAAGAAGAAAAATTCACAGGCTTAAATTTCTATTCTTACTGTATAATAATAAATTGTCTCTTTCTCCTGAACCTTACATAAAGCCTCTCACTGCTCGCCGAACAAGACATCGCCACTCTGCCACATTAACGCCTTACAATACCAGAACCAACATCTTTAAGTATTCCTTTTTTCCTCGAACAGTAGCCGACTGGAACAGCCTACCTCTTAGTACACTCAGCAACACCGACTCTATCGCATCCATTTCATCTTAGATCTAGCCCTTCCTCTTTCAATACAGTGATCCAGTATTTTTTTCCCCTGTTTATTTTTTTACTAACTCCTTTGTACATTGATTAGATAGTTCTGTATTGTTTATCTTCTCATATTGTATATTATTTTTCTTTGTATCACATTTCTTTTAGTGCTCATTTACTTGTTAGTAGATTCACTTTGTTGTTGCTTTGTATAGATCCTACTTGTATATATTCTTGATATTTGCAGACTTTGTACTTTTGTTCGTACTTTTCCCCTCCTGCCTGGGCCTATTAAGGCCTGCAGTATTTCTAAATAAATAAAATAAATAAATAAATAATAATCAATGCTGTAAATTTGGAATCTCAGGCTCGAAATTGCTGGGTTTGTTTTTCCTGAAACCTGCTCCAAATTTAAATTTTCTCCCTCGAAAAGCAAGATATGATTGGCCAAAATATTGCTCCAGATGATAGCTTGGCTGCTCCACCTCTGCTAGCTGTAAGTGGTTACTCTTTCACCCAGCTTTTGTGTGTCCATTTTATGTTCTTTGATGTTGCATTGTTTCAGAGGGACATATTATGTGATGCGCTTGATATTTTACATCCTTAAATCATTTATTCTGCATGGTGAGTATCTAGTGACACTGTTAAGCTATTGTATTTTGCCTATTGTTTTCTTCACTCCTGTTTTATTGTTTCTCCAGTATTCTGAATGTTTGAACACACCAGGGTTATTGTGAAATAAAAATGCCATTTTAAGACTGTTTTGTCATTACATTCATTAGAATACCACTAGCCTTGCATAATATGCATATGGCATGCCACAAGACATGCAAACTGTGACGTATCAAAGTGGCAATTCTAGTGTGCATTGATATATTATTTCAGTATAATGGAGAAATAAGGCATCCTGCATTACACTACTCTTCCTGCTGTTTGTATGCTTCACTGCACTGTGCTTTTGTGCAGCATTGAAGCGTGGTAAAATTAGTTCTTCATTTTTAAGTGCAAATAAAGGCTCTTCTGTTGTACTTTGATATGCATGCATTGGTCGTTAGAGCTCAATGCCGTACCATTGACGTCGGATTTCTGGTCTTCTTTTGTAGCAAATGGCATTCTGCTCTGCACAATTGAAAAAGGCTTTTGATTAAGGTACAATTTGTCTCTGAAGCCTGTATGTGCTCTGTGTCTAATAAAATAAAGCTTGATTTCATTTTGCACTATGACATGTTTTTGTGAACGTTGTGTTATGTGTGACAGCTCATTTCGAGTGATGCCTTCGCATTCAGCTAGGATTACATGTTATATGTGACAGCCTTATATGCGGTGCTTCATATATGCACCATAAAAGCTGTGCTAGGGCCAGGATTACCACACTGTGGCAGGAGCCACTACAATAGGACAATTGGACAAGAATGGTAAAGGGTAAGCTTTCACGTGCTTCCACAGGGGTCTACTGGAAAGGGGTAACACTCGAATTATGGTATTTTTCGCGTGGGTGTTAGAGCATTATTCAGCATGAACACCCCCACAACCTTTTTGCTGTTTGGGCGAATTACACCCTTACACTACTCTTGTTTTTTAAGGGTGTTAAGGTGTCATAGCAATATCACATCCTTATGCCCTTAAGATTACTTGGATGTACATTCGCTCTTACACCCTCACTCCCTTAAGGCCACTTGGGGTGTACATTTGCTTTTGCACCCTAAAAATGTTTGTGCCATAGGGTGTAAATTCGGGAATCCGCCCACGGTAATAGGTGTAGTCCTGCTTGCTACACCCATTTTGTGGGGTGTAGGGGTGTGAGTTATAGACATTATAAAACACCCATATGGGTGTAATTTGGTTTACAGTGTGCTACCTTCCTGGTCGACATCACATAGTGCCATTGTAGTCCCTCGATGGTATATGTTGTCACTTGCTGCCTGCTTGCACAAGACCGCACTTCTAAATTTAAAGCTTTTGACCCCTTCGTTGTTGTTCATGGCCCCCGCATGGCAACCACATAATTGTTTTTCGCACGTGTATTGTGACAGTGGCACAAATCAGAAGAATAACCTCCATGCTGGTCGCCACTATTTTAGGGCCCGTCGGACTCTCCACGCACATGAAAACCCATCGCATACGTTTGCCAACTTCTCCTCCCATCTGTCGCTCGCTGTGCTTGCACATCCAGGGAAATACCGAGGGGGCCCTGGTGGCTGCTTTATATGGCCGCTAGTGTGGGTGAGGGCAAGGATGAATTCTAGTGATCCATACAAGTCGCAACACAGATGCGCTCTGAAACCACATCTTGAAAGAACATGTTAGCTTCAGGTGCTGGATCGAATCCCGGCTGCGGCAGGCTGCATTTTCGATGGAAGCAGAAAGTTGTAGGCCCACGTGCTCAGATTTGGGTGCACGTTAAACAACCCTAGTATAACACTGGGTTAATGAACCCAGTACAAAGAACCCAGTACAACAAAACCTTGTCTACCAGGTAAGCAGCAGCACTTTGATTTGATCTCGTCGATTGACCATATTGCATTGACTGCTGAAAGGTCCGAAGCCTGGTAAGCAGGGAGCTCAGTTGTCCCCACAATACCAGCATAAAAGTTGGTCAGTTGCTTGAAAAATTTAGTAGATATCTTTACATCAGCACTATCTGATAAAATATTTGTTGCAATTACAACGTTCCCGCCTTTCATGAGAAGACATAAGTCAGAAGTGTTGGCTTCAATACCTACATCTGAAAAAGCTATGCAGTGAAACTGTTGTCCCTGAAAACCTGGAGGAGTAGGTTCAAAATCATGTAGCTTCTGCAAAGTTACTGGCTTTTCTGGGAGTGCTGTTTTGAACACGTCACTCTGCCTGCGCTCACACAAGCGCTTCATGACTTGCTGAAGCGGTCGATTTGGTGATTTCAAGTCACGCTTCAATTGACCCAAAAAGTTCTCAAACGAGAATGCTGTAAATGAGTCAAGATGGCCAAACTTCTGCACGTCATCAGGAAGGTGTACAAGTGCATGTACATTGTACACGTAAACACCCTCTCCATGAAGACGTCCAGCATCAGTGACAAGCCTTCGGAGAAGATTTTCGGGAAAGTTTAGGTGCAGGTGGCAAAGCTCAGGGCTTGCGAGGATAGACAATGCCACACTCAGCTTCATGAAATCCTGGTAATAACATTTTTCATTTCGCCCTGATAGCCCCACAGGTCCAAAGTAGAATAAAAAGTTTCAGAAACTCTGTGGCCTTCCATCTTTGCAATTCGCAAAGACTTCGAGGCTTACGGGCTATTTCCCGAGCTGTGTGTTTCTGCAAATTTATTAGCATCTCTGATATTTCATTCTGCACACGTACTAGAACCTTTGACTTATGAGGTACTCCACGGACCCAGTATTGAAGCAGTTTCCTCGCAACCCCTAGGCACACAAGGTGCATGTAACCAGTGGAAAATTGCTAATCTTGGCAATTTTTAACTCGGCCTGTGGTGAGTGTCCACAATGGTGCTCTTCCTGATTTTGGTTCAGAAACGCTTCATAAGTTCGCAGTGGATCATTGAGCTCTGGAAGAATTACTTTTCGAGAGATTTCAGAATAGACTCCTTTTTGAGTGCATCTCTCGCAACTGTAGTTGCCCCCATGGCCCTTGATGCATTTCAAGAATGCCCTTGCAGGTGCATCACAGACAAATGCACGTACTTGAACTGTAAACTTTTTGTCACCTTGAGTGAAGTCTTCCATTTCCAGCATGTTCACTTCTGCAATAAAATCACTCAAGTAGTCCTGGAGCCTCTTAGGTTTTGTGTTTCCAACAAACAAGGCAATGACAAACGGCTTGGCATCACTGGACTCTTCAACAGATGCCAATATTGGCCAGAACTGCTTCAAGACTTAAAGTTGGGCTAGTTGGTGATACTTTATGGGCAGAAACAGCACACGAACTCACGGAACGAAGAGATGAGACCCAAAAAAGCGCTGCTTGTTTCCGCTTGTTTGTGTCTCTTCTCTTCGTCCCGTGAGTTTGTGAGCTGTGTCTGTCCTAAACAGAACTGTTTGCTTGAACTCTTTGCAATAGGAAGCCCATCAATATTTATGAGAAGTGAGATGGTATCATTTGTGATGCTGCCTGCTTGTATCATTTGTTCTAGTGTTGATTTAATACCAAAATAGTGGTATAAATCAGATGTTCCCATTTTTCTTAACGCGCAACACGTCGGTGTCCCGATTAGGGTTCGTGATTCACTGGGTAACTCCGGGTGGTGTTTCTTGAACATTTTCAGCAGCAGCGTTAGATGAGATGCACAAGCTTTATTTTCACAGGCGCAAGCTGCCAGCTCGCTGGCCAAGCTCGGCTGTTCTTCATAGGTTGTTTTAAACTCAACTTCTGCGACATTGCTGGCCAATCTTGGCTGTTCTACAGCTGATGTGCTTGCAAAAGTGTTTGTAGAGTTGACATGCTTTTGATTTGAAGCCTTCGTGACATCACTGCTTCTGGTGTCTTCATCATTGGCGAAATTCTTATCCTGTTCAGAAAAAGATGAAGTTGCAATGTCTGCGAAGTCTTCGTGCACACATTCAGCATTTCGATGGAGGCGGAAATGTTGTAGGCCCGTGTGCTTAGATTTGGGTGCACGTTAAAGAACCCCAGGTAGTCTAAATTTCCGGAGCCCTCCACTACGCCGTCTATCACAATCATATAGTGGTTTTGGGACGTTAAACCCCACATATCAATCAATCAAATCACATTCAGCAACTCTTTTTTTCTCTCCTGGTCACCGACATGTTGTAAACGTCTCCGGTACCGTTTCATATCTGCATATGAAATAGCGAATATTTTCAATTTAAGTTGACACACAAACAAAGCTAATAAGTACTGCAGTAACACGAGCTAAAATGGTGATAACATGCATGTCATAGAGAAGGGAGTACTCAGTATTAATTTTAGCCAGCTGGGAATCATTTATGTGGATTGAAACGTATAGCTTTGCTTGTACTTGGCCTCTTCGCGATGCGGCGGCCGTGGCCTCTTTAGCAGCATGACAGCATGACATGACAGCCGCGGAGGATGAAGGGAGAAGTTAGGGGAAAATGGAAGCTTGAAGACATGAAAAATTTGCGAACACGGGGTGTCGTTGGGGCGAACGTTTCGAGAAGCGGATTTATTTCTTCAGCCTGGCAAAACCTTTCAAAATGTTGGCTCCAACAACACCCCATGTGCAATCAATTCTGCTCTTCACAACTTAAAGGTTATGCAAATGCCGCAAGAGTACTTCTGGTCACAATCAAGCCCGATCATTTGTCGATCGCGAAACCGGTGAAAGAAGAGTGCTTTTGATTGCGAACAATTGGCCAATGTATTGCGTTACAGCCTGATCCGAATCGAGTTTGGCGCAGGACATCGCACAAATAGCGATTGGACCTGATCGCGACTAAAACGGACAGCACTGGTCTCGCACGAGCAGTTACAATCACAAAACGGGCCGATCTGGATGAGGCTTAAGCCGGATCAGGTGCTGCTACTTTGACACCTCCAATTGCGATCAGCCCCTATCGCAACGCGATTAAACTTTCAGATTGCGCTACGCCAAACTAGATGCGCGGATTGGTTTTTGTATCATCGTGGTTTCGACGTACAGGGTTGGTCAAAAGTTCTTAGGCCACTATCCTATGCATTCCTATGGCAGCGTGGCCTGGGAACTGTTGACCCCTCCTGTACTCTTGTTTCAGCCACGGCGGTGTACCACGTGGCATTAGTATTACATGCATGCGGCAGTTTCACTTCATCGAGAGTAGCAGCTTTAAAGTTCAATGAACTCATTTATGCTTACCTTCGCTATCTTCACAAGCGTGAACGAAAAGCGCGCCGGTCTCGTCGTCACGATCGTGTACGCTCGCCACGGAAGAAGGAAAGGTGCCCGTTACGGTCGCCAAGGAAACAGGAGGAAACACAAGTCAAAAAGAAAGACGCTTTCATGGTTGCCAACTTGAGCCAAAACACAAAGAAATTAAGTGCTGCATTTGATTAAGACTGCTAGTGCTGCAGCAAAAAAAAACATGTGCAAAACAAAACAGACTGTTGTTCACTATAGGAAGTTTTTGTTATCTCAATAAATTACGTTTATTTTTTTTTAAAACATCAGTAAATTTTCACTAGCACCACTTTTTCAATTGAGTAAAAACAAAAGTAAAAATGGGGCTGCACCCGTGAAGTGGCTTAAATTGTAAAAAAACTAGGTTACAGTCAACGCCTTGTTACAGTAGGTAGAACCGTAAAGCAAGCTGCGCTAGAGCTGCAATGACCCATTGGCGAAATTGGAGTTGTAAAGGTCGTAATGGTAACAAATTTTGAAGTGGGACATCGTCTCAAAACGTATGGAGTGTGTGTGCATCATCTGCAAAACTGTAGGGTTCGTTTTGCGGCATGTATATACACCGGACGCAGACATTCGACGCACAGTGTGGCGTTCGCAGATCTTGAGACTCTCAGCGCTCACCTACTGTGCTTTTTATTTGATCGCGGAAGGTGGTTGTTGCGTTGATCGATGCCGACCTGTCCCACCTAACGGCATGTTGCCTGGCTGGAATGCGCTAGCAGTGTTCAGCGCGTTACCAAATTACGTTCAGTTCGTGGTTCGGCCCAGCAAGGGTAGCTAGCCCAGCTGCATACTGTCTTTGCGCGCTGTTTTGACGCCTTGCATTCATGATTTACCAAAGCGGCGAAGACAAGAACGTGCCCATTGACCATATTTTGTTGGTTTCGATGTAATGTCTGTGCACGGTTTGACTTTCGGCAGGACATTTCCTGACTAGTGTTCAGCTATTTTGACCGAGTGGCCGACTGCTTGCAGTCGCCCACGAAGTGTGTTACTCGCACACTTGCGTTACGTATCGTATATGTAGCTTCCTTGTTGCTGTTCTGGCTAAGGAGTTACGTTAGCGTAATGCTTTTCATGGGACGTCTCATTTTTGGGTAAATTCATTCGGGCTGTGCTCCGGATGAAATGTAGGAACTAACCTCCTCGTATTAGCGCAGTGCCTACAAACCTGACCGAGTTGCTATATCTCCAATAATTTAACACAATTTCAAGGTGCACATGACAGAAACGGTGTGAAATCTGGTATAGGCTCTTGTTGAAGTATTGTTGCACAAGAACAGACTACACACAGAGAACGTAAAACATGACTGCTCCTTTTGAATGTTCTTTCTGCTCTGTTTTCTTTTATGCATTGAAATTAGACCGCCCGACTACTTTCACTGTGATGTCCCTATGTTTGGCTTTGTATAGTTTTATTATTAATAATATCGGGACATTTACATGCCAAATCCACAAAATGAATATGAGCGCACTGTAGCAGACAGCTTTATGAATTTCAACTATCTGGTGTTCTTAAACGACATTGCACCGTGCAATTGTCAGAAAGCTTAACTCGAACGCTCCGCAGCGTGTCTTGGACTGGTTTGACTGAGGCCAGCCGCGAAACACTGGGCACTGTTTCCAAGATAATAGCTCGGTAAGCTTGGATTGTATGTCGGCTTGCATGCGTAACACCTCGGCAACAAAACTTAAAGCTGCTTGGCGCTGGTGTCAACCAAACTGCTTCAGGAAATGTTGTGGAGCTTTTGAGCTAAGCTTACTGACGAATGTACATAGGCCTCTGGCATTTTGCCTCTGTCGAAATGAGCTGTAGCTTTGGCTGCTGATGTTGAGATAGTGAATGTAAACAAGCCAGAATGAGGAGCATTCTTTACATGCTCACGCTGCCATACTTGTTAGGAACAGTAATTCTTACCGAGACCAGAAATGTTTTGACATGTTAAATATAAAAGCCCCATAAATTATCTCAGATTCTGGTGGCTGCGGAAACTATACACAATATTTATATAGCTTCTAATTCAGTAACATACAAGAATGGGCAAAGCTTGTACTAAGCCGCTCAAGGCTTGAAACAGCAAAACTGCACGATTGTGAAGACTTATCTGGTTGCTTCTAGGCTTTAGCTAGGTGATTCTAGATAGTTTTTACGTTGATTTTTAGATCAGAGAAGCCCGTAGACAGTCACAGGCACGACACAGTTATTCAAGTTCCAGAAACAGAAACTCGTTCTGAAACTGAGCGTCCACACCTCTTACAGATCGACAGGCACGTCTTCAGCGCAGGCTTTTTCTTGCTTCGGGGTCTTCTCACCGCTGCCGTTGCCTTTCTCATTCTCTAGTATTTTCTTGTACGGGCTCAGGGGTCTTCGACTTGCTGTTGCTTTGAAGCGATTTGTTGGGCTAACTGTTTCATTCATCATTATTAGTGGACCTGTGGCGAGTAGTGAGATTTTCCCAATTTCTATCACACATACTCATTTATGATGGTGATAGTTTTCTGGTAGGCTGCACAGAGGCATATACCTGTTTCAATAATAGTTTTCTGCCACCCACTCGTGATTTGCTAAACAGCTTCGCTGATAGAAGTCTAAAGGATCGCAAAAGCCTGGTGAGGTCATGCTACGATGTAGTCTCTCAATTATGTTGTGTGTCTTGTTTTTTAAGAATTACCAGAATCTAAACGTCTTCTGAAGTAAGATAGTTAACAATACTTACAAAGCTTCTGGCTATTTTCATTAAACTTGAATGTTTCCACTCCATGAGTCAATTTTTTGAGCTTACAAGACATGAATTGGCCCAAAAAAATAGTAATCATCTGCAGTTTGAACGCAGCCCAAATGAAGTCTATGGAGATTGACCTAAACCATAAAGTTATATTATTATGTTCCAATTACTGTAGTGTTACTCGTACTGTACCAGCTGCTGTTGCTTAATTATTTTGTTCCAATTACTCTACTGTTACTCGTACTGTACCAGCTAGTGTTGCTTAGATGAGGACTAACCCAGGCATACATAATATATACCTGCAATGAACAATCACTAGAATGTACTTGTAGTACCGAATGCATACATTTCAATATAACTTCCAAACTGCTTATTATACTTCAGCCCACACACATTACCAGAAGGCTGTCGACCTACCTTTTGTATGCACCATGACCCACTGTCGCTTCTTTGCTAGGCCACTCAGGACTGGAACAGTCTTTACAAGAGCATCAACATCATTCAAACTTGGATAGCTTTAGCGAAGCCTTAGCATCGTTGTTTTATTTACAATAATTGTTTGGCTCACTCCCGCATGTAAAGCATTGGGACCTCAATAAAAAAATTGCATTACTGTTTTGACAACTTTTTGTGAGTCACCAGTTGATTGATATGTGGGGTTTAACGTCCCAAAACCACTTTATGATTATGAGAGACGCCTTAGTGGAGGGCTCCGGAAATTTAGACCACCTGGGGTTCTTTAAGTGTGAGTCACCAGTGTTCTAGGGAATCAGCAGGGGCATGCAAATTTAAAGCATCATTTGCCCAAGCCACACCAGCACTCCCCCACCGCAATGCGAACCCCCCCACCAAGACATAACTCATTCAAGCCGACGTCCATGGTAGTTTGGCCATTAAAGTACATACCACAGTGATGTATGAGAAACTTGAAAGCTACTACAAATACATGACCAAAAGACAGCTGTGCTTGACATTTCAAGCAGTAAAACCAGTTCATAAGCATGCACAGAATAGTTGCAATATCAATTGAAGAATAGTCACGGATTGACCACACTATATGTTATTGTAACTATCATTATCTGGTGTCACTGAGAAAAACCAATTTCATTTTTTAAATGAAATAATGTTTTCTCTGTATATTTTCCTTGTACATCATGAAGTATTTCTCTGCAGCTAAATTTCTTGTTATTGGGCATTTTTGGCAAATAATGATAGTAAACTATTACATGAAAATTGCTGGAATGTTTACTGTTATGTTGATTTTTGTGCAATTTTCACATTTCTTTATTGTTTGAAAAATAACATTCATTGTTCAATGTTTTGTTTGAATGTTGCACTAATGTTCCACATTCAACGTTATTTTAACAGTGTATTTCTAATATATATTCAACGTTTTACATGCAACAAAGAACGTTATACGTTTCATATAAAACGTTCAGACAACATTGTTCAAAAAAATAAAACGTTTCTTCAATATTCGCAACGAAAATACAACGTTACTTTAATGTATTGTGCTACCTGGGGAGGGGAAACTGCCTGCAGTTTTAAAGCTCGGTTGGTGAACGAATAAAAAAATTAAGAAGATTGAGAAATCGAAGGAGCATCTATAAAGCCGAATGTTTCTTGTTATATTACTGCTATATCGAGTCGTAGCCTGCACACTGCGACAGCTTCGTCTTGCTTCGTTACGCGCGTAGGCACCGGTCTTGTCGATAGTTGCATCATGCAATAATAATTGTTGCTAAGGTGACAAAACTGCCATTTGATTGAGAGGCACGCCGTAGCTGAAGACATGGGAATAATTTTGACAATCTCGGGTCTTTAAACGATTACGCACCCGCCGAAATACTGCTGCTGTGGCCGGGATATTGCACTTTACAGTCAAAAGCAAACATCACTTGGCACCACTGTCAGACTGTAACAAGAAACACTTAATGTACGAGCACGCATACTTCCGTGAGCAGTAACACCGAATAAATTCGTCGCCATTGCGTGGAATTATCAGTCCACAATCCCTTCATCGCGGTGGCACCCTTATTAACACTGACTGATTTTCGCGTGCAGCTTTTTTTTTCGTTTTGCCTCTTGAGATTAGGTTGATACCCTTCACGAAAAAATGAAGCACGTAAAGTACCGCTCTCTTTGACACGAGATGCGGTGCGATCTAGCTCATATAAATTCAAGGTAACCAAAGCTTCAGTAAGCATTCCAGCGAAGCTGCTGTCTCTGTAGTATTCACCACCTCGGGTTCGTAGTCAGCAGAAGGGTCCATCGATGAACCTGAATCAGTGGCGTCGCCGCTAACACATGGTGCTGCAGTTTTATTGGAGATGGTAGATTCGACCACCGAGTTCTTTCGCTTTCTTGGAGGTCTTGGATGCGGTGCTTTCTTCGATAAGTAGCCTGGAGAGTTGGGCGGTAAAATCGGCATGGCGTCCGGTGTTAGCTCTTGTCTCCTACGTGGTACGCGAACTTCTTCGCCGTTTATAACGTGCACATAGTCTCCGAGAACACATGAATACTCGACGTGTAGCTCACATACTGAGAAGCTTTCGTTCAAGGTCCCATCCTCTCGATGTAAATTATGTTCTCAAACTTTCGTCCGTGCTTTGTATTTGGGTGCAGCGAAAAGTGACGGCTGCTCACCTTCTTTCCAAAGGTATACCCTATTTCGCACCTAGGCGCAAAGCAGTGTCGTGGCCACCGATGACTCGGCATCGCCTCACGGTCACGTGGCTAACAAAAAGATTGCCAGAAAAACTTTCGTTAGGCGGGCCCGAACACAAGCAACAGGTCACTGAACAGCACCCGAAAAGGCAGAGCGGCGCGGAGCTGACAATCCTGCCAGCCCATGCTACAGCACTGCCGCCTTGGAAACCGATTTTTTGTACACGTGCTCCGCTTCGCGCGATGTGTGTCGAGACAGGGTGTCTGATCACATTACCCCATATTCTAGTACGCTATATTTGCTGCGAACAAGGTGAATCTTTTAACAAGTATGAGAAAATTGATTCGAAGCAGGCGTCCAAGAGCACCGCCGTGTTTATTTATTTATTTATTTATTTTATTTACAGAGTACTGCGGTCGAAAGACCAAGCAGGGGGACATAATAAAAAGTGATTCTCAATGTAACTTGAATAAAAGAAAGTTCAAGCAATAAAAACACGTTAAGGCAGTAGAACACAGGATAACATTTGAACAAAGTTAAATGGCAGCAAGAAATTGCAAATTGCAACAAGAGAATGCAAATCAAATACAACGTAAGACAGTCCAAGATCTTGAGTTGTACGGTTAAAAACGGAAAGATACATAGTTATCGAAGTCAGGATTTTCATTATCACAGAATGCTTCGAAAGGTAACGCGTTCCAATCATTGATCGTCCGAGGAAAGAACGAGTTCATGAAAAGATTAGTACGTGCGAAGTAGGGTTCAAGAGTGTAGCTGTAAGTATGTCGAGTTTGTCTTGAGATTTGATGTCTTCTATATAAGTTTCTGGACAAATGGTAAATTTACGGAAATAAAGTGAGTGTAGAATATTCAGCTGGGCAACAGCTCTTCGGTATTGTAAAGTAGAGATATCATTAATGGCCATGATCGTTGTTGGCGAGTCATTTCTGTGGTAGGCATTAAAGATAAAGTGTACGTACGTACGCTACGTACACTTTATTGTAATTACGCTACGTGGTAGCGTAACTGTACGTACGCTACGTACACTTACGCTACCACAGTAAGCCTAAATCTGAAAAATACCGTGCGTACGGTAACCGGTGCGGGTAACTTACGTATCTGCGCATGCCCACTTTGATTAAGGCATCACGGTACGCCTGGTATCCAGGTAAGCCCGGTATACTATAACTGTCTAGTTTTAGCGATAACATATCTAATCATCAGTTTATTGTTCTATAGTGTCCTGTTACTGGTGTGCGGTCCTATGGTAAACCTACCGACACATTAGTGGGAGACTATACGTATGCGCATGATGATGGGGTCATTCGTTGCATGGAATCATTAGTCCATTCCTTCACCGAGTTAAATATTGTTCATGAGTTTTGGTCTAAATTTTCCTGTGGCTGCGTTTCCAATGGAGGCGGAAATGTTGTAGGCCCGCGTGCTCAGATTTGGGTGCACGTTAAAAAATTCCATGTGATCAAAATTTTCCGAGCTTTTCACTACGGCATTTCTCATAATCATATGGGGTTTTGGGCCGTTAAACTCCGCATATCAATCATTATGTGGTCCAAGTTTAAAGATATAATCATTAATTGTAGAAACACGTACGTTCCTTTGAAAAAAAAAACGTATCAACAGAGAGTACCCGTGGATGAAGCGTGATCTTTAAATCTTAAACGCAAGATAAAACAATTCCAAAAACGTGGTGATAGGAGGAAACTTTCAAGTTTAGTTCACACATTGCAGAATGAAAAGCGTGCAAGTAGATGAACCCCTGCTTGGGCCCGAGTAGGGCCTGCAGTATTTATAAATAAATAAACATCTATCTATCTATCTATCTATCTATCTATCTATCTATCTATCTATCTATCTATCTATCTATCTATCTATCTATCTATCTATCTATCTATCTATCTATCTCTATATCTGTCGATCTATCTATCTATTCACCTATCTATCTATCTATCTATCTATCTATCTATCTATCTATCTATCTATCTATCTATCTATCTATCTATCTATCTATCTATCTATCTATCTATTCATCTATCTATCTATCTATCTATCTATCTACAAATTTTAGCTCTTCTCGCCGCTTCGATAGTGGTGTCTTCACCGAAATCGGTATGCCAAACATGACTGATGAGCATAACTTACTTGTCAAAACATCAAATTTATGACATGTATGTCATGAATGCCATGATTTACGTTTTATCATCTTGCCGCTCTTGCGGTGGTTTCGTTTACATGACCTATTGCACAACTCGCATGGTAGGACATGACTGCATCGTGAACACAAGTGACTGGCCTTAACCTCAAGATTATGATGTATATGTCAAGTAAGTAATGACTAAACGCACACTCATGGTGCACTCGCGGTCGTTCCGCCAGCTTCACATATTCCTGATTTGATATTATGGAACGTAGATGGATGACGAAATGACATGACTGGGGCAAACATGATAATCCTGAGATGCCTGTCATGTACGAACATAACTACATGCCACGCTTGTGATGCGCTCGCGGCCGTTTCGCTAGCTTCACATATACTAATTTTAGTATTATGGAATGCGAACGGATGATGAAGGTAAATGACACATGTGAATATCATAATCATAGCATGCGTGTGATGTAAAACAAGACAACCCTCTACGATCACGCTGCACTCGTGACTGTTTCGCTAGCTTCACGAATATCGAATTTGGTTTCACGAGATGTGAATAGACGCCGAAGGTAAATGACACGTCCGAACATGAGACTCATGATATCTGTCTCATGACTACATGCTATGCTCATAGCGCACTCACGGCCTTTTTGCTAGTTTGTCATAAATGAAATTAGGTATCACGTGACTTGTATATACAATGAAGGTAAATGACACGTCCAAACGTGATATTCATGACATGCGTGTCTTGTAAAACATGAACACAAGCCACTCCCGTTGCTTGCTCGCGCCCGCTTCAATAGCTTCACATGTACCAAGTTTGGTATTACGTGACGTGAATGGGTGACCAATACAAATGCCAGGCGAAAACATAGTAAACTTGACATTGAATTGATGTACGGCGTAACGTACGTTCGCCTCGTAACGCTGTGTTCATTTCAAAGTGACATATCAATTTTCCTCATTCGTGCTTCGCATATCATCGATTCCCTGTGTACTTGAGATCACCTAACTTTCATGGGCTTATTGAGGTTAAAGGTAAAAAAAAGTTCACTAGTGCATCGATTTATATTACTTATATTACTTATAGTACTTATATTACTCATGCAGTGTAGCTGATGCACCAATGTGTATGTGTCTATGAAAGAGAAAAAAGTGCCCCGCGTTCTGATTGCGCGAGAGCTTGCGCCGCCTTGGCCAGCCTTAATTATCATACGGTCATTTTTCACTGTGCCCTCGATGCTGTTCACTACTTCAATAAACCTCATCACATTTGCTGGGTTCGTTGGGTGTCGATACCAGTCATTCTGGCACGCCGAGACACTGTACTACGCTTTGTTACTTTCGCTTACAACACCACGACGCAAGCTACTACCAGCTTTTGCCGTTCTTTGTAATGTACGGCCGCGCAGCTTCTCAGCCATTGTATAACCTACTCCCGTACTACTCTTATGCTTCGGAGTGCATTCCTGTTTCTAAACACGCCAGGTACGCTCAAGATGCCGCAAGTCAAACTGGCTCGTTTTCTGACAACTGACGCTCAAGGTCGATAAAAGACGCAACACACGGCATAACGGCGTTCATCAGCCAGCTCCTACGTTTCCTGCTGGCTTTTTTGTTTGACTTTCCGCATACCCCTCCCCCCCTCCCCGCGTTTTCTTCAAAATGTCCGTCGCGGTACCATAGTATGTACTATATCGCTGAAGCCACCTCGCCGACGAACAACATCGTGGAGCCCCTCACTGCGCCATCAAGGACGCGAGATCGCACAGTTCGACCGTTTGATGTCCTGCTACTACCCTTTCATTCTGCCTACTACCTGATTAACGAAGATTGCCCAAGCGCTTCAACCTTGGTGTACTGTGGTGAAGCAGATGCACCAACATGTATGCGCCTGTGAAAAGGGACGAAAAGCCCCGCGTACTGATTGCGTGAGAGCCTTCTCACCTTTGCCACTCTTGCGGTACGGTCCTCTTTTGTTGCCACTTCATTGCGACTTCACTGCTACTTTAATAAACATTGTCACACTTATCTGCATTATTTATTTGTGCACAATGTAGTAGATGCGAGTTTGTATGGACACAATACGCAGAAAGTTGGGTCATCACCCTGTAAGGCAGAAAGAAACTGCAGCGATGAGGTCAGGAAAGGAAAATACAACTCGCAAAAAGCTGTTCTACACGGCCTTTACAGCGCATCGAACGCGCGCACTTCAGTCCATCTCGCAAATGATGAGAAAGTGCTGGATGTGCGGAGTTATGAGGACCACGAACTGCCTATAGTGTTCATAAATAGCTTGTGGTTAGCAAAACTGAACGTACGCTCTGTAGTAGAGTGTTTTCCGGCCACGCGCTGAGGAGTGAGAAACGTGAGTATGCGTGAGAAGCACGAGTATGCGTGGCTATACAAAAATAACTCACCTTCCTTGCGAACCACCCACCCCTCAGACAAAAGTTACCCTTCCGAAAGTAAACACCACGTATGAATCTTTATACGTTCTCCCTTTAAAATATAGCCGCCGGCATTTTCGGGGTTAAATCGCGCGAGCAACTTTTCGCACGCGCGTAGGCCCGTGGGACTAGGCAAGCTGACCTAGAAGCATCTCACTTGGAATTTTTCTGACAAAGCACTGAAAAGTAATCTGGAAACGTGGTCATGTTTATGTGTTCTCTTAGCCATTCCTTGATACAAAAACTGATCGATCACAGGGCCTTAGGGAAGGATATGTGCCGTCTAGTTTGGTGCTGCGTAGCCCGACGTGCGCTTGCACTCTCACGCTACCTAGTTCTTGAGTGCTAACGCAGATTAGAGATAGGGTGGAGCGTGATACCACAGAGGCCTTACTAATTCTTGGGGCGAGTGTTCCGTTCATTTCTCAGTGATCATTAACTTTACATAGAGTAAATAGAGGTGGACAACCTTGAAGCCCATTAATGTATGTAAGGGCTCACTTTGGGCTTGTTGATAGAACTTGTGTGACGTAATTAAGCGCAAACTTTCGCAGACGGGACAAAACGATGGGGAAACGCACCCAGGGATAGCTTTAAACAAACGACTTCCTTGAATCCAGAGTGCATACGTTTCTTTATTGAAAATTCATTAACACATGCACAGACATAGTTTATTTGAAAATAACAAGCTCTTTGTTAGAGATAGTTTGCTGCCCCGCCTATGAACAATGACAGATTCATCAAGGTACCTACAAACTAAGGATTATTCATAAAACCCGGAACGTTTTGCTCTACATGCGCTACGGTGGGTTACTACCAGCCGTCGGCACCTTTCTTTACATTGACTCAATCTATTGAAGGCCCTTTTTCCACAATTGTAGATGTTAAAGACCTCTCTAACTCGCTGCCCCGCTGTGGTGGTCTAGTGGCTAAGGTACTTGGCTGCTGACTCACAGGTCGGGGGATCCAATCTGTGCTGCTCCGGCTGCACTGCCGGTGGAGGCGGAAATGCTGTAGGCCCGTGTGCTCAGATTGGGGTGCGCGTTAAAGAACCCCAGGTGGTCGAAACTTCCGAAACCCTTTACTATGGCGTGTCTCATATTCATATAGTGATTTTGAGACGTTAAACCCCACATATCAATCAAATCAATCTTTAATCGCTGCCGCGTGGTGCTTTACTCAAATGCAATAACGATTGTCTTTAACAGTTTGGCTGGATAGATTTTAAGCATTTCTGGGTGAGGTGTCTCATCTAGGCATTTTAAATAATTTAGCCTTTCACATGAGCTCTACCTATATCTAATGAAACAGTAAACCTTTTATGCAGAAGCAAGGTATTTGCATTGGATCATTTACTGCGCCTGTTCTTAGGAATTTATTTCCAGCCAGCACTTCCTCGACGTGTCTTAAAGGCACTGAAGTTTCCAGATATTTTATATACGTGAATGACTGCATGTTTTTTTATCAGTGAGAAGTGTTTTTTCAAATCGTAAGCCACAAATAAGTTTTAAATGGCATGGGATTGCTTGCGTTCACTTGTGCTTACCCACAACCTTTCGAGTGAATATTTCACAATTAATCAAGTTCATCAATGTACGGTTTCATTTCCAGAAAACGCACAAGTGATGGCCTTGCAAACCGAGGGTTAGGAATCCACTGTTACCTTTGCACTCTTCCGAATTACTTCTGGTAAAAAGGAGAATTTTCGTACGACAATTCGTTGATGGAGCCCTTAGAACATCTCACTCTCATCTTTTCGCGAAGAGCCTGCAATGCGTAAAAATACTCGCCTGAAGAAAGTAGATTATCCCGATCACTTTGTATCGTTTGAAGAATAACTGTTAAAAAATGTGGTTGATTCCTCCGTTATGAGGATCAGTATAAAATGACGGTAAATTGTGTCCTAACAGAAGTTCAACATCGATAATGGTAAACAACCTAATATAGTCCCGTGTGACCAAAAACGTATCGAGCCACTGAAAGCCATCGGAGCAGGCCTGTTACACCTATAGCTAAATATTGACACGAAGAAAGAGATTGCACCCTATAACATACCGAACATGTTGCTTAAGAGATATGCTGAGTGGGAGACTAAATACTTTTGCCATAGTTTTTATAATAAATTAGTGACGCGCCCACTTTTTACTGAGCGGAAAAGTGCTATAAATATTCTTATGCAAAAATGTGATTCCACAGCACCAGTGTTTATTTCAGGCCTATTTTTTAACATCCCCTATATGTAAAATTCTAGGGCACACAGTACTTCAAAACATATACATATACCTTGAACAGCAATCCATTTTTTTTCACCCTATCAGCATGGCTGCCATCGTGGTCTTTCAACAGTCACACAGCTACTGGAAATGAAACACGACATATCATAAAGTTTTGATATTAGGAAACAGACCTAATTTTATTGGACTACTCTAAGTCTTCTGATTATTTCGCTTGAATGTAGGAAGCTCGAATGTAGAACGCTTTAATGTAGGATAAGTGAAGACCCTATTTTGAAGTGAATGGAGAACTACCTGAGGCAACGCTTGAAATTTTGTGAATATCAATAATGAAAATTCCACTTTAGCACCTGTAACCTCGGGAGTCCCCCATGGCAGTGTGCTAGGTGCTGAAGCTAAGCGGCATTTGACCTAGTTGAAACTTCTTGATAAAAATATTTGCGCAGGCTTACAGGCAGACGGGGATTCCGCCCGTTTGTGTTCTCTTGAGTGTCCCCATAAGCCGTCGCGAAAATTTCAAGATACTTAGCTGTTTTATTTCTCATGTACATCGGTAATTTACTTTACAGAATAAACGTTAACACCTGGTTATTCCCTTCTGATTGTATATTGTACAAAGCAATAATTTCCGCTGATTAATATCATGTGCTAGAATACATCAAGGCTCTGGAATCTGCCTTTTCCCGGCTGTGAAACATGGTAACCGAGTTTAAATGCCAAATTAATTTTCACTCTTACTGACTTACTACACAAAAAGAAATATCCAAAATTACTTGCATTAAAAATGACACAACACTCACCCTTGTATTCGAGCATAAGTATTTAGGCAATGCTTTAACACGTGGTCTTTGATGAGAAAGTCATATCAACAATGTAAGGTCATGTGCTCCAAAGCGACTGTTTTATAAAACGTCTTCATCTGACGCCCCCAGATACAAAGCTGCGGGCATACAAGATGCTGATTAGACCAGTGTGAGTATACGCAAATATTGCTTGGTTTTCGTTTACAAAAAATAATCACAAGAATGGAAGTACTGCAGAAAAAAGCAGTGACATTTGTTTACATATATTTACAACACAACGCATCCTCCTTTTGATTTTCTAATCATAGGTGGTGTAAGAACACTACAAGACATGACGAAAATAACAACGCTAATGTTTCGGTTTCAATTAGTTATTTGTACATAAACTCTAAACATTAACCCGTCGCAAATAATTTCATTTAGTAGTTCTAGGTTGACATGTTACAAGTACTCTCAAGCTACTAATTCAAACTAATTCACTTCTAATTCAAATTGCTTTAAACCTCCATTTTTCACGCGAGCGATGAAAAGATGCAACCGAGTCCTGCTCTTACTAATGCCTCATCTTTAAATGTGTTCTTAGAAATGACCGAAGTCAATATACATGCTAAACAGTTTCTGTGAACTTCATTGTTGATCTTTTTTGTTTTTTGTATCTTCTTCTGTTTCTCTATTTTTTTGCTTCTTTGTAACTTGTATTATGTATGCCCTCCCTGCAATTGTCTTCTATTGAGATCGGCAGTATTGCTAAAAACGTTGAATGTATTCCGCGCAATGTTAAAATGAAGCTTGCATAATATGCAGCGGTAGCAATTATTAAAAAAGTTCTTGTTGTAACTGTAGTATCAAATGATGAGAACGTAATTATACAAAGTTGAAACAGCCAGAACAGCGTCACTGGCTGTACGCAGAACTTGGGCAATGGTGAGCATTCTGTGGCGTTAGAAAAACAAAAGGCACGTCTTATCTCCCTTGTTGTCCTGGCCGTGATTTTCTCGGGACAAGCGTATCCTGGAACGCGGAAGCAGACGCCAGTAAGGCACGTTCACACTTGGCCTCGAAGAGACCCAAAGCGGCGAAACTCACCGGAAATTCACTTACTTCACCACCTAAGCAGCCAGAGAAGCACTCCGCGGGGCCGACACGGAAAAATTAGCACGAAACCAATTTCCCCGTCAAGCGAAAGCGGATCCGCTTTTCGCTTCATGGCTGTGGTTGGATTGAGCTCAAACCATGTGATCTAACGAGCCGGCCGCAGCTTGAACATGGCGTCAAAGGCATCGGCGGTGGCTCGCTTTGGCTCAAGTCAGTAACTACCCTTGCAGCATGACAAAGCTTGACGGTGACCAGTTCAACGAGAGCGAAGAACGCTGAATGTCGACGGTGTGGCCGCAGTGAGTCGGCCATTTTCACTCGATGTTTTGTTAGGGTGAACTTTGCATGCAAATATTTCTTACTATTCTTTGTATAGAAGAAAGAGCCAGTGTGTTCAACCAAAAAGATCAGAGTGACTAAACACCATTACTATGTAAAGAAGAAAGCGTCAGCGTCAGCAAAACATGTGTTATTATTGGTTTCTTTCCTGGCCATATGTATCCGGGCACGGCACACACTCATCCGAATGGCCACGCATGCAAAGGCCAGATAGTCCAGGCGTTGGATATTTAGGGTGAACCAGTGTCTAACTGGAAGGAAGAGAGAAACAAAAGTGACAAGACAGGAATGTTGACCAGAAAGACATCTGGCTGGCTACCTTACACTGGGAAATTAGGGAAGGGGTACAAAAGATGGAAAAGAGGGAAAGACAGTAAATTACCTGCAGCGTGTAAAACTCCAACGCATTCAGAGGCGTTCGCACAAACAAGTCGTCCTCAAGAAACACGTAAAAGAGGGCATTCACTGCCTTATGCGCTGTAGAGAGATGTGAATGGTGCTTGAATAGCACCTTCACGAAGAAAGGCCAATCATACAGTCTCCACAACGCGTTGACAAATACTTGTCGTTCTTAGAAAATTGAGGACAGTGGCACACACTTGTTTGATGTTTTAATCGGGGCCGCAGACATCGCATGCCACACTGTCAGTCATTCTGATTAACGTGGTTTAAGCTTTCGTGAACGCAACTGACTTTAATCTATAAACAAAAACAACGTCGTGCACAGAGAATTTATATTTATTGAAACAGCTATTTAAAGCTCAGGGCCACATACCGGCATGCACACAAAAACCATTGTAACACTTTTTGGTTAGTTGGATCATATCTACAGGAGGCGTTTCAACAGCATAAAGGTCAAGTTCGCGGCGGAACTCTTGAGCGAGCCTGTGTCACAAGATACGTCAGTCATGATTGCTATTGGTAAGTTACCTGCGACTGCCACATCTACTGCAGATTTCACAGAACAGCTGGGCAAGCTTTTTGATTGCCTCACTAGCAAAACTGCCACTGCCAGTACTCTTGGCAAAATGAATTATGCTCTAACTGCCACCTCAGAACACCTGCCGTTTTTACAAGAGGCAATCAAATGGATATAGTGCTGCAGACTTGACTGCCCTATGCAGCCGCACACTATCCGTGGCTGGCCAGTCACCATACAGGCTGTTATTATGCTGTGGGACGACCATCTTGAAAACTTTCCTTGCTTCCTGAGTCATAACCTGTAAGATGACTTACTGCAGAATCTATTCGTCAGTTTTAAGCAAAAGAATGGCTACAATGAGCTGCTGATCTGTTTCAATTTATTGCTGCGTTGAAACTGGTCTTAGTAGGAAAAACGTCAAACCTGTCGTCGTGCAAGAATGACGAAGTTGTGGACTCGCACCTAGTTGCATGGTGGTCATTAGATGAGCCGCTAGCTCAGCAGGCTGTGGTAACAGAAACGCTTTTCGCAAACGAGACCTCAGATGAAGACCTTCTTGATATTTTACAAGACAACGACAACGAGAGAGCATCAGGTAGACGATGAAGACGATGAATGCGTTCGCTCTCGTGTTGTTGTTGCTGTTGTTACTCTATCTTGGCCTCAGCTGCCTCTCACTCTTCTTGTATACTTCGTTAATATAATTATTACTATCGTACTCTCCCCCCGTGACATTTGGTGGAGGTGCTGGGTACAAAACAATATAACAGGGCTCCGCAGTGGCCGACGTTTACATTTTTCCACAATGGCAAACCGGGGACCCGCTCCCGCCGAGGCGACCACAACAACTATTGTCCTTCCGCAGCTAAAAGATTCTGCTACGTTATGTGGCACTGATGATGTCGACATTAAAGAATGTTTGCCGTTGTATGAACGTACAAGTAGGAATTATTGCTGGGATGAAACTCCAATGTAGACGAACATCCTGTTCTACTTGAAAAGGAACAGAAAAAGTGCGGTTCTAGAACTACGACGAAGAAATTGGAAGCTGCAATGCGTGCAAGTAAGATGCGCACTTTTTCCGGCAAGTCTTTGGGTAGAAATGCAGTGGCGAAGAAGGAGTCGGCACCTCGTGCGCAAACGTCAGCAAAGTCCTACGTGACTTACATACAGGGCGCACTCTTCTTTTGCTGAAAAGCAGACAACGGCATGGAAGAATTCGTGAAAGTAGCACACATATTGAAAGGCTTCGAAGATGTTACGTTCAACCTCCTCAAAAGCAAGGACTGCAACACGGTTGAAGCCATCATTAAGGAGTGTCAGCGTTTGAAGCCGCAAAAAGTAGACGTATCGCCCACCATTTCACTCGACTTCCAACCACAACAGCAACCTGGCCGTGCGAAGACAGGCCTGCACAACAAACGCCGTCAACTGCAGAGCACGAAACCAAACTCATCAGACGCAAATTTGAAGCTCTGTCTACTGCGTCCACGTGCTCCCATGCCTATGAATCTAGCCCTCAGTGCCACTGGTACATGCCATTGTGCGAAAAAAGCTTTCCAATGCTGGACGAGCCTCCGAGTGCACTTCAGCTCCTTCTCAGCCGATGGACCGTCGTCAACCCCTTGTTTCGTATGCCCAAAGCTAAAACCTTCCGGTGTACCCTCGCAATACAGTCGAGTGGAGGACTGCTAACGGTCGTCTGATTTGTTTCTACTCCCACTGTATCGGGCACGTGGCCCACCATTGCAACACCTGGCGGCATTGGCATCAGGCATCCTATTCGTACAACCATCGCCCAGGCAGTGATCATGGACACTTTCAACCTCACCGGCAATCACCTTAGGCCACCGGTGAAGCAATTATTTCTATGCTGCCATATCGTCGTCGTTCTCCATCTTCGCACGCTCACCAGTTCCATTCACCACTCTCCCGTCGTCCGTCATCTCGTTCGCTCCTATTTCGCTGACCAACGTCGACGACTTACCACTTGGCATGGGAAACCTAGATGATGCAGCTCCCGGAGGTGATGCCGCATCAACCACTTGCCTGCCAAGTCCTCTGAGCATGCTGCCGACTAGACGCAACCTTATAGACATTGAAGTAGACGACACGCTCGCCGTTTCACTTTTGGACACAGGGGCTCACATATATCAGTGATGAATTCAGAACTTCATGGCTGCCTTAAGAAAACTTAACGCCACCCACAGTACTTTCCCATGTCGCCGATGGTGGCATGCTTCCCATGCTTGGAATGTGCTCCACGCGTATAAGTGTGACCGATAGCTCCACGACAGCACTAATTGCTGTGCTCGAGAAATGTTCCCATGAACGTATCCTTGCAATAGACTTTTTATCCGCCCACTGTGCCCTTATTCATTTCAAAGCCGGATTCTTTAACTTGATTTACCGTGTTACCATGAAGACCCGACACAAGCTCAACCACGTCTGTGCACTGTAGATCACGTTTACCTAGCACCTCAATTAGTTATCTACGTGAACTTCATGTGTGTTTCTCCTGTACCCGACGGTGCGTACATGTTGAAACCTATTTCTCACGTTTTGCTGGCCAAAAATGTTGCCATGTCTCACACACTTTTGACAATGATTGGAAATACAGCAGCTCTTTCGATCCTAAATTTCAGATAGCGTGCTCAAGTTATCCTAGATGGTACGACTTTGGTAAAAGTCTCTTCTATTGATGCTGCCATTTCGGCGTTCAATGCAAAATTTTCTTTGTCTTGTAGTCTATTCTCCTCTTGGCAGAGCGCGGCGGAAGCCATCAGTGTCAAGATGATCGCCCCTGACCTTCTTCCAGCACAGACAGCTGACATCTGGAACCTGCTGAAATCATGCCGTGATATATTTTATTTTGTAACCACCCTTTGGGTCAGACATCCTTTGTAGCTCATATGATCAGCACTGGAAAACACGCCGGCACCATCCGACGACACCCTTATAGAGTCTCTAATGCCGAGCGGCTGGTTACCCAGCACGAAGTTGAAAAAATGCTCACAAAAGACGTCATCGAACCTTCAAGCAGTCTGTGGGCATCGCCAGTCGTGCTAGTCAAGAAGGAAGATGGCAGCTGGCGCTCCTGCGTAGACTACCGTCACCTAAACAAAGCAACACGTAAGGACGTGTATCCACTGCCACGGATTGACGATGCTCTCGACTGCCTACATAGGTCTACCTACATTCATCTATCGAATTTACGATTAGGATACTGGCAGTTTTGTGTCAATCATCAAGACTGCAATACAATCGCATTCACTACACCATATGAACTTTTACAGTTCAGAGTTATGCCATTAGAATTTTGTAACTCCCTATCTAAATTTGATAGTATGATAGACTGTTTCCTGTGTGGATACAAATGGTCCACACGCCTGTGCTATCTCGATGTCGTCATTGTATTTTCACCTACAATTGACAGCCACCTCAGCCGACTTTGGGCTGTTCTTGAGGTTTTCCGGACAGCAGGACTTCAGCTCAACTCTTGCAAATGTTGCTTGGCTGTCGGAAAATCACTGTGCTGAGCCATCTTGTCAGTGCTCGAGGCGTGCAACCTGATTGTGACAAAATTGAAGTTGTCGAAGAGTTTTTCGTACCTCGTTCCGCAATGATGTACGGAGTTTTATCGGCCTGTGTTCTTACTTTTGGCGTTTTATGAAGAATTTCGCTGACGCTGCCCGACCACTTACGGAACTACTGCAGAAAAACATGCCTTTTTATTGTGGTACTGACCAAGCAACTGCTTTCAGCACCCTTACAACATTTCTTACTTCCCCAACCATTTTGGTCTAATTTGACCAGTCAGGCCTTTGTTTGAATGTTTTACCCATCAGGCCCTTGTTGGATGTTACGAAACAACTAAGAGATTGGTCTAGGTGCCGAGATTTGATGGAAAATAACAAATGTAAGATGACTGAGTGGAAGCACATGTTTTTATCAAAGCCAGAAAGCTAATATTGACACCTCTGTCCTGAAGCAATGTGATTATAAATTTCAGCTTTCGAGACCCGAAACGAAGACATTGAAGGTAGATCTTTATTAGAATAAAAAAGTAACCGTAGCTCAAGAGACGTGCTTGGCCTTGAACGTTGCGGATCACTTGGGGAAGGGTGAGAAAGACATCTGAGAGACGTTTCTGAACTTGTCTGCCTGGGCAACTAGGTGCCGGCTGCAACAGAATTTTCTGATTTCATTAGATTGAGAGATGTTACTCCGGATCGAAAAATGAACCTGACTGCATGTCCCAAGAGAAAACAAAAAAGCTGGTTTAAAACTGAAATCCGAAATAAATGAAAAGCTTAAATATTACGGCCATTAGTGTCTACGTTGGCCTCGCCTATACCTTGGGTGCCATATAAATGGAGAGTTTTGCGACTCTGCACTCATTACCAGACGTTAAATAAACAAGCAGACACACTTCTTTTTTCAATACCAGGAATCAATGAAATAATACAAGGAACCAATGCTTACAAAATTTTTTTCACGTATAGGCCACTGCAAATAGTTTTGTCAGATTCCACTGGAAGAGAAATGTACACGGTCACACCGTTTGACGTGTTCGAACACAATAATTTGTTTTTGTGAAGAAAAAAAAGTGCCACAAGGTTCGGAAACATGACGAATAGTGTTCTCAAGCCATTCTTTGGATTGTCCTGCAACGTGTTTGTAGATGAGGTCGTAGTATATTCAAAAGAATAAACGTCACACGCAAAGGACTTGAATTTTTTTTGCATGCAATACATGATGCCAAAGTGAAAGTGAAGTTTCAAAAAGAGAAATTTGTAAACAGAAGATAACATTTCTCGGACGCACTTTCACCGGATTCACAAAGAGCACAAAAAAAGAGTCCGTAGAACACGTACGACTGATGAAGAAGCCAGGCAGTATACACGCAATCAGTTTGTCTTAGCCTCGCAAGACTTTTTGAAAGTCACCTAAAAGATTTTGCTGCACGGAGGAAGCCGCTAAACACCTTGCTCCGTAAACACAGATTTTGTCTGCACGCAAAGATATGAGAAGGCATACAAAGATTCCGCAAGTCGCGAGATCAAATCCCGGCTGCGGTGGCTGCATTTTTGATGGAGGCGGAAATGGTGTAGGCCCATGTTCTCAGATTTGGGTGCACGTTAAAGAACGCCAGGTGGTCGAAATTTCTGGAGCCCACCACTACGGCCTCTCTCATAGACATATGGTGGTTTAGCGACCTCACTGAGTTCCATTTCATCCCATCTAACACCCTCTAGCTCCTCGAATAGTACAGCTAGACTTGCCTCACTAGATAAGGTTCTAGCGTTAAACGTTGCCAAGTTCAGGCTCCAATGGCGGCCCGTCCGGACCCAGAGAGTCTTGGCACCCTCGGCTGCGTTAGAGATCTGTACGCCGCCGTGGTCAGCTGCTTCTCAGCTGCTGGGAATGGAGGGCCGTGTGCTAATTTACGTATGCATGCGGGAAGTAGTGGCCAGATACTGTACCAGGGTAGCCCATCCTTCACTGGTGATAGGACCTAATGAGATTTGGAGGACAGTTGAGGCATGAACAGTTCTACAGATTGGGCACGTCTTTGCTACCGTGGCCTGCCTGACAAAAGAAAACTCGGCGTGGGGTTCCTTATCCACAGAAGTATACCTGTTAACATGGAAGAATACACCATTAATGAAAGGGTGGTAGGTATCGTAATCAAACTCAATAAGAAATACAAGATGAAGGTGTTTCAGGCTTGCGCACATACATCCAGCCACGATGACGCTCTAGCTGTATGATTCTATGAGGACGAGGAGTCGGCAATCAGTAAGGTAAAAACGCGGTATAAAAATGCTGATGGGTGACATCAACGCCAACATGAAGAAGCAGGCTGGAGGAAAGGTAGTTGGAGAATATTTCATCGGTACTCGTAATTCCATAGGCGAGTCATTAGGAGCACCCACCGAACGCAATGATTTGCGGATCTTGAACAACTTCTGTCGAAAACAAGGAAATCGTAAGTGGACAAGGAGAAGCCCTAATGGCGAGAAAAAAGAACGAAATAGATTTTATACTTTGTGCACACCCTGGCATCGTGCGGGATGCGGAAGTGCTTGAAAAGGTACGACTTATTAACCATAGAATGGTAAAGTCTCGAAATCACCTAGACTTTAAGAAGAAAGGACATGAACTGATACGCAAGAAGCCAATCAATGCGCTAGCAGTGAGGGAAAGTACAGGAAGTCGGAGTCTCACTTCAGAACAGATATTGTGGTATTGTCGAGGAAACCAGCCTTGGCGTTGATGCAATGACTGATAATCTGACGAGTATAATTATGAAGAGGGCAGTGCAAGTTGAATGTACGGTAGTTAAACTGGACACTGGCAAGCCGGGAGACGAGGAACCTAAGAAATTTTAAAGCACGAAAACCTCAGACACAACAGACAAAAGAAAACTGGCAGAGCTTTCGAATTTGATAAATTAGCGTAGTATGTCTGATGTAGGAAGGTATAACACGACGAAAATTGAACACGCTCTAAAGAATGCAGGAAGCGTCAAAGCAGTGATAAGGTAACTTGGGATAGGCAAAACAAAATGTATGCGCTAAGAGACAAAGAAGGCAAAGTGACTACAAATATGAATACGATAGTTAAAGTAGCAGAGGAGTTTTACAGAGATCTGTACAGTAGCCGGGACAACTATTACCATAAAGCCGGGACAAACTATGACCATAACGCAAGAACTTGCAATGACCCAGATGACATATCTCCAATAATGACAGATAAAGTTAGAAAAGCCTTCGAATAGAATGCCAAGAGGTAAAGTGGCTACTGAGGATCAGCTAACATCAGATCTGCTCAAAGATGGAGGACAGATTGTGTTAGAAAAAAGTATAGCTACCCTGTTTATGAAATGTTTCCTGACAGGGAGGGTACCAGAATCTTGAAAGAATGCTAACATCATCCTAATACATAAAAAAGAGAGAATACAAAGACTGGGGCAATTAAAGGCCCACCAGCTTGCGCTTCGTCGTAGGCAAGCTATTTACAAAGGTACTTGCTTACAGCACTTAGACATTAAAACTCAATCAACGAAAAGAACAAGCAGGATTTTGAACATGCTACTCAACATTAGACACATTCATACTATTATTCAGGTAATGGAGAAATGCTCTGAATATACCGCGAACCACTATGTATAGCCTTCATAAAATATGAGAAGGCGTTTGATTCAATAGAAGTATCAGCAGTCGTGCAGACACTGCAGAATAAAGGTGTCAACGAAACATATATAAACATCCTATATAAACATCCTGGAAGAAATCTACAGAAAATCAGCTGCCACTATAGTTTTCCACAAAGAAAGCGACAGAGTACCTATCATGTAGTGTGTAAGACAAGAAGATACAATCTGCCCAATCCTATTTACCACGTGCGCACAAGAAATGTTCGGAGGTCTGGAATGGGAAGAATTACGAATAACAGTTAAGGAAAAGTACAGTCGGGCAAAAATGTAGCTTTTCTGCATGAGTGGCAGATATTTTTGTGTATATTTGCTATACCACTGAATAAAATTTCAAAAAAGGAGTGAACACATGTATGTCCAAAAAGCTCATATTCTAGAAGCAACTTTTTGTAACTTCGATCTGTAATACGGCACTGACAGATAAAAAAGTGCTCACTGCACGGAGTAGCTAAAGTTTTGGCCAACTCTACCTAAGTAACCTCCGCTATGCCGGTGACACTGCATTGGCGAGTAACTCTGGGGACGAGTTGCCACTCATGATTACTGAATTAGACAAGGAGGTGTGAAAGGTTGGTCCTAAATTTATTCTGTAAAAAAACGAAAGTAATGTGCAATGACCTCGGCAGAGGACAGCGCTTCGAGACAAGTAATAGTGCACTTAAAGTTGTAAAACACTACATCTACTTAGGACGGGTAAAAACCACGGAGCCAAAACACAAGATTTAAGTAACAGAATAATAATAATGGGTTGGAGCACATTTGTCAAACACTCTCAAATCATGGCTGGTAGATTGCGACAATCTCTCAACAGGAACGCGTATAACCGCTACATGTTGCTGGTACTTACCTTTAGAGCAGAAAGCTGGAGGCTTTCTGAGAGGGTTCAGCTCAAACTGAGAACGACGCAGCGAGTGATGGAAAGGAAAATTATAGGTGTAACCTCAAGGGACATTAAGAGAGCAGGTGGATAAGGCGAGAAACCGGGCTTAAGGATATCATAGTTGAAATCAAAAGAAAGATATGGACATGGGCCGGGAATGTAACGCATAGGTAGAAATAACCGCTGGTCATTAGGGATAACTGAAAGGATTTCCAGAGAAGGCAACTGGGTTGAGGGGTGACAAAAAATTAGGTGTGCAGGTTAGATTAGGAAGTTTGTGAATATAAAGTGGCACTAGCAAGCACAGGAACGAGTTGACTGGCGGCACACAGGAGAGCTATTTGCCCGGCATTGGATGTAGTCAGCCTGATAATAATGGTGATAAAGTTTAGATATGAGCCTCATCATCACACCTGGCACTCAACTATCGGACCGCAATGTTCCGTTGGAACATACAAAGAATACATCATGCTGCGGCGCAGGTGCTGTACTGTATACCAACGAAGAGCCACAAGTGTAAGCGAAGCGCGAATAAATGTGGTTGGATATTACATGTTTGCTTTGTTGAAGTCCGGCCACGCAACAGCATGACTGAAAGTTCAGCAATGGGCTGTGCAGCTAGTAATTACGTAACTTTGATGGGACCTAGAAGGCACGAAATTCATGCTCTGAACTTTCCATCTGGCCCTCACTCATTCGCTAAATGGTTCTCAACCGAAAGATCGGGTTGCTCGATCGATAAGTAAACTACAGCTGTTTGAGTTTGAAGGGGCACGCAGAAGCTGACAATATTTGTCAGACAACGATGTCATTTCTCGACTTTCAATTGTCGAGAACTGTCATAATGAGGAGAAAGGGAACTCACTTTTAATTAGTGCAGGCATACAAGAGCTAATGTATGTAGACGGAAAGTTTCACGCACCTGATTCCCTGATAACAAAACTCCTCGACCTTTATCACAAATGTTCGTAGTCAGAAGGGCAAGAAGTCTTTTGGCAAACAAACCGCAAAATGAAGAGATTTGTGGCCTGTCATCAAGAAACATATGAGCAAGTACGTAAGCTCTTGCCAAGCATGTCAAATGAATAATGCAGAATACAAGCAGAATATAGCGTGATCTTTTCCCGTGATTTCAATATCCTATTGGAAACCATACATGATTACGCCAAATTGATAAAGAATAAAAAAATCGAAGGAGTGAATAAAACTAGATTTCTTTTCGTGTGCTTTGAAAAATACTCAAGGATGCTAGAAACCAAGGTTGAAAATGCTACTGCTGTTCTATCACTCTGCAGCACCGACATGTTTAAAGAAATGGTGAACAAAAATAAAAAAAACTGACGAAATTTGAAATTTGACTCAGAAGATACAACTGTTTCAATAATTGTAGCATATTTCTCATATTTTTGAACAATTTGTGCTATTCTAGCAGATTATCAGTGCGCTGCGACTGCTCGCGAGAGTGAGCCGTGACGTGACCCTCACCGAGGCGCACACAGGATGCACGTGTTCTTGTCCTCTTCTTTTCATCCACCTCTCCTGTTATTACACTCTTTCCCATCCACAAAAGCGCTGGTGCTTTGCTGCAACCGGATGCAGTGTTCGCTGCTGTTGCTGTGCATACCAGTTCTGGGAACTGAAGTGGAAGATGAGCGAGTTGAGAGACGCGGGTGATGGTTGGCATTGTTGGCTTGTCGGTTCCGGGTGAGTTTGACGTGAGCAAACGTCACTTTTTTTAGTTAACAGCGCTGCTGCTGAACACGGCTATAGCTTTTGAAAAAAAAACGCAATAAATTCATCAATTTTCCCGTAATATCTGCTTGGAATGAAGTTTGTTTCTATGGATTCCAGGATCCAATCTATCGATTTGGCTGAAAACATTGACTGCAAAATTTTTGTTCAGGATCCCTTTAAAGCAGTGAAATATGTTGGATCAAATAGTGGGCTCGCAATCAAGGGTCAATCAATCGCAAAGTGAGCAAATTAAACATTGTGCTTATGCGCAGACCCTTTTACTGATAATAAGTGCTGCGCCGATGCCTGTCATAAGTCATCATCATCTCGTTTTGTGTCATAGGCAAGCAGCGTGCATATACTTCGTTGTCTGCTAAGCAAACCTGTTCTGCGTCGGTTGCTGACCTGACTCTGTCACTCTGTCAACCACCACAACAGCGGTGACGAAGAGTCGCGCTGCCATTTCTGGGCGCTGAATGTTGCTACCATTACCGAACGTTGATGGTCATGGCCATGGCCACTAGACTTGGCATCGCAAGTTCTCACGAAACTCAAGATAAGTGGCAGACTTACTTAACTTGAGAAATTTCTGGAACAAAATATATTAACAAAAACGATAAGAAAAAAGGCGCTTTTGATTTCGACGTTATAAGCGAAGGTGGTAGGTGTTCTTGTCGGACGCTGCGCTCCTCGTAAAGAAAATCAGCTGAGTTGCCCAGAAGTACCCGCTTTCATATATACCCACTTTGCGTCGAATTCTAATGTGGTTTCCGCAAAACAAAAGTTCTTTAATAGAGACCAAACTGCAACTAAATCTGTCCGAGACCATGTTGTTGAGCTCCTGAAGCTGGCAGATAAATGTGACTTCGGCACCAGCCTTGACGATATGTAACGTAATCGCATTGTCGGTGGCATCCGAAATCACGCGAAGCAAGAAACGCTGCTCGAAAAATGAGAGCTCAAGATAGCTGAATGTGGAACGATTGCTATGGTCATTGAAGATACTCTGCAGGAAGCTGCCCTCACAACAGAGCAATGTTTTCGCTGTCGAAAGCAAGTTCAAGTAACAAAAAAACTGCTCCTAATTCAGGCATGCAAGTTGGCGCTGCAAGATGCAAGATGCAAGATTCAGGCATGCTTCTGGCATGCAAGATGGCGCTGCAGCTTACGCAGTTCAGTGTGGGAGTGCCGCATCTGAAGAAGATGAAAGTGATTTTTCAGCAGTGTTCAAAGTACTACCAGAAGTACAGGAGAAGTAACATCTTGTGGAGGCGTTTCGCAATTTCAAGCATTGGGGGGGAAGGCTTAACAAGATCATTAATATAGGATCCCCAATATTGATAGTCTCGCACGAAGTGTCTCGCAAACATTGCCTGAGCTGGTCACGTTTATCGACATCCAAACAGACGCTCAGCGGCTACCTAAGCAAGCTGCCCATTGGTGGTCAACTACATCTTCAAGGCCAGTTAGCAGGCTAAAATGCCCCTGTCACCCTGATTGTTATAAGGTTTTCTGGTCCTATGGTTTGCGGAAGGTATTTAATCCAAGCATTGTCAATACATCTGTTGCATTTTCTCGCAATAGCGAAATCGGCGTCAGGTGCTCATGACAGCCTCTGTATAATTTCCTGTACTTTTTGAAACTGGGTTCAGCGGAATGCAATCGCTTTTTTAAAATGCATCCTTTAAGAAGGTGCCCAACCCCGTTTCCAGAAAGTGCAGCCTATTCCTTACCCTCTTGGTGTAAAAGATGAAACGGAGCGGGAACGCTTAATCAGTGAAGGCGTATTATCACGTTTAGCACATTCCGAGCGGATGGCACTAACAGCGCTGGTATACTGATAAAGGACGGGTGCCTCTACTGCTTCGGTGACTTTAAAACCGTATTTGACGCTGCGTGCATAACTGACTAGTATGCACTACGTATCACTGAGGTTATTTTCACTTCGCTTTGTGGGGGATCTCTTTTTGCTGCATTGGATCTGAAAGATGCATATCGCCAGTTCCCCTTGGGTTGGAAAGCGAAGAAGCTAGCCGTGATAAATACGCACAAGCGACTCTTTTGCTGCAACCATCGTCTGTTTAGAGTTGCATCGGCTCCAACCATTTTTCAATAGCACATGGAAGCTGTCGTGGCAGTGTTCTCAAGCAGTGCAAGTTTACTTTGACGACATATTATTAGCAGAACAAGAAGACGGTAACGACTTTGTGCTCCAGTATATTATGCGCCAGCTGCAGGAAAATGGTGTCTAGCTGAAGACAAAAGAAGTCAATTCCGTAAAGATTCGATCGTAAACTTCGGAAACTTGATCGACAAAAACAGCTTGCACTCATTGGAAAAGAACTTTGAAGCCATACGCCATTTACCACGCCCTATGAATGTAATCAAGCTGCACTCAATTTTGGGTCTGTTGTCTTATTATCCATGCTTCTTACCACACATGTCAGCGTATTGGCCTCCCTTGTATACTCTGCCCGTGATGAGGCCATACATGGGACGGGGGAAAAAGGAAAATTCGTATTTTAAGTTTAATATTGATTAAAAGGCACTAAAAATGAAGTCACAAAGAAGAAACACACACACACACACACTCACACACACACACGCACACACGCACACACGCACACACGCACACGCACACACACACACACACAGCCCCGCCGCGGTGGTCTAGTGGCTAAGGTACTCGGCTGCTGACCCGCAGGTCACGGGTTCGATTCCCGACTGTGGCGGCTGCATTTCCGATGGAGGCGGAAATGTTGTAGGCCCGTGTACTCAGATTTGGGTGCACGTTAAAGAACCCCAGGTGGTCAAAATTTCCGGAGCCCTCTACTACGGCGTCTCTCATAATCAAATGGTGGTTTTGGGACGTTAAACCCCACAAATCAATCAATCACACACACACACACACACACACACACACACACACACACACACACACACACACACACACACACACACACACACACACACACAGTGCTACTTTCAACACTTCATTTTCAAAGGATATCTGTAGGGCCAAAAGTGTGAGCACATCTTCTGCGCAGTAGAACAAGATCATTGCTAGGCACCACCACGGACGCAAAAAAAAACCTCCTTTTCCGCGCCATAAAGGGCATGCTATTACAAGTTTCACCCTGCTGCTAAATATCCAATCTTCCCTGCTTCCATTATTTGACGTGCTAGTGATTACTACTTATTGCGATGCATTTTGTAGCATACTCTGAGCGTATCTATCTATCTATCTATCTATCTATCTATCTATCTATCTATCTATCTATCTATCTATCTATCTATCTATCTATCTATCTATCTATCTATCTATCTGTCTATCTATCTATCTATCTCTCTATCTACACTGTAAGCAAGAATTATCCGAGTTTGGGCTTTCCACGGCTCATGACCTCTAAAAACTCTCTCATGTTTAAAATTACCACCCCGTGTTGGAGTAAAAGGTAGTATTTGACATAGTTTTACCACCAGCTCAGAAGTACGTAGTAAAAGTGTGTCAAAATCTAGTTTTACCTCGTGGGGAGTTTTCTATCACGTGATTTTTAAACTGCGTTTCGGAGTTTATTACCATGTGAATACAAGCTGCAGCTGCTTCAGCGGCTTTTGGCCCAAAACCCTCTGACTGACGCTCTCACTGAAGTGTGGCAGCTTGGGCTAGTTGGTATGGCATTACGATAGTTATAGCGCGAGAACAAAACGACGACACAGAGACAAGAAAGGACTCGAAAGACACGAGCGCTAACTTCCAACTGAGTTTATTGCGCAGAGCACGAAAGTATATAGAGAAGACAGTAACCATGTGATAAAAATCATGTGGCACAAAGAGCAGAACATGAGTAAGAGAAAAGCAAAGAAAAAACAAAAAACAAAAGCACAGAAAAATGGCAAAAAACATTTATAAGAAAACGAAACAGAAAAGTAAAGATAATATAACTACTTGCGCGCACCGAAACCTTCGAGGAGCCTGAGTTCCTTTCCGGACTGAGCCATGGAGGGCTTGCTAATACAAGGCTCCCGTTCGCGTGCCATCTGCGCGGCCTCGTTAAAGACTTGGGTGCGCTCATCTCTGTGCTTGTACAGCGTCACTGTGTCCTTGAAAAGGGGCGCACCATTGCACTCAGTGCAGTGCTGAGCAAGAAAATCATCTTTCCCGTTTCTAACATTGTTAGCATGTTCTCTCAACCAATCGTTCAGACACCTTCCGGTCGTTCCGGCATAACAAGAACCGCATGAAAGGGGGGTCCTATAGACAATTTCGCGGAAGCAGGCCGCATACCTGTTTCTATGCTGAACTCTGCATTCCCTTAATGACTGCGTTTTCAGGGGGTTTGTAGATTTAGTGAGGCTGATTAATTTGAATGGTGCCGAGAACAGGACACGACCTCCAACAAAATTTCCAATTTTTTTGAGCCTATGTGATATCTGGTGTTTGTATGGAATCACGGCTATCCTTTCGCGTTCTGTATCCGTGTTGATCGGATTTTGTTGCTGCCTCTGCTCTGCCTATTAGTCCGCAGGATAGTCTCAGCAACGGAAGCGATAAACGCATTGGGGAAACCCGAAGCATTAAGCCGGGAAACTTAAGCTTTGAAGCTCGCAGAGATATTGTGGGCGCACGACCTATTTAAGGCATTCCCAAGACAGTTTCGTGCTATGCCTCGCCTAACTAACTTGCTGTGAGCGGAAGAAAAAGAAAGTAGAGGTTTCTGCGCACGTGGTTCAAAACACCAACAGGTGTGCTGGGAGCTGAAAACCAGTCTTAATTCCAAAAAGCGTAACTTGTCATTCTCGGGCATTTCAAGTGTGAACACAAGAGGTTTTAAACAATCTTCGACGACACATATTGTTTGAGTCGCAAACGAGTGGAACATTGAAGAATTACCATTCAGAAGAACCAAGAAATCATCAACGTATCTGGATACTTTGACGACATGCGAGCCTTCTAACATTTCCTGCAGTTTTTTGCCCTTTTTTGCCAATAGAAGACCACTGAGTAGAGGTGCTATGCATGAGCCGATTGAAACACCCTTTTTCTGCAGATAAATTCAATCATTTCATTGAACGAAAGTAGAGGTAAGGTACAGCAAAACCAGGTCAACAATATCTCGCGCACTGATGCCAGTTTTTATTAGGAAGTTCAATTTCCCCCAAATTTCTATGTTATCCCTTATACATTCTAATTCCTCATCATGAGGCAGAGAGTAGTATAGGTCGTTTATGTCAGTTGAAAAACCAAAAAGATTAGATTGATTTGACTGTTTCAGTAATTCTATCTGAGCCTGCGAGTTTTTGATCAAAAATGGGTCACCAATCTTAGACACTTTAGATGGGTCTGAATAAACAAGCTGAGTTGCTTTTGGCGCGTACCACTTTCTGTCACAATAACACGGAAGGGCATGTCAACCTTATGTGTTTTGGCAGAAAAAAACACGCTGAGCCCATTTTTGTCACTTCTCCTAATGTGCGGCGCCAACTGTTGCAACTCTAGTTTACGACACATTTCCTCGACCTGCGTTTTTACTCTATTTAGACGAATGTCGGTACAACATTTGAAAACAGAGTCGATCGCTGTGTCCACCTTTTCTAGGTACAAACAATTAGGAAGAACGGCGAAACCGCCCTCCTTATCTGATGGCACGACACAAAGTTCATTGTCTCTAAGAAACTTGCATGACCAAGTTTCTTAGAGACAATGAACTTTGTGTCGTTCGGGAAACGAGAAAGATAGTTTTCTTGCTCAGCACTGCACTGAGTGCAATTGTGCATTCATTTTCAAGGACACAGTGACGCTGTACAAGCACAGAGATGAGCGGACCCGAGTCATTGTCGAGGCCGCGCAGATGGCACGCGAACAGGTGCCTTGTACTAGCAAGCCCTCGTGGCTCTGTCCGAGAAGGAACTCAAGTTCTTCGAAGGCTTCGGTGCGCGCAAGTTGTTAAATTATCTTTACTTTTCTGTTTCGTTTTCTCATGAAAGTTTTTCTTTGCCGTTTTTCTGTGCTTTTGTGTTTTTGTTTTTTTTTGTCTTTGCTTTTCTCTTACTCATGTTCTGTTCTTTGTGCCAAATGGTTTTTATCACATGGTTACTGTCTCCTCTATATATTTTCGTGTTCTGCGCCATATACTCAGTTAAAAGTTAGCGCTCTTGTCTTTCGTGTCCTTCTTGTCTCTGTGTCGTCGTTTTGTTCTCGCGCTATAACTATCGTCAAGCTCTCACTGAATCGTGATTGTACGCGAAGACCACAAATGTTTTTTTGTGTTTTTCAAAGTTTGGTACGGCATCATCGCGCCTCATGACTGACCTCGTGTGAACGCAGTTTTACTGGAACTGGAAGCAGCATGAACACAATGAGCGAGGAAAGCATTCTGTAAGCGAAAAAAAAGGTTGACGGGGGCACTCCGAGAAACAAAAAAACCTGCTGGAAAGTTGTTCTGCATATTTTCGCAAATTATTGGCGTTTGCTGTGCGGCGGCCCTGGAAACAGACGTTGGAAGAAGCTCAGAATATGTGTGTCCGGTTGTGCTGATGACTATGACGTGTTTCTTACCTTATCGAGCGACCGTGCACTTCCGAGTGCGAGCCTCCGAACCTATACGTCGTGGATACCTCGCTTTCGTGCTGATTCGCGAAGAGCTGCCAGCGGTGACAAAATTCAAGCTAGTGTCATCGTCCGTGGTTGCTTCCTGAAGAGTGACCAGTTACCGAAGCGATAAACTAAGGCTTCGCTTCGGCAACTGGATAAACGAAAGGCTTTCCTAGCAAACAAAGGAGCAACTGGGCCATTTTTCAAGGTAACCGCTGATTTCAAGAGACCGGAACCACCGTGGTATTTTCAGTTTGGACTGAAAGCTAAAACTCAAACCGGTTGTTGCTGCACCTTGCGAGGAGAAGTGGAGCCCGTTCGAGGAGAAGTGAAGTCCCAGAAATATGCAGTCAAGCAGTAACTTCTAGCAAAGGACGAGGGATTAATCGGCCACTCCTAATTCCCGCTCGTTTCATTGGATCGGCTTAATGGAGTGGTATGTTTCGACGATATGCTGTCAGGTCACTATATTGTCCTACCAGAACGCAGTCAGGCAAGTTTGGCACATGTACTGGGGATCCGTCTTTCGAACCTCACCCTACTTGGGGAAGAGTTCTTGAAAACCAACATTATCTTTGATCATCGAACGTGCGCAGAATCTGGGTGACATTTGCAAAAAGTTGGCGGAGTGCGTTCGTGACCATATTTGGTCATTGTGTAGACTGTGCCCTCTCCACGCGCATTGTGCGGTATGTTTCCCTGCCGTCGTGGGTGAAGCACCTCGACCATTGAGCACCGTATTGGCTGAAGCGGTGGACAATGCCCCCAGGGTTGACACCCCGGCGCTATATAATCGGAAGACCTTTGTATATTTAAAGTCCTTGTGTTCTAGTTCCTCTTCAGTTTTGCAAAGAGATGATACTTGATCACCTCCTTTCGAATTCTCAGTTACTAATCATGTAAGTAAACTGTTGTCATTCTTAAGAGCGCCTCATCCGACTTGTCCTAGAACGATGGCTCTTGACCAGAATGAGACCCGCGGGACCCGGAGTCGCAACAACTGGTGGCAGCGATGAAATAATGTCAATTCAGGTAGCAATGACTCGACGAAAGCAGACAGATGCTACGACCTTATCGACTTCGAGAGGCGTTTGGAGGACAATGGTTGGATGCTCCGAGCTTTATCCACTTGAGAGGCAGCCGAACGGCACTTCTGGAATGACACGAGGTCATCGACTGCGAGAGGCAACGGGAAGGCACTGCTGAGATGCACGACGTTAAAGGCATGACTGCGACCCGGGTGAGTGCTGGCTTTCTCTGTTAAGTTTTACCAGGCATTTACTAATATTAAATAAAAGCTGGTAGGGAGAATAGCTGTTTAGTCGCTGTGTAGCAGACTATAGTAGCTTGATTAAGCTACTATAGTCTGTGGGTGACGGCAAGGTTAACAGTGACAGAGCTGTTTTAGTCATTGAGTTAACAAATAACTTACGTCAGGCAGATATTTGTGACATAGCTCGTTTAAGTTATTTTCTGTCGGTGGGGGCAATGTTAACAGTGATAGAACAGGACTCCGTGTAAGAGCCTAAGGAATCTTTTGCAGACTAACTTAACAGGCAACTTGAGGCAAGGCAGATAACTAGAGCTGTTGGTTTTGTAAAGGTTAATTAGTTGCAAGACAAGAATCACTTGCGAAACAGAGAACGGTACTTGAAGCAGTCTTCAATCTGAAAGCCCAGCAAAACTTCAGGTGGCTAGCGATCTCGAGGGAGTGAAATCTGGATGTGTGTGACTCCCTAACAAGAACAAAACTCTAAGGGGAGATTGGCGAGACAGGGATACATAATAAGGAGTTATCAGGCTATGTCATGAACCTTAAGGAAAAAGAAGCTTCGGAGGTCCAGAGAAAAGAGGAGGCCGAGAGAGAAGCCGAAAATATACGTATACACGAGGCTGAAATGCAAGCATTAGAAGAAGAAAGAGATAAAGTGCAACGTGAAATTCGGGCACAGCGTTAGAAACGTCTTTGGCCGTGTACATGTTGGGTATGTGTAGAGCCCGAAAGGTGCAGTGAAGGGGCGAGTACGGGGAAGTGTGAATCACCGACAAAGCCGCTGTTTGCGAGGTACCACCCCAAAAAGGTACGCGTCTCTATCAGTGTGACATGGAAAGTGATCCTTCGGCGGAGAGAAAAGAGCAATAGGTCGTTGGTAGTGAAATTGCACCTAGGGAGGTACGCGAGTCTCCGATGGTACGAAAGTAGCTCATGTAGAGAGCGGGGTAGTGGGTTGTATTCAAACTGTAGCAAGTACAAAAGGTGTTACATGATGAGACCGAGGCTTCTTCCAGTAGCCCTGATGGAGTCATTTAACAGATTGAAGAGCTGAAGACTGCGCACGCGCCTCAGCAGGGGAATGGCCTTTCCAATCTTGAAAGGGAGGAAGACGGAGGTAGTCTTAAATGTAGCGAAGACACAACACTTATGAAAAGTGACAGTACTGCAAGAGAGGGCAAGCTACTGGTGAAAGTATTTCCTACAGATTGCGTGTGAAATGCCTCAGAGGGTGAGAAGGTACATTGCGATGCTGTCGTAGGTGTACAAACAGGCACGAATTCGGTGGAGGATTTTTTCGAGGAAAAGTATTATCCCATCAGCATTAACAGAGCTTGTGTGGTGTTAGAAACATACCTCGTGCTTTAGCATGTAAATGATCAGCCGGACGCTAAAAAAATACCTGGAAATCGAGAAGAAATAGAGTCTCCAAAACTTCAGATCTGTAATTAAGGTGGGCTCAGCATTTGGTTCTGTGAGGGGTAGCGCAGATAAATTGGCCTGACAGTGAATTCGAGTGGAGAAATCGAAGAGCAAAAGCTGCAAAAGGGTGGTTAACAGGCACACCTGTACGGTAAGATTGCCGATGACGCAACCAGGGAGTTCACAACAATCCAAGAAAGGTTGTACGTAAGCGTCACCGCGAAAGAATGAAGCAGGGTCGTGCGGAACCACGAAAGGTGGAGGCCAGTGAGGCGCCAAAGGGAAAACGGAAGGATCAGCCACCAGGCAATTCAACAAAACGTCCTCTGTGCAGTAGGATCAGGTGAAATTTGCGAGAGAGGAGTAGCGGAAAGGGACGCGTATCGCCAAGGAGGAAAGCGCGGTCTAAAAGAACAGGTTAGCGTCGACAACAATGTCGAAGAGTTCCTGTAAAGGCTGCTGGTTTTAAATTCAGGGTTAAACCAAACGACAAAGGACAATGGCGAGTATTTCTACCACACTTTTGGAGTCTTGCGTGTCACGAAGAGAGCCAGGCGAAATCGGGAATTTCGTATGACGGCAAAGTTCGGCTAGGAGCTCACGCTCATTGCGGCCTCTGGTGATCGCGAAAGCGGGAGAAAAAACGACCGTCACGCGTAAGAACAAAATCGTGAAGATCAGCTGCAAGTTTTTTGCAGAATGCTACCCAGAGTTTCCAAAAAATTATTTAAATATTCTAGTTTTGAAGCTTTGATGTAAAGTTTTCTTTTGTGTGCAAAGATTGAGCATAAAAAAGCACTGGTTTCAAAAGGTTTATGCTGAACGCTGGTATGTTGCTGTTTTTGTAAACATTGACAATCGAACGCACGCTTAGAAGATTGTTAGATGGTACGGAGGCGTAAGTTTCGTGGGGAAATGTTACAGCGCTCTATAAATTCGGAAAGAGCAGAGCTACCACGCTCAAGAAAACCTAGAGCGTTCATTGTCCGAGGTGCTGGTGTGATAAGGTAACTTTTACCCAACAAGACTATTACACAATGTATAGTTAGGTCACTTTGGTTTTGATAGAATGATTCAGCATCGTACGTTAATTTAAGGAGCGTTAAGCGTTATAAAAAGTTTTGGGTTAGCCACATTTCTGACAGGTATAAGATGTAGCTGAATCTAGTGTGAAATATTTGAGTCTGTCAAGGTCTGTCCTACTAGAGACGTGAAGAACAGTATGTTTGAGCTTGGGTTATAGCGTGCGCGGAGAAGTGACACGAACACTTAAATTCTTCTTTGTGCGTATGCGGAACTCATGCGAGAGTTCTTCGTTTTGAGCTTTTCGTAGTGTTGCAAGTGTGTCGTTTAGGTGGTGCTTAGTGAAGACAGCTTGGAAAACTAGCTTACTAGATTACCAAGTGAGTTTTTTAGAATCGGAGCATCGTCCTCTCTCGGAGCCACTGCCCTTGTCCTCTAAGAATTGGCGCCTTCTGCATTGAAACCTTATTTTGCAACTGTATACGTTTGACATACGTTTCAAAGAGGAATACTTCATGGCAACTTGGATGGCCTTAGTCACTATCCTGTCGCCTGTGGCATTCTCGAGAGTGCACAATATTTTTCTTGACCTGGATGAAGTCATTAAGGTTATTTTTTGTTTCGTTGCTGCATAGAGTTTGTTGAACTGGTGGTCAATATATTGAAGACACCGCTATCCAGGGTTTTAGATTGGGTGTGCTTCCAGTGTTATTCTGTTTCACTCACAAGTAGGAGAGGAATTTAGAATAATTAGTGTACTTTTTTTAATATTTGTAAAAAACGACATATGCCTGGCGGGGCTTGACGGAATTGTCTGGCGCTCAGTAGGAGAGTTGTGTTTTTCTGTGCGTATGTGATGTCTGTGGAGCCAAAGTGAAACAGATGGTCACTACTTCATCAAGGACAGTCATCACCAGACCGGACATCAGTTCTGATCTCACCAAAATGTAGGTGCAAACCTCAGCCCAACAAAATCTGCCCCCCCCCCGCACGAGAGACTGTTATGACCATCATTATTGAAGTATTTTGGGCGTTTGCGAACTGGACAAAAATATTTTGACTTCTTCCAAGCAAAGATGTGCCGTCAAGCCATGCTGATTTCCTTTCAGTAAAATCTCAACAAGGGGTTCCAGGACCGGTTCGGCGTTAAGAAAACACATGAACAAAGTAAGGCCATTGTGAACTCTTATCCATAGAAGGCTTTTCTCGCAGACAAAGAAGCAAATGTACTATTTTTTAAGGCCACCGTGGATTTCAAGTGACCGGAAACAGCCTGGTATTTTCAATTTAGGCTGAAAGCTAAAACTCAAACCGGTTGTTGCTGCACCTTGTGAGGAGAAGCGAAGTCCTGGAAATTTGCAGCTAAGCAGTACCTTCTAGCAAACGACGATGGATTAGTCGTTCAGTCCTCAATCCTTCTTTCCCCATCGAATGGGCTAAATCGAGTTGCATATTTGGACGATAAGCTATCAGGCCACTACATTGTCCTACCAGAACCCAGGTAAGCTTGGCACGTGTGCCGGGGACTGGTCTTTCGAACATTACCCTACTTGCTGGAAGAGTTTTTTGAAACCGAAATCATCTACGATCAACGGATGTGCGCAAAATCTTAGTGACATGTGCAAAACAATGGCGGAGTGCTTTCGTGACCTTATTTGGCCATCGTGTAGGCTGCGCTCTCTCCACGTGCATTGTGTGGTGTCTTTCCCCGCCTTCGTGGGTGGAGCACCAAGGCCATCGAGTGCCGTATTGGCTGAAGCCGCGAACAATGCGCACAAGGTTCACAACGCGGCGCTATACAAACGCCATATCTTTGTGTATTTAGAGATCTTGAGTTTAAGTTCCGGTTCAGTTCTGCAAAGAGCTCATACTTGATCACCTCCTTTCGAGTTATCAATTACTAACCATGTAAATAAACTGGTGTCATTCTTAAGAGCGCCTCAGCTGACTTGTTTGACGACGAGTCCTGGGACGGGACCCCGCTAGCAGAATGAGACCCGCGGGACCCTGAGTCGCAACACCACTAGACCACCACGGGGGTCAACAATACGTCCAAACTTAATAATTATAACATACTTGTCATGTAAAATATGGCTACACGCGGCGCTCATATGTGCTCGCGGTCGTTTCGCTAGCTTTACATATAACAAATTTGGTGTTACGTGCCATCAATGAATGACGAAGGTATAAGACACATCCTAACATCATAATCTTCATATGCGTGTCATGCAACTGGACTACGTGGTGCGCTGATAGCACGCCCGTGGCCGTTTTTCAGCTCCACATATACCAAAGTCGATATAAGGTCACATGAAATGGCAACGAAGGTAAATAACACGTCCTAACACGATAAACACGAAAGACGTGTCATGTAAAACATCACTACATGCTACGTTAATTGCGTGCTCGCGGATGTTTTGTTAGCTCCGCATATACCAAATTTCGTATCCCGTGACGTGAAAAGGCAAGGAAGGTGAATTACACGTACAATGATAATAATGACTACATGGAAGTGTTGTATGGCATCATTTATGTCAGCCTTGTAGCGTTGTGCTGACTTTAGAGTGACATATCAAGCTTTCTCATTTGTGCTTCACATATGGATTCTCACAGTACGTGGGATGTTTTTTGGCAAAATATTAGCGCTTGTAAAACAAAGGAAGACAACCACACCTCTTACAATACACTGCTAAAAAACAAGGTTGCCACGTTCCTTTGCCCTGGTGTCCACGCAGTCCTTCATTTAGGAAATCACCGGTTTCACCGACGTAGCGGTCGCCATCAGATAACAGCAGACAATACATCACACACTCAGTGCTTTCTAAAAACTTGTTTTTGTGCTTTGTTTGGCACCCTCGATTTTCGTTTGCATTTCTCATCGTAATCTTGCACAGCTTTTTAATTCAAATGATTTGGCGCTGAAAACAAGGCACACTTGCTTTGGCCGGCTGCGCAATTTCGGTCCCATTATGAAAACCGCGTGCACGCAAGGTATCACCCTTATGCAATTCTCTTGATTAATTGTTCTCGCAGCAGGAGGAGTCCCGTCTTTGCACTTTCTCAAGATACAGTTCACCACAATGACCTTCAAAGTCTGGGAAACCCCAGCAGCCTCTTTCGTTGCTGGTTTAAACTAAATTTCGTGCCACCACACGTGGCAGGACTTCTTTAGGGTGCTGATAAAACAAAGCTTGTTGATCCGCCTTTTCACTAGTTTGCATTGCGCTGAGTGGTAGGGGAGCAGAGGTTTACTCGCAGGTGGTTCGTAATTCGGAAAAGAGTGATCACCTCAGAGCGACAACGGAAGGTCCAAAAATCACATGGTGCCGTTCTGCGAAAGGTCATGCGTCGCTGCTAATGGCTCAAGACACCCTTAAAAAACTGACTTGAGAACGTTGAACTTAGCCTCTAGCTGCGAGGGAAACATTTATAGAAAACAGCAAAATTTCTTTATATATAATTGTTTTACTACTTTTGTATCCACAGATGATTCCGTCGGTGAGCTAGGCAAGAAACAATACCGATGACCCTTTTATCAAATGTGCGCAATCCTCCTATACACTGAAGGTATTCCATCGCACGTCAAAACGTCTATGAAATGCCCACTTGGCATACCAACCTCATTTTGAATCCTAATGACACCATAATGATTAATGACTTTTTTCAATAGAATGTTATATTTAGCATGAAGTATAAAATAAATTAAACTTTGCCGTTATAAAAAAGGCCTGGAGGCGTTCATTATGGTTAAGTTTCATAAAATCAACAATCTCTTTCTAATTCGTTAGAAGGAAAGGGTCACAGATAGGTAAAATACTAAGCTTTGCTTGAAATAACTACGCAACTTGTTTTTGCCAGGTGTTATTCTCAGAGACGGTAGCTTTGAAACGTATATTTTACGAGTTATTTTGTGAAATAAACTGCTAAACAACTGCTAAACTGCTAAACTGCTATTTTGTGAAATAAACTGAAATAAACAATATTTCTTTGAATTAACTCTTGTTTTTGGTTAGACAGATCTCAAAGGACGGGCCACTAGTGAGAGCAGGTCATATAGTGTCAGCGGGCGTTGACATTGTCTCTCGGTGTGAGCTGCGTGTTTCAAAAATTTCTATCAAGCGCGTGGGTTCTTATTCGGTCGATAATTTGCTGTGTGTCTTGCCATCTGGCAAAGAAAGTGGTTTCGCTGTATTCTGCCTCGTTCAGTACCACGAAAATGCTGGTGAGGCCATCGCTGCTGTCTTTCACACATACAGTAATGTTAGTATTTCGAAAATAAGGGCTGATGCTACGGAACTTTATTAGCGGTTGAAGCTGAAAAATTTGTCAGAAGTACTGAAAAGAAAACCGTCATTGTGATCATTCAGCCAAAAATAGGAAAAATGTGGATACGGCATCAAATTACTTATGACGGGTTATTGGATAGGATAATACGGCTGATAGTCATTCACTTGCACAAGAAGGGCATCGAGGCACTCCACGTCAGGTCGGCCACTATCGAAGTCACAATCACACGGCTCCGCGAATCGTTCGCGTGCTTTGGCTTGCCGCAAACATTTGTGTCAGATTACGGGCGGCCTCAGTTTTTAAAGAAGCAGTTGGTCCAGTTCATCAGAGGCACCATAAGGCATCTCCGCAGCGCCTCGTACTACGCACAGTCCAACAGCCTTGCGGAGCGCTTAGTTCACACTCTAAAAGATGGAATTCTGAAGCAAGTGATGATAAACGACCTCATAGTAAAACTAGCGTGAATACTGCCAGGCTACCAACGCATTCCGCTACTGTTTGGCAAGTCTACTTCAGAACTGTTGCCTAATAACCAAATTTGTTCAACCTTGGACACTTGTGTGTCACGTCTACCTCACAGCCATTCGTATTCCAGTCTGGGTACCCAGTGTGGTTGTGTCACTTCGGATAAGGGAGGTGCTGGTGTCCAGGCATCATCAAACGCACTGAAGGTTCATGGCTCGTAACAGTCGACACACAAGATGGGCCAGCCTGGTGTCACTTCAACCAGGTTCGCCCACTGGTCATATATGTAACTCCCGACTTCAAAGAAGGAAGCTCTTCTTTTAGTGCCACCCAGTTCCGACTACGGAGAGCAGCAGGCGTCAGTCAGCACAAAAGGAACGGTTAAGCCCGGCAACCCCAGCACCCAACGATGCTGTTACCGTTGCTTCAACACCCTCTTCTCTAACTCCACCGGTTCTGCGAAGGTTTACCCCCTCTACGAAGGCGCGTGCAAAGACCCCACCTTTAAAGGAAAGGGGTATGTGATAAGTGCAGTGCTAACAAGTGCGATACGCCACTCGCCGTATTGTGTTTGTTCATAGGCAAGCAGCCTCCATATACCTCGTTGTCAGCAAAATAAAGCTGTTCTGCGTCTGTTTCTGATCCGACTCCGTCACACTGTCACCGGCCACATTTGCCATCTATCAGCTAACGGAATAGAAGAGTGTCTCCTCCAAGATGTAAACAAAGTGTTATTATAAACCAAGGATTTCGCGCAGGGTGGAAATGTTGCTTTGAAGTAGCTGTGTCGCCCGAGACCACATTACATGCGACCGCTCTAGAATGCAGCTCTGAAAACATTACCTTCAGGAAGCCTGCTTTTGCGTGTGGATGGCATACTTGGCATAACGTAGCTTATGCGCGAAAAAAAAAACACGAGAGAAGGACTATGGTCTTTTTTTCGCGCTATAAGCTACGTTAAGAATGAACAACTCGCCCAACAAGTCACTCTGCTGAAATTTATTACTAGTTCTTTGGTCTCTTTTCAATGTTCGAACCTCTCATTTGTGCTTCTCCTTCTCTCGTGTTTCTTTCGTGCCATAAGCTACGTTAAAAATAAAGCAACTCGCCCAACAATTCACTCTGCTGAAATACTTGGCATACTAGAGAAGCTTCCCTTGAACATAAGAAAGAATGGCTCAAAACAGCAATAGAAGCACAGGAATGCGATGAATAGAGCATTTAACTAGCGTGATAATAAAAATACCCTGTTGTTGCACAGGGTGATATGGTTCTCGTGCACAAAGGTTATGGTTGTTCCAACTCAAAACTTGTGGTTTCATTTGAAGTGGTACAATTAGCCTCAAAAGAAGGTACGCTGAAGATCATCGACAGAAAACTGTGCGATGGAGGTAGCTGTCACTGCGGACCTTATTCCTTATTTTGAGTGGAGGAAAAAACATGAAGCCCGAGAGGGGGCAGATACGATGAAGGACGTATTCGGCGGGAGCGGAGGAAAAATGGAAAAGAATGAAGAGAGCTTGCTTTCATTTTGTACATGATTGTAGTGGAAAATGTTATACTAATGCCATTACTATAAAATGGAAAGTTGAAAATTCAACAATGTACAAATAACAAAGATGATTCAGACTTACACAGACGAAGAATCTTTGAGCTGCTGGTGTTACTTAAACAGGCGATCTTGCCTTATTCCCCGAAAACAAAAACTGTGAGATGGCATGTGAGGAAACAGAAGCCGGTAATACATATTTGTTGTATTGTATTGAAGCTAGGTGGGATTTGAGTTTATATTTTCTATTTCTCGGTCACCGATAGTATGTAGAGTTTCAGCACACACTCGCACTAATGTTGACAGATGCTGACTTGCAGGAAACAAGCCGCCCGCCGCACCACAGTAGTCTAGTGGCTAAGGTTTTCCGCTGCTGAGCCGCAGGTCAAAGGAGTGTTCTCGGCTGCAGCGGCTGCTTTTACGATAAAGGTGCAAGTGCTGAAGGCCTATGTGCTCCAATTTGAGATGCCCAATGAAGAACACCAGGCGGTTGAAAATTTAGAAGCCCTCCACTACAGCTTCTCCTATAAATATATGATGGTTTCAGGGCTTAACCCCCATGCAGATCAATCAATCTGTCAATCAATCGAAGGACAAGAACGCTTGTGGAGACGTTGGCTCCAGCGAAGTTTCATATTCGAGAATGTTTTATATTGAAGCCAGGCTCTTTACGTACTTTTACAGTCTCATATTCGAAAATTTTCTATAAAGAAGGCAGGCTCTTTACGCACTTTTACTTTTTATGAAGTTTCTGCAAAAGCTCTATATAGGAAGAAGAGCAGACGCTAGGGGCACCCTTGCCGGCACTGTAAAAAAATTTACTATACATAGTGTAAAACGGGTGCACGCATTAAAAGCACAAATAAGAACACCTTTTTACAATTTATTTGTAAACTTTGAGATGTTCGTGAATAAAAAACCCTCAAAACACACAATTTACACCCTTTTATTTGGGGTGTTACGAACAAGGCTACAAATGATTGATTGATATGTGGGGTTTAACGTCCCAAAACCACCACGTGATTATGAGAGACGTTGTAGTGAAGGGCTCCCGAAATTTCGACCACCTGGTGTTCTTTACCATGCATCAAAATCCGAGCACTTGTGCCTAAGAGGCTACAAATGCACGACATTTTCGGGCAGTTTTGTTATACTGTTAGTATACATTAACCATCTTGATACCAGCACGGCTCCTACTACTAGCTGCTTGCGGGTCTAGTAATGAATTGAAGCAGGAAGTAATCTGACCAAAACGCAGTTTTCATCGATAACGCACGCAAAATACTATAAGACGGAAGATACAATGGGAGCACCGCTTGTCCAATAGAGTAAGGGCCAATACTCCTGTATGTTTCTTTCATCTGTGTCATTTGCATGATTAGTCAACACTCACAAAGTGCACTGATTTGCCTGAACAAGGTAATGTTGCGCACATTGGTGTAGCCATGCATGAAACACTCTCCTCTCTCCGTTCCTCATAAGACCGAAGCTTTTAAAGGTGGAGATAAAACGTCCGCCACATGCAAAAAACAACAGCGCAGTGGTTTTGCCTTAACCACCACGTCAACGGGCCATCAGGTCCCTTAAAAACAAACATTTACGTCATGTATTTTCAGCAGAAACGTTTGATTTAATTACTGTAGCCAATGTTCCTCTTCTTGTGTCCTTAAAAGTGCGTCATGGAAGTTAGAAAGAGGACACCAACCATAAAAAAAAATTCAGAGTAAGTACATTTTGGTGACCTTGACGCAGCCTTGCTCACTATGACGGGAGCCTTGTTGACTAAATTGCTAACAAAGCTCTCCTCAGGAGAGCCGAAACGCATTCTTCAGTTCTCTCTCTCTGTTTTTTGTGTATCCCCTTCTTTTAATTTAGGTAACTTCCCCAGCAGACCTGCTTCGGTCAAAGCCTTGACTTTGCATGGAGTGAGAAATCTACATTGATGAAATCTTTTCAGCCGTGGTTTTGTTCCAAGGACTGCAAGCTAAGTACAAATATGTTGTCACGACGTGAAGACAGAAGTATAGTATTTAGAGGTTGAGAAAGTAGCACCAGGTCAGCATTTTTACTTACCGCACGCCAGAGCGTTCCACTTCTTTCTTGTTATTGCTTTCTGCATAAAAGCGTGCAGATGAGCGTATGCGCTGTCATCTTCCTCTTCCTCGCACCCCGAACGTGGCAATATGTACTCATCGAATAGCGTGATGGCCGAAGCATGCAATGTTGCGAGGAGCAATGTCTTTACCGAAATGAAAGTGCTGATAAAATATCGCCTTCGTGACCCTGAATGCGCAGTCCCTTAAAACCCATAGAGCTAAGCAAAAGCCACCAGCTTAGCTTATTTACCAGTATTCACTACATTAGGTCGGTGAAGGCGCGCTAAATACTGCTCCTGAATATTACAAATGCGCGTTCTGGCTAGCAGCTTGTGCTGGCCACACTGCACCATCACAATGTTCACTGCGATTCAGATGCACTATTAAAGAACGAGTATAACGTAACAGATCACTGCCATAAAAAAAGAGAGAAAAAAGCAGCGCCCGCGCTATCAGTAGAGGGCCGGAGCTCGCGTTAAACCACATCTAGCCGTTCTGAGGGCGCACCGGCGCCATGAATTATCGTCGCCTATACAACCTTGGCTGCCCGGAATGGCTGCGCGCGAGGGCACACAGCGTGGGAAAGGGACCAGCATCGTCTTACATGTCACTGCGTGCGCTCGCAAAAAACCCTACCATGTGTGTGCGTGTGGTGCGCGTGGCTTCTCGATCGGTAGGGTTTATTAGTCCGTGTTTAGTTTGAAACATACCTGCGCTCTGTGCTCGACCTGTGTGTTCTGCCAGTGCTGATTATTGCGAAAGTGCACCATCCTAAAGACTGGACCTGTGGATTCATATTGTGGAGCACTCGAAGGGAAATAGTGAGTACCGCTCTCACGTTGTTCCGTTCAGCGCTTTCATAACTGCGTGAGCACAAGAATAACGCCTTCAAACAATTTTGTTTTCAACTAGTTCATGACAAATCAGCTTATGTTTACTTAGCGAGAATATTTGTCCGAACTGTTTCACGGGGATGATGGCGAAGTGTGATTGTGGGCAAGTTTTTTGTTTGTTTGTTTAGATTGTTCGAAGTACAAAGCAGAGTGAGCGTGTGCCGCTGAGGTTCAGTGAAGAAATTGAACAGATTTTTGCGGTGCCCTTTGTTGGCAGCTATGTTTAGCCCCGCCACGGTGGTCTAGTGGCTAAGGTACTCGGCTGCTGACCCGCAGGGCGCGGGTTCAAATCCCGGCTACGGCGGCTGCATTTCCGAAAGAGGCGGAAATGTTGTAGGCCCGTGTGCTCAGATTTGGGTGCACGTTAAAGAACCCCAGGTGGTCTAAATTTCCGGAGCCCTCCGCTACGGCGTCTCTCATAATCATATAGTGGTTTTGGGAAGTTAATCCCCGGATATCAATCAATCAGCTATGTTTAACGGGGCCCGCTCATGATGCACATCAATTTTAGTTTATCAATTATTACATGTGAAGACGGCGCCTGTTATCTCTAAGCATCAACCGTATCTAAGACGCGTATGCTTGCGAATGTTTGTAGTTCATTTACTCTCTTTTTTTTTATTGCACAAAATGACCGAAAACGGAAAACAAGGGCGTGGTGTCCATGTCGTTCTTTTCGGTCAAATTTCGTTTTGTGTGGTAACACTACCGTGAGAGCTCGGGTTGATGCATCGGGTGACAACACATATATTGCTTCGCGTTAGCAGCTCTTCGAGAAGTATGCCTACTTGCTAATACGTTCATTTTCGTTGAATTTGTCTTCACCAGTATTTTTGTTTACCCGCAACGTAGCGTGACAGTGCCGACAGCCGTGCCTGTGTAATGGATCGAGCACTACAGCTGAACTTTTGTTTGAACAGACTTTTCATATTTTTTGTGTGTGGCCGCATTGTCTCCTTGAACAGTGCAAATGCTTATTTAAACACAAATGCTAACGTTCAAGCACATTTTATTAAGGTTGTTTTCATTGTGTAAATTTCAAAATATTCTTTTTATTCAGAGTTTTATTGCCATCGCCTCGCTTTCGCGTTTAACATCGTTGAGTACTTCAGATGTTAAGGTATTTTCGCTATGTGAAGCGTATTATTATTTTTTGTTGCACAAGAACACTTCATTGTTTTACATACAACACCGTGCCTAAGCATGTGTTACAGCCAAATTGTAAGACTGGACAGCATATTTATCTGAGAACACAGCACGTAAAGCCACTGAACAGCCTACGCTGTATCGGGAAAGTTATGCTTTCTTAGCCGGCAAGCATGATTGAAAAAGTGGCCCTAATCTAGCAGTATGCAATAGTCATTGAGTAAAAGTAACAGGGTCACTTTATTCCGAATTTCCCAGCCAAGTTTGCGGTATGATAAATGCATTTGGATAAAAAATCGTGCTGATTTATTGCACTAAAACAGCGACCTGCTTGAATATTTCGGCGACAAATATTTTTGGTCACAAGTTTGGTTTTTAAACTTCCCTGAATTTTGTTTAAGTGATGTTTGTGAAGAAAATATTTTACAAGTACCGCTTCTTTTTATAACAAGTTTGGTACATGTTAAGTAAAGGGGCTTATGTAAGGTGTTTGAAACTCAGTAATAATATTACAATTTTCTGGCCACGTATGTCTGCAAGAATTTAGCCAAATTATCTTATGCTTGCATTTTCTCTTCGCGATACTGCACTTTGTATGAATATCAGAGCTGTGACTACTTACTTCACAGAAAAGATATTTTCATGAAAAATTATTTTTAGACATCTTAAGCTCTTAACCACCACGAGAATAGGTCACTCATTTCACGGAATGGTCATTTTTGTCCATATTGAGACGCAATTTGCACCTTGTGGTGGTCCAATAAAAATCACCTTTTATCTAATTTGAAAGCAAATAAACTTTTCTTTGTTTGTGGCAAGTTTCATCAAATCAATTTCTATTTCAAGGAATGAAATAATTTTTGAATATTGCTATCAATGGCAATGGTGAACTTCAAGGCGTCGGCAGCCATATGACCAAATCGCAAATAGGAAACTTGGAACTTCAAGAATCGTTTAGGGGCAAAACTTTTGAGGTCGTGGGTCGTTCCCTCCTCTGTAGTTATACTAGTAATATGTAGCCACTTTATGAATTGCACAATAGATAGCGTTAGTGGTTTTCACAGCATATACAAAGACAAAATGATGATTCGTGGGGCGAATCGTTTGTCCATACAATGGCGCTTTCGTCCGTTTGTCTGTGCATCCGTCCGTCCGGGCTTCCGTGTGTCGGTCTGTCCGTGAGTCCGCACGTATTTTTCTCTGTCCATTTTTGCATCAGACTGTCTGTCCATTCATTTGTGCGTCCGGATGGACGGACGCTACGCCCCACTCATCATCACTCACTCCATGGATGTACTGTGATCTTTTTCATAAAACATAACTTGATAAGACAAAGTTTTGCACATGAACTGTTTATTTGCTTTCAATGTAGGTACAAAGTGTATTTTATATTTAACCACCACATGGTAGTTGAATAAAAATAGAATTTGTAACTTTGTACTTTGTACAAGTACTTTGTACTTTGTCTCATTATAAACAAAGGAACTATTTTGTGAAATTCGTGATTTTTTCTCGTAAAGTTCGACATCTTGAGAGGTCTAAAATATTTTTCCTCCAAATATACCTAGTGTTGATTAAGTATTCACTCCTCAGATATTCATTCAAAGTGCCGTATTGATATAGACTCAGTATACAAGGGGGCAGCCAAAGGAAGGAGCGTGACAAATGGTAATGCTGGATGTCGGCCAAATAGCAAATAAAACGGCGAATAAGTAGCTGTGTCGTGCCGTGTAAAGTTGTACGCAAAGGTGGCAAAGGGGAGTGTTTTGTCACAGTCATGGTGATCTGGTAAAATGTACATTTACAGAATCTGCGTCAGCGTTCGGTTCAGACGCTCGGTCAAATCATTTCTCTGTGAATTATAAGCTGTGGTAAGCATGTGCTGAGTGGAACAGGCGTGGAGAATGTCATCCACAACACGTGAAAGGAACTAGCTTCCTCGATCTGTAAATAGCTCCCGCGGGGAGCCTTGATGAAGAATGACTTCATACAAAAGAAATTCAGCGACGTCAGTGGAACAGCTTGTCGGCAGTGCGCTTTAGTGATGAGAAAGCATCTGGCGTAATCTGTGATGACTGCAAACCATTGCAAACCATTTATTTCCAGAGGTGGGCCTAAAGAACGGGCCAAACAGATCAAGGCCAACACGGAAGATTGGTTCTGTTGGTATGTCATTGGGCTGTAGAAGGCTAGACGGTAGCACAGAGGGGCGCCTGCGGCTTTGACAGCAGCCGCAATTAGTGACGTAGCGAACAACAAAACGATACAGTCCGGGCCCGAAAAAGCGACGTCGCACACGTTCGTAGGTACGATAGACACCTAGGTGACCAGCTGTAGATACGTCTTGTAGTTGTTGAAGAACGCTGGTACGCAGTTGAAGAGGAAGCACGAGCATTAATTCCGGGCCATTATCATTGAAGCTGCGATGGAACAGAATGTTGTCGTGCAGTTCCAACAGGCGAACGGAAGGGTCTGTTAGAACAGAGGTCAGGCGCTCGTTGATGGAGAGAAACGATGGGTCACGTCGTTGTTCGATGGAGATATCACCGAAAGCGTGGATGGAGAGCACGCAGGGGTCTGATTCAAGGTCTGTCAAGTCGGGCGTTTCAACCGGATGATGTGACAAACATTCTGCGTCTGTGTGCAAGCATCTCGACTGGTGGTGGACCATAAACGAGTAATCTTGCAGACACAGTGCCCAGCGACCGAGACTTCCAGATGGGTCCATTAGCGATGAGAGTCAGCAGAGAGCGTGATGGTCAGTAAAAAGGAAAAAGTTCAGCCATACAGCTAAGGTCTGAATTTTGGCATGGCCAACACTAAAGCTAGGCATTCACGCTCAGTGATGGAGAACTTGCGTTCGGCAGGTGAAAAAAGACAACTGGCGTAAGCAATCACGTGGTCTTTCCCGTGCTGTCATTGGCCGAGAACCGCCCCGATTCCGTCGTCCCTGACATCGGTCCGAAGCTCTGTAGGTGATGCAGGGTCAAAATGGACGAGTATTGATGGCGTAGTCAGCAGATGGATGAGAGCCGAAAAGGCGTCCGCTTGATCTACGCCCCATGTGAAGAGAACGTTTTTATTTAAGAGATAAGTAAGCGGTCGAGCGATGTCGGCGAAGCTTGCTGACAAATCGACGAAAATAGGAACATAGCCCTACACAACTTCGGACGTCCTTTGTTGAATGTGGTTCAAGAAATTTTTGTACTGCTCCTACCTTGTCGGAATCTGGTTGAACACCAGCGGCACTGACAAGGTGGCCGAGTATGATGATTTTGCCACGTCAAAAATGGTATTTTGGAGCAATGAGCTGGAGAGCGGCTGTTCGAAAAACATCCAGAACAGTTGACAGGCGTGTGATATAACTGTCAAAGGTAGGCGAAAGACGATGACATCGTCTAAGTAGCATAAGCAGATGGACCATTTATATCCTCAAAGAAGGAAGTCTATCGTGCGCTCGAGAGTAGCCGGCGCATTACATAGTCCGAACGGCATGACTTTGAACTGGTAGAGGCCGTCGGACGGGTTGAAAGCAATTTTTTCTCGATCGATGGGGTCGACGGAAATTCGCCAATAGCCTGACTAAAGGTCGAAAAGTATTGGGTATCATTGAGGCAATCGAGGACGTCATCAATCCAAGGCAAAGGGTAGACATTTTTATGAGTGACTTTGTTTCAATGGCAATAGTCCACTCAAAAGCACTAGCTGCCATCCTTCTTGTCAACGAGCATGCCTGGGGAGGCCCAGGAGCTGCATGATGGTTCTAGGACATCGTTAGTAATTATTTTGCCCACTTCATTCTGAATTACTTGGCGTTCCTTGTGAGATACGTGGTATGGACGCCACCGTATATGAGTGGCGTAGTGGCGTCACCACAGTTGATCTGGTGAGTCACTGCAGTTGTTTGGCTGAGTCCAAAATGGTGGCCAAAGTCGAAAATGTCTCTATGTGATGTTAGCAGATGACGGAGGCCGGCAGCTTGCGTTAGATGGAGATCGGGAGCAATCATCTTGGTAATGTCATTGGTAGGCAGAGTGTGATTGGGGCCAAGAGAGGGGAATGTAGCGTCGGTGTCCAAACCAGTAACGTTGCAGCTGTCAAGCGGGGATAGGGTGACCAAAAACATGTCTTGCGGAATAACTTGAGTCAAGAAACTGACGTTGAGTAGGGGTATAACCACTGTATAATCAGCGATGGGAGACAACAGTGTGAGCAAGGGTGACGTCTCGGGTCATCAGTACGTCTACTATAAGAGTGACAAGGTAGTCACCATCGAGCACATCACGTGAGCGCGATAAAGTGATATATTCAGCAGCTTTAGGAGGCAAGCGAACGGGGTGACGAGAGCATAAACGTGAAGAATGGTCAGCTAGAAAATCGGCAAGTTGCGGCAGCTCAAGTTGAAGAGTACCAGTGGTATGATCAATAAGCGCAAAATGACGTGACAGGAAGTCCAAGCCAAGTATAAGGTCATGAGGACACATTTCAATGACGCAAACTGAACTAATGTAGGATGACCGGCAATGTACACACGAGCCGTGCACATCCCTTGAACGGCAGGGGTCCTCCTAGAAGCGACTCGGAGTGTGCGAGGAACGGCAGGCATGAGCACTTTTTGCAGGCGTGGGCGAAAGTTCTCGCTTCCAACAGAATTGTGGGCTCCAGTGTGTATAAAAGCAGAAATAGCCACACCATCAACGTCAACGTCTACCAAACTTTGTCTCGTGTGAAGCGTCAGGGAGGCCTTGTGGAGGGAGTAAAAAATGCAGCGTCAACTCCGCGCGCTGCACCGTTTATTTTTCCGGGTAGGCAAGAGCGGGGTCGAATGGGGACGACGGCCTGCGAGTCTGCGGTGAGCGAGACGACTGGCGACGTCCTGGAGGCGAACGCGGCTGACGACCATGCGGTGACGGAGATTGGCTAGTCGTATATATGGTGGTTTTGGGACGTTAAACACCCCATATAAATCAATGACGGAGATTGGCTGTTGAACGTTGTGTAGTTGTTTGGCGAAGAAGGGTGCATGGCAGATGCAAAGCAGGTGCTGTCCTGTCGTTAGTGAGGTTCAGATTACGTCCGAGGTGGTGAGGACCAGAGGTAATTGAGGTACCGGACGACATGACCGATACGGTGGTAATGAAAATAAATTGGTCGATTGTCGGCGGTTCTCCACGCCGCAGGGTCGCAAGATCGGGCCGTAATTTGCTGCTCATGAAAGAACGAGAGTGTACGTCATGAAGCTCGCTGCGGGCTGGGCAAAGTGCACACCGAGGGAATACTTATGCTGCCGAGTTCTTGGCGGACGATGGCTTGAACCATGTTAGCAGTGAGTGGGGTCGTGCCACTTGCAGCAGTGTGAGCTGGAGCAGAGGCAATGGCTTGAAGTTCACGCCGTTCAACTCGGCTTCCCTGATTCGATGAAACTAGAGGTGGCAGCTGTGTTCTTGCACGGTCGACGCAAGACGACGTTGCAGCCGTATTCAGAAGGTGGACTAACACGCTGTCAATCCGCCGGCTCTTCGCATGCTCAAAGCGCCGACATTCCTTTATAATGGCGTCCACTGTAGAATAATTTTTGCAGAAGAGAAGGTTGAATGCGTTGTCCGCAATCCCCTTAAAAATATGTCTGACCTTGTCAGCCTCCGGCATCTCAGCATTGACATTGCAACACAATGCTAATACATCTTCTATATACAAGACGTATGAATCCGTCGAGATCTGCACCCGAGACGCGAGCATTTTGTTCGCGGCTATTTTTCTTCCAATAGGCTTCCCGAACATGTCCAACATTTTCTTCCTGCACACTGCCCAACTCCAAAAATCTGCTTCATGGTTGTCATACCATGATTTGGCGGTTCTCCTAATATAGAAGAAAAGATTCGCCAGCATAAGAGTCTCGCCCCGTCGGTATTGATTACTCACACGTTCGTAATGTGCCAGCCAATCTTGAACGTCCACTTCATCTGGATCGCCGGATTCTGCCAGGATCCCACAGGGGCTCGAGCACGAAGGTTGTGGTCGCAGGAAAGATGTAGTCACCGCGTCATCCCCAGCTGCAGGAACACCAGTACAGATGCAGACGCCGCACTTTCCGTCATCTTTGCGAAATGACCCTTCAAACAACGGCCACTGTGAAGTTCCGTTGCGAGGCAGCTACCCAGCACGTCCACCGAATGTGACGGGGCGAGATCAAGGCTTATAGTATAGCATTCACAGAAAATCGGCTGCTGAACGAGATGGCTGAGTTGTATCTCGCGCAAGCGTCTCACACACAGGCGTCTTTGTCATCTTCGCAAAGTGCCACGCTTGCTTCTGTCAATGATGCACCGTAACAATATATATATATATATATATATATATATATATATATATATATATATATATATATATATATATATATATATAGCCATGCGCTCTAAGTCACTGAAGTTTGCTACGAAATGCTTCGCATTTAAAAGTTGATTGAACAGATAAGTCCGGGAAGAGGAAGAGGACTGACGGTAGCACAGACAGGTAGCACAGACAGGCAAAAAGGAAGTGGCTACAAGATTAGGTCAACCAAATACGGTAAATCTATTTAGAGAAAAAACAACGAATGTGCATGAAGTGTTTAGGCAAAAATCAAAAGTGAAAGTGAACGCTGGATGACAGAGAATCGCGGAAAGAAGGCGGCGCCTAGAACATTACCGCAAAAACTGCTTTCAATGAGGTTTCTACTAGGAGAACCACCGTACCACTATGTATGCGTCTACAATGTCGCGCACCTGCGCGAGCTTTCTGCAGTGCCATAAGACATTCTCCTCGTGTTGGGGTTTGCGACAATGGCCTGATCTGCTGGTTGTCAGAGACGTGTCCGAAAAAGACATTCGGTTAGGCTTTAGCGGATTCATTCAATTCACCTTTCTGGGCACAACTTCACCCTTTAACATAGTATTGTTTGCGTGACCTTCTTGCAACATGTGACAATCTGGTGGGAGTGGTGGGTATGATCCAAGTCTTTCAGGCAAAATTGAGCAGAGCCCTGGCCTTCAACGACTGGAGCCTGGCAAACTGACTCCGGTACACCAGGGTTCAAGCGATCGTCTTCGAGAAGATTCGCCTGAATTCGTACCACGCACCACTGCTCCAGCAACTCAGGCAGCATTTACAATTAACCCCACAGCAATGGCCAACCCAGTTTATACATTCGAACTCAAAGTATCACGACCGGGCCTGCCTGAGCCCTTCTACGGTGACTCGCACGAATATTGAAACACGCTAGCGAAGATTCGACGAAGAGGAGAAAGAGACTCGACTGGCTCGCGAGCGATGCTGTAGATCCTTGGCTGAGCTACACCTCTGCATTACCCATGTTGTAAATAAACGCGTTCCATCATCACAATTGTGATGGAAGGTGCTGGGTAAGCTAGCTACTACCAAGTGATACCGGAGAGGCACCGTCCCCTAACGACGGAACCGCTACACGAGCTTAGCCGCAGCCGTCGACTAGCGGGCTTGGCACCATTACCTCAAGAAATGAGCTCGGACGGAGACAACCAGCAACCAGCCGCAAGGACGTCGCCCTACCACTACAGGGAGCCGCGAACCTTCACAGGGAAACCCTGCGATGACGTGGACGAATGGCTAAGCCACTATCAGTGGGTGAGCCGTTCGAACGGTTGGAATGCGGCTAGCCAGCTGTCTCACGTGGGGCTCTTCCTCGATTTCACGGCGCTGGTATGGTTTGAGAACCATGAAGACACATTGACAACCTGGGACCAGTTTGTGGAGGAAATTAAGAAATGCTTTGGAGACCCAGCAATGAAGAAGAAACGTGCCGAGCGGACGTTGTCGCAGAGGGCTCAAGTCACCGGTGAGACATGCAGAAACTACATTGAAGAGATTCTGAAGTTGTGCAAGTCGGTGGATGCCCACATGACAGAAGAAGACAAAGTGGGCCATATACTCAAGGGCATCGCCGATGACGTCTACCACTTCCTCATTCGCAAGATCTTGGAATGCGTGGCCGACGTTATTAACCACTGCCGAACCTTCGAGGCTCTCAAAACTCGTCGCATCACATCGAAGTTCGGACGTCTGGCCAACGTCACGACTGTTGCCACCGTCGATGTCTGCCAGAATTCTCTACCTGCCGACCTTTCCTCCACCATTCGTCAGATTGTACGGGAGGAACTGCGTCACCATGTCTCTGTTCCCATGCAAGCTGGAGACCCGCAGTGTCATACACTATCCCCAAGCATCAATGCTGCGAGTTTCGACGAGCGCAGTTACTCCACCCGCCGTCCACGGCTGAGGGCTCCGCCACCACAGGCCATTACGTCGAGTCGTCTTATGCGCCCCGCAGCAGTTATAGCTACGACAGCCAACCGCCTCCGTTTGTGTCCGAGTGGCAACAGTTCCCTGAGCATCCTCTCCACACCGCAGCATTCAATGTGCCTCGGGAACGCCCCGTGTGCTACCAGTGCGGTGTTCGCGGACATATCGCCCGGTTTTGCCCATCGCGACGTCGCCCACGCACGACGTTTTTTTGACCGACCAGCGATGCTTGCACGGCGAAGTCAACAGCCCGATTACGCCTAGTGGCCTTCGGATTCAACTGCCCAGAAGCACGGGCACCGGACGAACATCCGCAATGACTCGCCTGCCTCTGTGAGGAGCTTGACGCCACCTACCACGTGCCAGCGACGGTCCCCATCTCCCCGTCTCCGGCCGCGGCTTTCCTCTCCGCCACCGGGAAACTAGCCGGAGCGGCCGATGGAGGCGAGGTCGCTGGACGTACCGCTTTGCACACAAGTATGCCTTTATTAGTTCACATGCTCACAACAAGGTTCATGTATTCATTGACGATGTTCCCACGATGGCTCTGGTAGACACCGGTGCAACAGTTTCTGTAATGAGTTTAGTTTTCAAGGAGAGACTTGGCCGCAAGGTTATGTTTTATTGGGATAAATCTTCTACTTTTCGAGCAGTCAGCGGCACGGCTTTGTGTCCAGTAGGTGTGTGCACTGTGTCTGTTCGTGTTGCTGGTAAAGCGTTCAAGGCAGAATTTGCAGTGCTCGCTCATTCCACGCATGATGTTATTCTTGGAATTGACTTCTTGCAAGAGTGCCGTGCGACTGTCGACTGCGGGGCAGGTGAGGTTCTGTTGTCCGCCCTCGCCCAGCAGCCTCAGCGTAGCGGAGACGACAAACTCGTTGTAGTTAAAGACACAATTCTACCGGCATGGTCTACTGCCAGTGTGCCCGTTGCGGCTTCGAATGCCTACTCGAGTTTCAGTTCTCCTGATATTGTGATTGAGCCGTTGCCTTTGCCTTGCATGAAGAAAAACATCTTTCTGCCGCGCTGCGTTGTGTCTCACACCGAGGGAAAAACTAAATTATGGGTAGTTAACTGCTCATCCGAGTCTGTTGTACTACCAGAGGGAATGCGCCTTGCCATGTTTGAAGGGCAGTGCAGTATCTGCATAGGAGCTCTCAGCAATGCGGCAAATTCGGACTATCCTGATGTATCCGGCACGGAAAACAAATTTTATAAGATGGTTAGCAAGTCTATTCCCTCGCATAAGCGCAAAGTGTTGGTTACACTGCTGGCCAGGCACGCTAAAGTATTTGGTTTTGTACGGAAGTCGCATAGACCTCAGGCGCCCAGCACACGCACTCGTCACAAGATCGACACCGGATCTGCGCACCCCCTCAGACAGAAACCTTATCGAGTTTCCGCGTCAGAGCGCAAGGCAATTTCAGAGCAAGACAGCGAGATGCTAACCTCTGGCGTAATTCAAGAATCGTCAAGTCCTTGGGCCGCGCCTGTTATCTTGGTCAAGAAAAAAAATGGGTCCTGGAGGTTCTGCGTTGACTACCGACGTCTCAACTCTATAACTAAGAAGGACGTGTACCCGCTTCCTCGCATCGATGATGTCATCGACTGCCTGCATTCAGCGTCCTATTTTTCATCGGTGGACTTGCGATCCTGGTATTGGCAGATCCCCATGGATCCGGCTGACAAAGAAAAGACGGCCTTTGTTACACCCGACAATCTGTTGAGTTTAATGTTATGCCATTCGGCTTGTGTAATGCCCCCACCACATTTGAAAGATATATGGACACCGTTTTACGGGGCCTCAAATGGGAGATTTGCCTGTGTTACCTGGACGATGTGGTGATTTTCGGCCGAACATTTGAAGAACATAATCATCGCCTTGACCTCGTTCTAACCTGTCTCGAGGAAGCTGCGCTTACACTGAACTCAAAAAAATGTCGCTTTGGAGAACGTGAAACCTTGGTTCTGGGACACTTGGTGGATAAAAATGGCGTGAGACCGGACCCGCAGAAAGTCGCCGCTGTCAGCAACTTCAAGCAGCCGCAGTCCCCCAGGGAGTTGCGTAGCTTCCTGGGCCTGTGTTCTTACTTTCGTCAATTTGTTCCGAATTTCGCTGATAAAGCACAACCACTGACTGACTTGCTGCAAAAAGATGTCCCTTTCCACTGGACACCGGATTGCGAAGCAGCCTTTAAGCAGCTTCGGTTCATACTGACTTCAGGACCGGTACTACGCCATTTCGATCCTTCTGTTGAAACGGAAATTCACACAGATGCCAGTGGAATCGGCCTTGGTGCAGTGCTCGTTAAGCGCCATGACAATGCTGAACACGTGGTCGCTTACGCGAGTCGTTCGTTGAGCAAGGCAGAACGAAATTACACAGTCACAGAACAGGAGTGCCTCGCAGTTGTTTTCGCCGTGCACAAGTTTCGACCATGCATCTACGGCCGTCGCTTCTCGGTAATCACCGACCATCATTCTCTATGCTGGTTGGTAGGCCTCCGAGACCCATCTGGACGACTGGCGCGATGGGCTTTGCGCTTACAGGAGTTCGACTTCACAGTACGCTACAAGAGCGGTAACCGGCACGCAGACGCCGACTGCCTATCGCGCCTTCCTCTACCGACGACGGAGTGCGACGCTGACAACTTCGACCAGTATATTGGCGCTATTGCCTCTGAGTTCCCTGATCTCGCGACTTTCCGGACAGCCCAACAAGAGGACCGCTCCTTAGATTCTCTGTTCGCCTCCGCAAATGAACACGCAAACGCAAGCTCTTTTGTGATTCATGACGGCGTCCTTTACAAGAAGAATTATTCCGGACAAGGCGCCCGTCTGCTTCTAGTTGTTCCACGCACTTTACGGGCTCACGTCTTTCGGTCCTTACACGACGACGCAACCTGCGGCCACATGGGCTTCGCCAGAACGCTTCAACGAATCCAGCAAAGGTTCTATTGGCCCAAGATGCGACACAACACGGAAAAATACGTTGCTGGATGCGAACAATGCCAACGACACAAACGTCCCACGGCTACGCCACCAGGACTTCTCCATCCTGTTCCACCTCCTAACTCTTCTTCGAGACTGTTGGTTTCGATCTGCTCGGTCCATTTCCCCGATCGAGCAGTAACAATCGATAGGTCGTCGTCTGTGTTGACCACCTAACGCGCTACGCAGAAACTGCGGCAATACCTGCCGCAACGGCCATGCACGTGTCGCAGTTTATGCTTCGCTGTATAATTCTCCGCCATGGTGCTCCACGCGTTGTCATTAGCGACCACGGACGTCTGTTCGTTGCCAACGTCGTTGAAGAGATCCTGTGTCTGTCTGCCTGCAATTTCCGCCATGCCACACCATATCACCCGCAGACCAATGGTCTCGTAGAGTGCACGAACCGGACTCTCACGAACATGCTGTCTATTTATGTCGATTCTAAGCACAAAAACTGGGACGAAGTGCTACCTTACATCACGTAGGCGTACAATACCGCGAAGCATGAGACTACAGGTTACTCTCCATTTTACCTGCTGTACGCTCGCTCCCCACGATTTTGTCTCGACACTATACTACCTTTTACACTAGACGTGGAAACCTCGACAGCCGAGACGCTCTGCCGCGCAGAAGAAGCCCGTCGCATCACACGCCTCCGAACCTTGGCATCCCAGCAGCGTTCTAAGAAACGTTACGACACCTGCCATCGCTCCGTATCTTATAGTAAGGGCGATCTTGTGTGGTTATGGACACCAGTCCGCAAACGTGGTTTGCGCCAAAAGTTCTTGGCTCACTATTCCGGTCCATTCGTCATTCTTGACCGCCTCAGCGACGTCACCTACGTAATCTCGAGCGTCACAAGCAATGGTCGCCGCTCTAGCAAAACACAACTAACACACGTTGCGCGCCTTAAACCGTGCCACCATCAATCATCTGAGTGACTCGCCCAGAGGGCATCGTCTGCGAACCGGGAAGTGAATTGCGCTAGCGAAGATTCGACGAAGAGGAGAAAGAGACTCGACTGGCTCGCGAGCGACGCTGTGGATCCTTGGCTGAGCTACAACTTTGCATTACCCATATTGTAAATAAACGCGTTCCATCGTCACAATATGTAGAGCATTTTCGATGGAAGCGAAAATGCCGTAGGCCCATGTGCTCATATTTGGGTGCACTTTGAAGAACTCCCGGTGGTCAAAATTTTCAGAGCCCTCCACTACGGCGTCTCTCATAATCCTATGGTGGTTTTTGGACGTTGAACACCACGTATCAATCAATTAGGGTATAGAAGACTTGTTGGAGAATTTCGAGTGGGTAGCTAAAATCAATGCCCGGGATTAGGCAAGGAAACTTTGATGCGTGTACTTCGCGTAGCAAGATTGAGCGAAGGTATGGTTTGAAAACTATGAAGCGGTGATAGCTGCATGGGAAGATTTTCGACGACACTTGCGTACTACGTATGCCATCACCAATCGCGAAGAGATGGTAGAAAACGCCCATTTCCGATGGAGGCGGAAATGTTGTAGGCCCGTGTACTCAGATTTGGGTGCACGTTAAAGAACCCCAGGTGGTCAAAATTTCCGGAGCCCTCCACTACGGCGTCTCTCATAATCAAATAGTGGTTTTGGGACGTTAAACCCCACAAATCAATCAATCAATCAATGGTAGAAAACGCTGTCCAGTCCAGGAGCCAACGCACGAATGCGAGTATTAGCATGCATGTCGAAGACACATCCCAGCTCTTCGAACGTGCTGATACGAACATGACCGAAAAAAAGAAACGGCGCCAACTGATGCGTGAAGTCGAATAAGACTTACTTGCTGGGTTAGTTCGCAACCAACCACGCACCGTGTCCGAGTTCCGCATCAAATCAACAAGCATAGAGAAGGTGCTACAGCAGTGTAGCAGCGTGCCCGTCACCACAACCGAGACGCCAGTAGCGCACCAGTGGACGTCCTCTCGGTAAGCCAAAGTAGCAACAGTGAAACGCTCAGAGAACTGGTGTGAATAATTGTAACAGAAGAGCTTCAGAAGCTGGTGCAACCACAACTCATGCCGACGGTTTTGATCCTCACCACCTTCACTGGTGAAGAAGTTTGACACGCAATTATTCGGTAAGAACCTGAGGCGCAACCTGTCCGACTCGAAAAATCAATGAAAACACGTCGCGTACCAACGTATGCGAATGCTCTACGCCAGCCTGCCATGCACAATGCTTATTTCACAGCCCCCATTGCACGCCCAACCGCTTCGCATGGATCAGCCTTTCTCGTAGAGCTGACCACGAAAAAGCAACGTGTGGTGCACACGTGACTGGACGCCGCTTTGTTTTCATTGTGGAGAGACTGGAAATCTTTACAGAACGTGCCCATACAGCCAGCCTGCGTGGGCTTCCTCTACACGCACCATTTCCGGGTAATGGTGAAAGAGCCATTGAAATAGAAGGTTACCTTTCAAGACAGCACTTCTCAGCTGCTAGTTTTCAACATCAGCCATTATCACCGGCACCAACACGTTAACAATCACCGAGCCCCCGGCATCAAAGTTCCCCAATCGCAGGTACACCAAGGCGTTCATCGAGCCTTTGGCAGGAACACCAAGTTTAGCGACCTGTGGAGGCAAGTTCACTATTGTTCGACAAGGTGAAGGTACTCCGTCAAGACCCGAGGACAGCAGCGGCAAGCAGAAAACAACAGTTAAGATAAATAAAAAACAATTTCTTCGGACTTGTGCGCTATGCGGTATGAGCAAGAACTGAGCGTTTTGATAGATACTAGTGCGAATTATTCAGTAATAAGCTACGCGCTTGCGAGGAATAATAAAAAATTTTAATGCCATGAAGTGATCCGCAAATACGATCGGCTGGGACTCATCGGATAATACCTGTAAAAAGATGCACCGCGAGAATCAAAATTCAGAGTGCTAGTTACGTCACTGATTTTATTGTGCTTCCGGAATGCTCAAGTAACGTAATTCTCGGGATCGATTTCTTGCTAAAGAATGGTGCCGTAATAAACCTACAAATTTCTAGCATTCCCTTCTCGACAAAGTTGGCCATAGACGAGAAGGAGTTACAGATGAATGCATTGCGGGTTATCGATGAGGACTTAGCCATCCCACCACGATGCAGTGTGCTGGTTGGCGTAAGAAATGACACATTCTTCGATTCCGAAGGCATAGCGGATGGCAACGTAAAGCTGCTTCTAAAGAAAGGCATTTGTGTAGCCCGCAGATTATTCATTTACGTGGATGGTGCACCAATGTGTTGCTCACAAACGTCGGAAATACAATACAGCATGGTGCGAAAGACACCGCAATTGCCCTTCCACACAGTTTTACTGCAGCGACAGATTTGTGTGGCCTCAAGTCAGTTCCACCTGCTCCTGGAAGCGCGGATGACGTCGAATCTGCAGTTTCAATCTATAGAAATAAATATATTATCTACCGAAAGGCAAATCCTACAGGACCTCATGAGAGACTTCTCAGCGTGTTTCTCCACCTTGTAAGAAGTATGCCGCACGCACATTGTTAAACACTGAATAATAACTGACAAGGCAACAAGACTTGTCTCTGCATTGGATCGCCTACGACGTGCTAAATTTTTCTCGTCATAGGATTGAAAAAGCGGGTATTGGCATATCGAAAAAAACGAAAGAGACCACGAAAAGACTGCGTTCGTAAGTCCGGTTGACTTGAATGAATATAGAGCACTTTCACTCGTCCTCTGTTCTGCACCAGCGACATTCCAGCGCATAGTGGACAGTTTTATATTTGGCCTAAAGTGTCAGTCATGTTTAGTATACCAGAATGACGTTGTGGTATTTTATGTAACATTTGAACACCACATAAGAAGACTACGTTCAGTGCTTCACGCTATCCAGTCATCTGAAACTGATCTGCTGTTAAACTATAAAGCGTTAGTTTGCATATCAAAGGTTTCGTTTTCTTGGTCATCTAATCAGCGCTGAAGGTGTTGGTCTGGACCCTGACAAGACTGCGGCTGTTGTGCAATTTCTCAAGCCATGAAACGAGGAGGTGCGTCGATTTTTGGGCTTATGCGCCAAGTATAGGCGATTTGTAGGAGATTTTTCGAAAATTGCCGAAACTCTAACCAGACTCACGGAAGAGGCAGAATCATTTATTTGGCACGAGGAACAAAAGATAGCTTTCGAATAATTAAAAAAACATTTACAAGCTCCACTGATCCTCGAACATTTCGATGAAACTGTGAACACGGAAGTCCACACAGATGCAAGCAATCCTAGTCTTGGTGCGGTATTAGTTCAATGGCGAAATGGAGAAGAGAAAGTCATAGCCTATTTTAGTTGCATCCTCTCCAAAGCTCAAACAAACTGCTTGAACTATTCCGCAACAGAAAAAAGAGTGCTTTACAGATATATGAGCCATCAGCAAGTCCAGGACATATTTTTACAGAAAGTCGTTCTGTACCGTCAGTGACCACCATTCACTTTGCTACCTGGCAAGCTTAGAAGACCCGTCGAAACGACTTGGGAGATAGAACCTCCGGCATCAAGAATACGATAGTAAAGTTGTATATAGGTCTGGAAGAAATTACCACGATGCTGATTGCTTATCGCGCTCGCCACTGGACTCTAATTTTTCGGAAGAGGATGACTTTACATTCATTTGTGCTGTGAAGCTTCCAGTATCGCTGAGCACCAACGAGCTCACATAAAAGTGCTCCCATTGATAAAATACTTTGAAGGGCACGCTTCTCACGTTCCGCGTGTATTTAGCACGCCATTATCTTCGTTCTGCCTCCGTGGGACTGTACTCTACAAAGGAGCTTTGGGCACAATAAACAAAAGTTTTTACTCGTTGTGGCGCAAGTCATAAGGCATCAAATATTACAAGCTCGCCATGATGACCTGTGCTCGGGTCACTTAGGCGTCAGCCGGACATTCGCCAGAATCCATCTGAAATATTACTGGCTCAAGCTGTTTGCGTCAATTCAGCGTTATGTGAAGACATGCCGCAAATGTTTATTGATTGATATGTGGGGTTTAACGTCCCAAAACCACAACATAATTATGAGAGACGCCGTAGTGGAGGGCTCCGGAAATTTAGACCACCTGGGGTTCTTTAACGTGCACCCAAAGCTGAGCACACGGGCCTACAACATTTCCGCCTCCATCGGAATTGCAGCCGCCGCAGCCGGGATTTGAACCTGCGCCCTGCGGGTCAGCAGCCGAGTACCTTAGCCACTAGACCACCGCGGCGGGGCGTGCCGCAAATGTCAATAACGCAAAACGCCACCCCTGAAAACGGCCAGCCTGCTCCAGCCCTTAGACCCACCTAAGACTCTTTTTAAACAAATTGGAATGGATATTTTCGGTTCCTTTTAAATGTCGTCCCCAAGAAAGAAGTGCACTGTTGTCGCAAGGAACAATTTAACGCGGTATGCTGAAACTAGATGCTCTGAGCGAGCAACGGCTGTGGAAGTTGCCATGTTTTCGCTCACAACATAGTTCCGCGGCATGGCATCCAAATGGCAGTCATCACTGATTGCGAAACAGACTTAACATCAGAGTTGACGCAGTGCTTGATGATTGTGACTAACACCACTCACAGAAAAACACTGCGTATATATCACCCCGAAACCAATGGGTTGACGCAATACCTAAACCGCACCATTGTGGACATGTTGTCGATACACGTGGACGTAGAGCATTAGTCGTGGAACAAAATCCTACCCTCTTCAACATTCACCTACAATACGGCAGTGACCACCCGCACACCTTCCTTTGAGCTGGTCACCCGCACACCTTCCTTTGAGCTGGTTTTGGCCGCATGGTGACTAAAACATTCTACACCATGCTCCAACTCGACAACGACAATTATGAGCCTTCCAACACTGAAGACTTCTAACAAAGAGCTGAAGACGTCCATCAGCTGGCGCGACATCGAATACGTCAATACCAATGTAGGGCCATGAGCTACTACAACCAGCGCCGCAGAGAACTCAAGCACCAGCCAGGCGATCAAGTGCAGGTGTGGACAGAAAGACACCGTCGTGAGCTGTCAGAGAAACTTCTTCGGCGATACTTTGGTCCCTATAAGCTTATCCGTCAACTCGGTAACATAACTTTTAAAGTAATCCCCGAAGGGCAAGAGCGCTCAAGACGGCGAAACCATGCGGAGGCCGTTCATGTAGCTCATATAAAGCACTCCTTCGAGAGATACTGTATAAGTACTCCCCCATACTCTCCTAAATGCGCATCGGGATGATGCGTATTTCGGAGGGCGAGTATTGCCGCAGATGCTGCTTTCACTGAGGTTTCTACTGGGAGAACCACCAAGCCGCTATGCAAGCGTCCGTCTGAAATGTCGGGCGGCTGCGCAAGCTTTCTGCGCCACCGAGAGACATTCTGCTCGTGCTCGGACTCATGTTAGTGACCTGATCTGCTGGTTTTCTGAGAGGTGTTCGAAAAAGACATTCGGGGTGTGGAACGCTTTAGCGGGCTCTTTTATTTCACCTATAATTCTGGGCAAAAGTTCGCCCATAAATAAAACTATTGTTTGCGTGACCCTCTTGTCACACGTGCCAATATTTTGGAGCCGCCTAAAAGCGCTAAGCAGGAAGTCTCTCACAATGCAACAACATGAAGGAGGCAATAAATTGGAAGGGTACGAAGTGCTATGTTTTATCCGAAAGGCAACAGCAGATTCGTATAAAAAACTCACCCACGGGACTTCCAGGGTGAGTAAATGCATGAAAAAGAGTGCAACTGAGGAAGAGGTAATCCTTCGGAATTTTAGTTGGAAGAAGGCCGATGGAAACTTCCTAAGTACCCTACTCTGGCCTCAGGTGGCGTTCCTATCGGCTTCAAAAATTTTCTAGAAAACAGCACTAAAGGAGCACTGCTGAAATCTATAGAAAAAAGCCTGCAGAAGAAGTGAATACCAGACACTTGGCAGGAAAGTAGAATAAATTTAATTTGAAAAGGCAAGAGGGAAAACGATAAGATTCGTTTGTGTAGAGCGCTAACCATTACATCTGTACTACATGTTTTGGGACGTTAAACCCCACAAATCAATCAATCATCTGTACTATATGGGTTGGCGATGTAGGCAGTAAAATTAAACATATAAACGTGGGCAGAAGAAAATGAAATTTTGGGAAAATTTTATAATGGATTTCTAATTGACAGGTAGTTAAAATATAACCTGTTTCTTCTTACTCAGTGTATGGAAATATATAAAATAAAAAACAGGCCCTTATCTAAATAGAAAACAGGCGTAGCTTATTTGGAAATCACTGGGGCGTATAACCACATCAATCAGGAAATTTTGTGGGAAATATTGAAATAAGCGGGATAGGTGACAACTGTACGCAGCCTTTGAGCGAAATATACTGAGAAGGTGCTGTTTACATTGAACGGGAAGAATTATGTTGCAAATTTTGGGAGAATTTCAGAATGGATTTCGAATTGACAGGTAGTTAAAATATAACCTGTTTCTTCTTACTGAATGTATAGAAATATGTAAAATAACAAACAGGCCCTTATCTAAATAGAAAACAGGCGTAGCTCATTTGAACATCACTGGGGCGTATAACAACGTCAATCAGGAAATTTTGTGGGAAATATTGAAATAAGCGGGATAGGTGACAACTGCATGTACACAGTATTTGAGCGAAATATACTGAGAAGGTGCTGTTTACATTGAACGGGAAGAATTATGTTGCAATGACAGCATTGAAATTAACAAGGGGCTGAGGCAGGGACGTCCTTTCTCACCTCTGTTATTCATGCTGTGTATGATGAGGATGGAAAAAGCGCTTGAAGGTAGCAACGTTTCGTTTAACATGTCTCAGAAACAGGTTGGTGATATGATTGAGCAGAAGCTTCCGGGCCTATTTTATGCAGACGATATTGTCCTATTTGTGGACAGTCAAGTCGATATACAGCCGCTGGTAGATATATGTGCAAAGTAAGGTGTGGCTGCTATTTGGTGACTACCAAAGACGCCACCCCTGACTCAGCCAACGACACGGACACCTAAAATTCTGCCTAACGAACTCTTTTATCGTGTTAAAAACACGTGAAGAGCACGACGCTTTGGATGCACCCGATCCTGTATGCAGTGCAGACCAATTTTAGGTGAAGACAGCTTTCAGAGGGGGGTTTGGCAGGATGAAAACAAAAAAAGACATTAAGTTCAAGTCGCCTTAAGTGAATGCATAGGTGACCCAGTGAAGTTATTCCGCTCTTAGCTTACAATTTCCACTATACTATATTTGTTGTTTCCGCCCTTCATAAGTGCCTAAATATTGATCAGATGTTATAATTTACAGTTCTCGTGTCAAAATCTGCCTCGTTTTGCTCGACAATTAGGGTTTGATTAACTATGAAATTAAAACTCGTTGAGACAAGTACTCACAAAAAATGAGATTTTTTCCCCTATACTCATCCACAGCACAATGTCTTATACGTATATTTCACGTTTTGCTCTGCAGGCGGTGGAGTTCTGAACTTATGGGCACTACACAAATCCACCATAAGGCCGTAGAAAATCGTCGGCACATCGTCCAGCAAACGTTTTGGAACATAACGCTGCGATGCTTCAGGCACGTCTAGCAGGCCAACGATGCCTGCGAACACTGTCACTCTCATGAAAGTGTTTTCTTCATACACGCACACTCAGGCAATCAAATGTAAAAGTGCCCCTTTCTTGTCGAGGTATGCCACTCGCACTTCTTCCGCCGTTCACTTTCTCCAGGCAGCCAGAACAAAATTTCGTCGTTTACCCTGTATGCTAGACGACACCCAAGTAGGCCCAATTAGAAAGCAGGCACGCAGCATTCTTCTTGACGTGGAGACACGACACACTTTTGGTGCAATACTGGGCATAAGCTCCACAGAAAATTGCAATGACACGATATATTGCAATGGCACGAGCAGGTGCCTTCGCTGCCGTCGGCCCGGTGCTAACAGACCAGCGCAGCGCTACCAGGCGCCCTCCTCTTAGAGCGCTCTATGCTCATTGCCCATTGTGTTAAGGGGTTTTGTGACAACAAAAGTAATTGAAGGATTCAACATTGCGGCCGTGCCCGATTCATCAAAGAAAAAAATACCGATGCAGTGCAGCAACGTGATATGCGACTGCCAGACACGTGGCTCACCTAAACACCCTGTAATTAAAATATCTTTTTCATAAAAATGAGTGTACTCATGCCGCATCTGTGCGGATGTTGTTGTTTCGCAGATTGACAAAGAGGCGCTGCAGTCAGCGTACGAGGCGACGCTGGAGGAAGAGCTCAACTTGACCGAGGGCCAGTCGTCCGACTTGTGCTACAGCCCAGCATTCATGATCGGCAGCGTGCTGGTGCTGTTCTGCATGGTCACATTTTTCTCCGGTGTGATCAACCAACGCACAACTGCTGGTCAACGACTAATGTGCAGTAGCAAGGTCTGCATTCATTTCACTGACCTAATGAATAGGAGTGCTACAGGTCGTGTTCCTCCCTGCAGTGACTTCTATGCGCACGTGTGCACCGAGTGGGACCGAGACAACATGGAGTCGCCACAGGAGTTGCACTTCCAGAATATCATGAAGAGGCTGTACCTGAGTCTATACAAACAGCCAGTTCCACATAACAGTCAGACAAACTTCGAAAAGGCAGCCGCCTATTACCAGAGCTGCCTGAGGGTGTTTCTGGAAGGCAAGAGTGAGCTCAAACAAATTGTGCATATGTTAAGGGAAGTCGGCGTGCATTGGCCGAAGCGCTCGGCAAAGCCTGACGTTCTGGTGACGTCTGCCAAGCTCAAGCAGAGCCTTGACTTGGACTCGGTGCTAGTGCTCACTATGCCAGATACCGCGTCTCTTTGCATTCAACCTCCGTCGACGAGCTTTTTGCACGATATCAAGAGGCAGCGTTATGCTACGGATTTTGCCGACAACTCTCTGGAGCAATTCAGTGCATTGTGGAGAGCCTTCAGCACGGAAGATCCGAATGAAACAGAAGTCCAACAACTACTACAGACAGAAAAACGGTTCTTAAATTACATCACTTTAGCTGGCACTTCACCTACAACCTCAGCGAAAAATAGCCTTTCTCCGGCTGCTCTTCCGCTCGCGTGCACCGAGTTTCCACGTGGGCGATGGGACACGTTGCTCACTGAAGCGTACCACGTCTCTATAGCCACAGTTACAGCTATCAATATCAGAAATCGTAGGGCCTTTGACGTCGCCTGCCGTTTAGTAAGGGAGTCGGGTGAGCCAGCGATACTGTATTACGTCGAGTGGCTCGCCGTGAAAACGCTGGCCACGAATGCGGACAGATCTATAGCGCAGCTTGTTTGGAGCCATGCAGAAAGGGCACCAATTACTGCGCAGTCAACCTGCTTTCGAAGCACCATGCAGCTCTTTGGAGAAGTGGTACTCTTGGAAGAAAATCGTCGCTGGCACTTGCGAAGACCTACGCTGCTTTCGGAGTTCCACTTCGTTGCCAAAGATGTTCGGGACTCCCTGTCGGAAGTTATCAAAAGCGACAGAAGCCATCCTTCTATGAACTTGTTTTTCAAATACTTGGTGCATGACAACATTTACAATAATGATAGGGAACACCTCATAGAGAGCGTCTATGCGACGCTTCCTGACCTGTCAGAAAACTTCATTTCAAATCAATTGCTGCTGCTTAACGTCTCACTCAATCGAGATACTATTCGAAGCCTCGGATTTAGCTGGGAAGCACTGGAAGATATGCTGCGTCACGATGGCGGATTGGCTGATATTAAGCTCACGGCACTTCAGCAAGACGTGCGCACCTTCTTGCAGTTATCCTATGCAAGCTACTTCATACTCGCCGAAGACCTGCCAGCCGCATATAATTTTGCTTCAGTGGGAATGCTCGTCGCCAGGCATATGTTGGCATTTCGGCGCCATTCGATAGAGATGGCGCGCGCATATACCGGATTCATGCATGCGGGAGAACTTCAGGGTGCGCTTGCTAAAGAACGCAGCGAATTTTCTATAGCGATCGACACAGCCCAGCAAGCAGTGTTCAGAACTCGTCGATACAGGACGTTACCTTGGTCGTCAAAGGCGCGAGACTTCTTCCTGCTCACGTGTTTTCAAGTGTGCTCTGGTCGCAACACTGACGAAGAACATAAAAATATTACCTTTGCATTTAGTGAGAGCAGAAGTTTTCAAGCAGCGTTTTTTTGTCGCTCAGTAGTACGTTAAGAAACATTGTTAACGTGGTATTGCAGCATTTGAAGACTTAGAGAGTTCATATTCACGGGAGTTTCAGCAATTACTTGGCGATTTACAGATTGCATTAGTACTTACTTTTAAGAAACAAAGTATTTGCTTTGAAACAAAACAATAAACTTTAAATGCTGCTCAATATTATCACAGTCATGAATTTGGGCTGTAGTTAGGGTTAGTCTCTGGTTTTTCGGAAAAGGATGTGGTTAAATCATAATACATAAAGGAGTATATAATAATATTATAAATAATAATAATAATAATAATAATAATAATAATAATAATAATAATAATAATAATTATTATTATTATTATTAGTATTATTATTATTATTATTATTATTATTATTAATATTATTATTATTATTATTATTATTATTATTATTATTATTATTATTATTATTATTGTCTTGTCTTTTATTATTCTCATTTCGCGCTGCTTTCTTCTTGTCCTTCATTAGATTTATTTCTGTACACTGCGTTGTGTTATTTATTTTCAATGTTTTATTTTTGCGTGTGCCTGCATGATGACTTTATAGTTGTTCTTGGGCCCAATTATGAATAATTGATTGAATTATTGATTTACCCGCAGCGGAGGCGTAATGTGGGTCAACAGCTTAATCGAGCACTTTCGGCGGCTGCTGCGTTTTTGATGGAGGTAAAATTCCTGTCGGCCGGTGTGCTCAGATTGGGGTGCACATTCATGAACCCCAGGTGGTCGAAATTTCCAGAGCCCTCCACTACAGCGTCTCTCATAGTCATATGGTGGTTTTGGGACGTTCCACCGCCCATATCAATCATTGATTGATTAGTAATGATGGCTTCTAGTGGCACTGACTAACACTTCCATATTTCAGTGCACATATGTACCCAATGAAGTGTCAAGGGGGGGGGGAGTTGACCAGTGCTGTCCCTCCACTGGTAGAACATCGGACGCGTTGATTGAAGGTCCCAGGTTTGGTTCTTGCCAGTGGCAACAGTACTCTTCATCCGCTTTTCTTTGGTCCCATATACAACACAATTATAATCCCTTCCCATATATTTTGCTTGCTTTTTTGTCCTTTAGCTGCAGGATCGAATCGCAGCCGCTGCAGCCGCGTTTAGTTGGAGGCGGAAATACTTAACGTCCATCTGCTTAGAGTTAGGTCCACGTTGAAAAACGCCAGGTGGCCTAATTTCCAAATCTCCACTATGGCGTCTATCATAATCACATAGTGGTTATAGGGCGTTAAACCCCGACAATTATTATTGTCTTTTAGCCCAAATATGATGCCTAGAAAAAAATAACTCTTAAAATTCCCTTCTTTCGTTCCCTTCATAGAAGAGCGTGCAAACGATGGCAGCAGGCAAAAAGCATCATCTGTCGCATGGCCGCCAAAACCGCACATTGTACTACGTGACGTCATCGTTCGTGCACAGCAAAAGGCTCCCTTGCTGAATGCTGCTTCCTTCGGGACATATATACGGCAAGTTATCTTTTCACCCGGCATTTCCGATGGAGGCGGAAATGTCGTAGGCCCGTGTGCTCAGATTTGGGTGCACGTTAAAGAACCCCAGGTGGTCAAAATTTCCGGAGCCCTCCACTACGGCGTCTCTCATAATCATATGGTGGTTTTGGGACGTTAAACCCCACAAATTAATCAATCAGTTATTTTTTCACCCGCATTTCTTCACATTTACATTTAAATTAGGTTTATTACCATTCCCTATATTTTCCTTGCATTATTCTTTGTTAGATCGCATTGTTATTTGTTTCTTACAAGAAAAGGCGAGCCCTTAAACGTACACTTCCTACCTGCATTCATTAACGAGGGTCTTGTCCTGGTATACTTGGTGCCTTTAGGTAGTATAGAAGGAATAATTATTCAGCTGACAGGTCACAATAAGTTGACGCGCTACGTGACGCCAAACAGACTGAGAAAGAGTGTTCCACATTCGCTGCGGAAGCTGCTGGTGGCGCTGACCCTATATGAAAATGATGATGTTCAGGCAATGTACTCTGTTTCCTACTAATTTACTATGCGGCCTTTATGATTCTTCATGCTTTATGTTGCCTGCAGGACACTACTTTGTTTAGAAAACTCTTCCTCTTCCTCTGGAAGGATTCCTTTTTGTTACCTAAAGGATGTGTCTTTTCTGTTTACCTCAGGATGTTACCCACAAGTGCATCTGGTTCATATATTTTTTACATTTACAATGGTGCCGTGGCCAAAGAGCCGAATGTATATATATATATATATATATATATATATATATATATATAAGGGAAAGAAGTGTATACCTAAGGGCTCGTCTTTCTGTGTTTTAACACAATATTAATGAGATCTAACAGACAGTAATGCCAAGGAATGTACAGGGGAAGTTATTAGATCCAATAGAATGTAAATAAGAAGAAAGAAAAGTGGATGAAAAAATTACCAACTGTGAGCAGGAATCGAACCTTTATTCGAAGGTCGTAGGTTCGATTCCTGCTCACAGTTGGTAATTTTTGTCATCCACTTTTCTTTCTTCTTATTTACAATCTATTGGTTCTAATAACTTCCCCTGTACATTCCTTGGCATTACTGTCTGTTAGATCTCATATATATATATATATATATATATATATATATACTTTCTTCACGCATGTTCATCATCATGAGTGGTCATCATCTTCATCTGCTGTGAAAACTTGGCTTGCCTGGCTTCTGTGTCTCGGGTGTGGTCGCTTCATCGTGTTTTCTGGGCCTTGTAAAGGTTGCCTTCACCGTTGCATCACAAGCGGTGGAGTGTACGACCTGAGTCCATCACAAGTGGTGGACTCAGGTCGTCGTTTGTGCCAGGTGTCTGGTAACATGCCTCAGGACGAGCCAACCGGCGCTTCTGCGTCTACCTCTACGGCCCCGACTACCACGGCCTATGTATCTACCGTGGATTATAACCATGCACTAGTATAATCCGCCCGTGTTCGCTGGATTTCTAGTGGAAGATGTGGAGAATTGGTTAGACCAGTTCAACCAAGCCACTTCCACTAACAACTGGGATGACCCGGTCAAGCTTCGTCATGTTTCTTTTTATCTGACAAGCGTAGCGAAAACATGGTTTTTCAATCATGAAATGGACATCACAGACTGGACACATTTCAAGCAACAGCTTCGACAAATTTGCGGCACCCCGGCGGTTCGTTGAGCTCTCGCCAAGAAGACACTGGATGCTCGCAAGAAACAATGCGGTGAGTCTTACACCTCTTACATAGAGGATGTGCTTGCTCTCAGTCATCGTTTCAGCGCGTCCATGTCTGGATCAGACGGAGTTCGCCATCTATTGAAAGGGATCAGCACGGTCGCGTTCAATGCCTTGGTCATAGAAAACCCGACCACAGTCTCTGACATTGTTGCCACATGCCAACGCCTAGAGGAACTTGAGTCCCAACGGTAACCACCGGACAGCGCTGAAAACACCACCACGACTGATGCCTCAATTCGTGCTATGATCTGGGCAAATATACGGGAAGAGCTGCAATCTTGCGGCCTCTCAGTGACACCTAGTCTAACTCCCCCTCCAACACTCTTTCGCATGTAGACTTTCCGGTACCTCGACTCCCGCCGACGTATGCACAAGTCTTCGCTTGTTCACCACCCGTCATACAACCAATGCCCGCACACTCGACACCTGTCTCACTGGCTTCGATAACTCCAAGTGAGCCTAGCCAGCCCTTTCACCCACCATGGCGGCCACCTCGTCCGATCTTTTAATACTGTGTCTATCGGGGCCACATTGCACATTTCTTTCGGAAGCGTCAGCAGGACGAGCGTCGTGGATTCGACCCCTACGGACGGGATGATGGGACGAGCGGGTCGGCTTTCCAACGTCGTCCTTATAATCCACCGTTACGTCGCTCACCGTCGCACACTATGACATCTGAGCCAACCCCTCCTTACTGCTTTACTAACGCCGCTCACCATCACACCTCCACCGCTCCACGTATCCACTGCGACCCGTCTCGCAATTCACCAAACAATAGCCCGGAAAACTAACCTGTGCAGCGTTTGGAAGAAAAGCTGCATCGAACGAAAAGACAGAATTTCCTCCAGTGCGTCCATATAATACAATATTTGTTTTAATAGAAGATGTGTACGTTGACGCTTCAATATACATTGGTGCTTGTTTGTCTGTGATTGATCTCTGTGCTCACGTCTGCGAAAAGTCACCACCCCTTATGACAGACCTTTACTGCTCGCTGCTCAAAGGGACTCAATTAGACCTGCCGCTATGTGCACCACTCGTGTTTTCATATGTGGCCTTTTCCATTTTGTACAATTCGCCAGGCTGAGTTCGTGTGCCCACCAGCTTATAATATGCTGGGATGTTCTGTCTACGGCGAACGATTCCATCTGCTGTCGAGAAAACGCTGTTGATATGATGGAAACTAACTGTGCCCTTTATGCAGATGACAATCCCGTTCGCTTGCTCACTGCGTAGGGTCCCAAGCTACCACTCGGTGATCAGCGAATAGACACCATTGCGCCTAACATAATCGACTCTGGTGACGTGTTAGTCCAACCATTTGCACACTATCTCGCAAGAGGTATAGCCCTTGCTTCAGGTCTAGCGCGGTTCCACAATGACTCCGAACTTCTCTACGCTACAAAGGAGACGTCTGAGAAAATTCTCATTCCTAAAAGCACCACAATAGCTTGCGCTACCGAATCCCAACCTGTCTTTGTTGTCCCGCTTATGCCACCGTGTTCTGACCTTCATTCTATTGGACGTTCGTCATGCATTTTTGTTCTTGCTGCGACTATTAGTCCATAGCTTACCTCTTCACAGAGAGATGAGTTGCTTGACTTGCTACAAAAACATAGGAGATTATCTGATGCCCATTCCTCATCTCTGGGACAGGCGTCCATTATCACGCATTGTATCTAGGCCGATGGTACTTCCATTGTACGCCGTCGACCATATCGCGTCTCTTCGTCCGAGCGTGAAGTAATTGAAGAAAATGTAGCCGATATGCTGCAAAGGAACATTATACCTCCCTCCGCGAGTCCTTGGCCATCCCCTGTTGTTTTATTAAGGAAAAAAAGGTGGCTCCATGCGATTTCGCGTGGACTACAGGGGACCTATTAGAATTACTCACAAGAATGTTTACCCCATGCCACGCATAGACGATGCTTTGCAGTCATTGCAGGGTGCAGAGTTCTTCAAAAGCCTCGACTTGCGTTCGGGTTACTGGCAAATATCCTTACACGAGGACGATAAAGAAAAGAGCGCGGTTTCAACACCAGACGGGCTGTATCAATTCAAAGTCATTCCATTCAGCTTTTGTAATGCTCCAGCATTCGAGAAGATGATCGACACAGTCGCTATTTAGACGATATCTTTATTTTCTCGTCAACATTTCCTCAGTACTTGCGACGACGGGACGAAGCTCTCACGTGCCTTGCAAACGCAGGCCTTCAGCTGAACACCAAGAAGTGCCATTTTGCGAGCAAGACAAAATGTTGTGCCACATCGTAAGCAAGGGCGGTATTCATTTCGATCCAGACAAAATTTCCGCTGTCCAACACTTCCCGCGTCCTGAAAAAGTCAGAGATTCGCGCAGTTTCCTCGGCCTCGCTTCTTATTTTTGCCATTCATTCGAGATTTCGCCTCAATAGCTTCACCATTGCACAAGTTGCTCGGATCAGGCGTCGCCTTTGTGTGGACTTTTGAATGTGAAGCGGCGTTTGCCCAACAGAAGTGTGCACTCACATCCCAACCAGTACCCTGTAACTTCAATGAAACTGCACCCATGCTCCTGCATACAGACGCCATTGGTCAGGGCATTGATGGAATTCTCCTACAGCGAGACAAATCTTCACGTGAGAAAGTCGTCACATACGCAAGCCGTGCACTGACCCCTGCCGAAAAGAATTATACAATGACCGAACAGGAGTGCCAAGCAGTCGTATGGTCAATACAAAAGGTTCTACCTTATCTCCACGGCCGCCACTTTACGAGGGCTGCGGACCATCACGCCTTTTGCTGGCTCTCTACACTCAAGAACTTGTCCAGCCGCCTTGGTCGCTGAATTATTCTCTTACAAGAGTATGACTTCACTATAACAGACCAGTTGGGAAACAAACATCAAGACGCCGACGCACTTTTACGTTGCCCGCTCCATTTGGAGCCACTTAACAAACCCGCCACTGCCACACTCGAGGAGCTTTCGGCCGTCTCTTCCCTTCATGTTTCGTCCTTAGCTACTCTGGACCCAACTTCTCTAAGAGAGTGTAGTTTGTTTTTATCGCCCCCCCCAACGAGCTGACCCTTACTGTCTCCGCTTCATGGACCGTCTTGGCGGGACTTGCCGGCCCCATAACGCCCGCCTTTGCCGACAGCTGACGTATTCAAGTTCGAAAACCACGTCCTGTACCGTCATATCTACCACCCTGATGGTCAACGCTGGGTTCCCGTTCTACCTCGCTCTCTTCGGGCTCAAGTCATCAAGATATATCGCGACATGTCTGCTGGACACATGGGCTTCCAGAAAACGTACGACCAAACAAGATTTCACTGCTACTGGCCGGGCTTCTCTACCAGTGTTGCGAAGTACGTTGCCTCATGCGCCCTTTGTCAGCGTCGCAAGCTACCTACATAAACTAGAATCGAACAATAACAACCGCTCCCGTGTCTCCTGCAACCATTTAGTGTAGTTGGTGTTGACCTGTATGGTCCCCTTCTTATGACTGTCACAGGCAATCGATGGATAGTTACAGCTGTCGACCACCTGACCCACTACGCCGAAACAGCTCCCGTGCCTTCTGCATCCGCTTCGGAAGTGGCTGACTTCATCCTTCGAGCAATAATCCTTCGTCGCAAAGCTCCTCGGGTAATTCTGAGCGACCATGAAAGAGAATTTTTTTCAAAACTCGTCGAAGAAGTGCTCAAGGCATCCGGCACTAGACACAAAACAAGCACCAGTTACCATCCTCAGATGAACGGGCTGACTGAGCGCTTTCAACGTACACTGTCAGATATGATGGCCATGTATATCGAACCGGACCACAGAAACTGGGACACCATTTCGCCTTTTGTCACCTTTGCCTATATTACCTCTGTACAGCGCACAACCGGCTTACTCGCCGTTCTACCTCGTCCACGGTCGCTTCCCTCTTCTTTCCTCGATGTTTCGTTCTTCTGTGCGCCTGTTACACCATGTTCAACCTCAAGTGAAAATTACGTGTCTCTTCTACTTCATTGCCGCAAGCTGGCTCACACCAACACTTAAGCCAAGCAACAGGATCACAGGCTTGAATATGATGCCTCTGAGCATGCCATGTCCTTAAGCCCTGGCGACGAAATCCTCCTTAAACCCATTCGCACTCCTTGCCTGTGTGAGCAGTTTCAATTACGTTTCATTGGCCCCAACACAGTCTTGGAGCAAGCGTTTCCTGTCAATTATCCCGTGGCACCCATTCTTCTTCCAAGGCACTGCCACAGCCGGGCAGCAGAAATAGCCGACGTATCCCGCATGAAGCCTTTCAAACGGTGCTCCCCTTTGATTTAAACTGTGGCCAAGAACTGTGGTTAGGATTGCCGCTTTCACGTGGGGGGAAAGTTATTGCAGGCATTCATTAGGCATATTTATTTTCTTCACACATGTTCATCATTCATCATGAGTAGTCGTCATCTTCATCTGCTGAGGCAGGGTTGCTAGCCTGGGTTTTGGGCCTTGAATGTGTTTGTTTCATCGTGATTTCTAGCCCAAGTTAATGTTGCATTCACCGTTGCATCACAATATATACATACTATATATACATACTACATCCTACCAACTCATGAACCCCGCAGGGGCGCCTGCGCAAGTGGGCATTTGGTGTGTAGCGACACCACGCACTCGAGCTAACGGGGGAGTTTCTACTTCATCCCACGCCTAGCCGTGCGTGGCTTTGCAGTGTCCGGGGAAAAGGGGATCCTGGGGGTTGAGCCGACGCTGGGTGATTAAACCTTGAAGGCCCCCCAGCAGAGGCAACACAATCCTTTGGCCCCGGCTTCATATACACGGCACCCCTGGGCTGACGCACCCAGGGGAAATCGGCAGTCGCCTTTTCCTATCTCTCTTTCCCTACATCTTCGTCTTTATCTCTCACTATCTATCTGTCCTGTATTCTACTTTCTTCTGTCTACTTCCAAACTTCCTGGCGGCTAGGGTTAAGCCTGTGCAAATAGCCTACCTTGGTCTAGGCGCATTGGGTTATAGTAGCGTTGTATGGCTGGCGTCTGCAGGTTTTAGCATCCGCAAACTTGCAGCGTCCCCTCGTTGGGCTCCGTGGTGGGTGGCCGCCAACGCTTCTGAAAAAAAATTAAACTGGAATGCATAGAGCGTTTTCCTTATTAAGTGATCGTACCACTTTAAAGCGCGTACGCACCGAAGAATTAGGTTTTTCAACCGATCAAATGAAAACTTCCTCCATTTTCATGGTATACATAGTGAGATAAGCAGCAAGCAAGCCAGAACTGTATCCCACTTTGTAGTAGCCAGATGTCTCACAGAAATTCTTGGAGTCGGGTACAAAGTTACCAAAATGCCAGCGGAGACCTCCTCTTTGAAGTTTGAGAAAAATGACAGTTTGACAAGCTACAAAATTTTTCAACTTTTGGTGACACTTCCGTCATTGTAACGCCACACAGATTTATGAAAACAACCCGTGGAGTAGTATCTGATGCTGAATTGCACGGCTTGACCGAAGAGGAACTTCTGGAGGGGTGGAAGAGTCAGAATTTGACCAATGTACAAAGGATCATCATTAGAAGAGACAACAATGTAACACCAACAAAACACCTAATACTCACGTTCGCTTCCAGTAATCTGCCAGAAAGTATTCAAACAGGGTACGCGAAGACGTCGATCAGACAATACATACCTAACCCACGTCGTTGTTTTAAATGCCATAGGTATGGCCACGGCTCACAAAGCTGTCGTGGTCACCAAACTTGTGCACAATGTGAAGTGTCGGGCCACAATTCTGACAATTGCGAAGAACCATCACACTGTGTGAACTGTGGCGGAAATCATGCCACATACTCACGGTTTTGCTCATTTTGGAAAAAAGAAAAAGAAATCATCACCATGAAAATTAAAGAAAATATCACATTCAAGGAAGCAAGACAACGAGTGTCTCCATTTTACGGCGCTACATATGCTGATGCGGCGCGTCATGGGGCAACGCCGCACCAGCCCTCGCCACTCCTCCGGCCAGCGCAGAGCGAGCCGTCGGCTGTGGCACCTGCCCCCAAGGCGGCAGTAGTTCAGTCTACTTCACCTCCTAGCGAATTGAGCCCCGCTGTGGTGGTATAGTGGCCAAGGTACTCGGCTGCTGACCCGCAGATCGCGGGTTCAAATCCCAGCTGCGGCGGCTGCATTTCCGATGGAGGCGGAAATGTTGTAGGCCCGTGTGCTCAGATTTGGGTGCACGTTAAAAAACCCCAGGTGGTCGAAATTTCCGGAGCCCTCCTCTACGGCGTCTCTCATAATCATATGGTGGTTTTGAGGCGTTAAACCCCACATATCAATCAATCATCCTAGCGAATTGAGGCTGGAGACTCCAGGGTGTTCTGGTCTCAAGGCCTCCCCTCACCAGGCGAGGCCTAAAATCCGAACCACCAGCTCGCATGTGCGGGTGCTCAGTGCCTCTGAGGAGGCAATGGATACAACGGTACCCTTGGTACCAAAAGTGCGGCGCGGCTCCTTGGAGTGCGCCAAGAAAAATAAAAAACCAGTAACGGGGCCGGACGACCATCCTGCCACCTGAATTAACGAGCTCACTCCAACACAGGATACTCTTTGTACACACAGCAGCATCTTACTTGTTTAAATATGCAGACAGAAGTATTACAGTGAAACATCCGAGGCCTTCTTCAAAACCTCAATGGCTTACAAGAACTCCTCTATCAACACAATCCAAGAGTGTTGTGTGTACAAGAGACACACTTAAAACGAACAAACACAAACTTTTTACGTAACTACGTAGTCTTCCTAAAGGATAGAGATGATGCCATGCCACCATCCAGTGGTGTAGCGGTTATAGTTAGTCAAGCTATAGCATGCACACAATTACCCCTTCAAACTTCCGTCGAGGCGGTGGCTGTCCGAGCAGTTATTCTAAACAAACTTGTCACTGTCTGCTCTTTGTACATACCTCCGCTCCATCGTCTTGAAAACTTCAATTCCAGTCTTTAATAGACGAACTACCTGAACCTTATCTGGTCCTTGGGGACCTGAACGCACATAATGGTCTGTGGGGTGACTCTCGTTTTGATGCACGAGGTCGTCTCATTGAACAATTCCTCATTTCATCAGGTGCTTGTCTGTTGAATAGGTAAGAGGCAACATACTATAATGTCGTCAACAAAACGTATGCGTCTATAGACCTCATCATTGTATCACCTGCACTTCCACCCCTACTGAAATGGAAAGTCATAAAAAACCCATATGGAAGTGATCATTTTCCTGTTGTGTTGAGTTCAACAACATAGGAATGTCCTCCACATGTTCCCAAATGGCTGATAGACAAAGCGGACTGGGAACAGTTTCACAACACTACTCGTTTAGATTGGACTGACATGTGCAGGGGAGGTATAGATGAAGCTGTGCAGTACTTCACAGCTGTTCGTACTGACGCAGCGGCCAAGTACATACCGCAAACACGTGGAATGCCTTGCAAGCGACGTGTTTCATGGTGGAGCACCGAGTGTCGTAATGCGCAGAAGGAGCAGAACAAGGCATGGAGGTTGTTTCGGAATTCGCCGACAGCCGAAAATCTTGCCAGCTTTAAGAAAATAAAATCTCAAGGCAGGAGAACGCGCAGGCAGGCCAGAAGAGAAAGCTGGCACAAGTTCTTATCAGGCATCAATTAGTATACATAAGAGGCTAAAGTCTGCAACATGGTTCGTAGGGCAGCAGGAAGACAAGTACATTTACTCCCATTCATTAACACACAGGGTGACAGCCTGGAAGGTCAGGCAAACTTCCTCAGTGCCCACTACGAGCAGGTGTCTAGCTCATCACACTATAATCAAGCTTTTCAAATATTTAAAGCAAGGATAGGAAAGCAGAAACTAGAACAGAATTGTACAAACTACGAGGCATACAACCAGCCTTTCAACTTAGCTGAGCTAGAAACATCACTAAACTCTTGCAGTAATTCTGCCTCAGGCCACGATCGTGTCGTGTATGAATTGTTGAAAAACCTGCCGCTCGAAACGCGAAAAACATTACTCTCCCTATACAATGCTATCTGGTTTTCTGGCGTCATCCCCGCTTCCTGGAAAGAGGCTATAATTATTCCCATTTTAAAAGAGCGCAAGGAGCCTTCCTCAGTTTCAAGTTATAGGCTCACTGCTCTTACAAGCTTCCTTTGTAAACTCTTTGAAAAGATCGTAAACTTCCGACTTTTACATCTCCTTGAAACACACAGTCTGCTCGACCGATTCCAGTGTGGATTTTGAGAGGGTAGATCAACCACCAACCATCTGGTGCGTATCAAGGCACAGATCCGAGACGCTTTCACCCACAAACAATACTTCCTCTCTGTGCTCCTCGATATCGAGAAGGCTTACGACACAACATGGCGTTTTGGCATATTAAGAGACTTGTCTCACCTGGGTGTGCGCGGTAGAATGTTTTCTATAATCCAGAGTTACTTGTCCAATCGAACATTCCGTGTCCGTGTAGGCAGTGTTCTCTCCCAAACATTTGTCCAGGAGACGGGAGTACCGCAAGGTGGTGTACTTAGCTGTACACTTTTTATTATCAAAATGAATTCCTTGCACCTGTCCATCCCCCGCAATATGTTCTATTGTACATATGTCAACGAAGTTCAGCGTTTCTTCAAGTCATGCAACTTGGCAATATGTGAGCGGCAGGTTCAGCTGGGTGTAAACAAGGTCTCCAAATGGGCAGATGAAAACGGATTTCGACTTAACCCACAAAAGAGCACGTGTGTCTTGTTCTCTCGAAAGAGAGGCATGCACTGGGAACCTGACAATCGACTGAACGGGCAACGTCTGTCTGTCAAAGCCGAGCATAAATTCTTAGGCTAAATCTTGGACGACAAGGTGACCTTCGTACCACACATGAAGTATTTAAAAACAAAATTTTGAAAAGCCATGAACGTTATAAAAGTGTTGTCACGTACTACGTGGGGTAGTGATAGGCAATGTCTCATGAAGAAGTATAAAAGCCTCATTCACACCCGCTTAGATTATGGGGCCATTGTTTATCAGTCTGCGACTCAAAGTGCTTTGAAGATGCTGGATCCCGTGCACCATTTGGCCATCCGCCTTTCTACAGGTGCTTTTCGCACCAGCCTCGTAGAAAGCCTTTACGTTGAGTCGAATGAATGGTCGCTTCATCTGCAAAGAACTTACATGTCCTTTGTATATTTTCTTAAGGTGAAAGCAGACAATAAGCACCCCTCATACTCTACTATTAATGATTTGTCGAGCTCCATTCTGTTTCAAAACAGGCCTTCGATGAGGCAGCGCTTCTTAGTACGCCTGGAGGGTCTAGCTGAAGAAACTGGAGTGTCATTTGAACACAGTTTAATTGCTGCAGTAGCATACTCGCCACCGTGGCAGTGGCAGACTATAGACTGCGATGTGTCTTTCCTAGAAGTTACAAAACATGCACCTATTGCCGAACATACTTCCGGCATATTGCCGGCATATTGCCGAACATATTGCCGAACATACTTCCTGGAACTTCAACACAAATACACACGCCCTGGGTTCTTTACAGATGCCTCTAAGTCTAACTCCTCTGTGTCGTACGCTGCTGTCGGCCCATCTATTTCGGATGCTGGCCCTCTACATCCTGGCACAAGTCTCTTCGCAGCGGAAGCTCACGCGATGCTTGTGGCTGCTAAACACATCAAACGACTACAAATACAAAAAAGCAGTAATATATACGGACTCCCTCACTGTGGTTACGGCTCTGCACAATCTTAAAAAACAAAAAAACAAAAAAACCTGTCCTCGTTTCACTTTACTCCACTTTATGCACACTCTACACACTCAAACAAAATGTTGTAGTGTGCTGGGTGCCAGGGCACCGTGAGATCCAAGGCAACGTGATGGCGGATCAGCTTGCTGCATCCGTCCACGAAAGCACTGCCACTACACCCATATCAATCCGAGCCCTTGATCTTAAGCCGTTTCTCAAACGAACGCTCAGGGACTACTGGCAGAGCAAGTGGGATAGACACACACAAAACAAACTACACATTATTAAGCCACACCTTGGCCATTGGCTGCCAATTTCGAATTCGCGTCATACAAAGGTAATACTAACGAGGCTCAGGGTAGGACACACATACACGACACACACATATCTTTTTTTTCTGGTGGCGATCCACCATTGTCTGACAGATGTGGTGAAGCATTAACAGTTTTTCACATGTTAATCCAGCGCGAACAGCTAGAAACTCTAAGAAAACAACACTTTCCTTTACCCTACCGACAATATATACCTTTACACCCTGCAATGTTCGTCGGTAGGGAACCGCTTTTTAGTCATAAGTCATTGTTAGCGTTTTAAAAAAAATTCATAGTTTTCATATTATATACCCGGGCATTCCGTAGCACGACCTCTGCAGAGAGGGACAAGGAAGCAGTTGCCTCACGGCCCTTGGACAAAAGGGCGCTGATGAGGCACTTGTGCTAGTGCCAAATATTTTACACGTTTTTATTATCAAAACTTTTCTCACCCCTTTTTCCTATGCATACAACATCACTGTCATGATTTTAATACTTACGTTTTACCCGCAATATCGCGATCAATTTTAAGGCACCTATACAGCCACGCAACGTATCATTGTTCAGATCTCTACTCATTGAAATGGCGCTCTTTGGCCATAAATTGGCCCTTGCGCCATAAAGCACCACATATCATCATACCAACTTGTGAACCGAGGCGCAAACTTGAAAGTACATAAGATTTGTTGGCAGTTAACATCTTACCAAACGATAAAGATAAAGGACACATTCTTCAGGCAACAAGAATGAATTGTATGTATAAATATGTATGTAGTTCAAAAGAATATATTAAGCACGTAAAAAAAGTTGTTCAGAAAAACTGACGTTGCGGCAAGGGTCCAACGGCCTTCGTCGTGGGAAGGCCGGTCCCACGGCCAAAATTTCGTAAGCCTTCTACAAAAGGACTTTTTCTTCGTGCTTGATATATTCTTTGTAACCTTAATTAAACCTAAATAAATTTGCACTCTTGATATATATATATATATATGAATATATATAGATAGAGGTGATGTACATCGAGAAAGGCTCAGACGCAGCTTGGCAAATTGTGCTTGATAAGGCAGGTCTGGCTAATGGCGAGCGGCGTGCGCGACCTACTACTACAGCAACCGATCATCATCGTCTTCTTCATTACCAGCAGAGCGTCCGTTATTCAGACTCATTACAATTACTCCCCGCGAAATAAGGAGCCATCCTGGCGACCTATGGACAAGTAAACACGGGAGGATCGTAGCAGGGCTACGATCCTCCCGTGTCTCGAGACGTGGACAATTTCCTGGCCACGACGACGTTGGTCAGAAGATGGTTCCAGTGGCTCAATGAGGTAATTCGCTGGTGACGTTTTTTATAGCACCCGACATGGGCCGTGATACTTGGGGACCAACTTGGTAGAAAATCCAGGTGTAGCAGAAGGGACATGCAGCCAGACCAGTGAACCTGGATCGTAGAAAGTAGTGTTGTTTGATGCGTCATGGTGGTGCTTTTGGCGTCCTTGATCTTGGATTGTGAATGCTCTTGCCAGTTGGCGACATTCTTCGGCGTATGTAGTGGCTTGAGACAAAGTCGTGGACTGAGGAGTCAGGTTTGTACGAAAGAATGGTGTCGATAGTGCAAGAAGGTTCGCCTCTGTAAAGGAGGAAAAAAGGAGAGAACCCAGTAGTGCTTTGAATGGCGGTATTATAGGCAAACGTGATAAACGGGAGCACTCGGTCCCTATTGGAGTGGTCTGACGAGATATACATAGACAGCATGTCACCAATGGTGCGGTTGAAGCGCTCTGTCATTCCATTGGTCTGGGAATGATAGGCGCTTGTAGTGCGGTGAACGACGTGGCAATCACGCAGCTATGCTGTGATGACGTCTGACAAGAATACGCGACCACGATCGCTCAGTTACTCCCGAGGTGCTCCATGACGTAATACGATGTTGTGAAGAACGAAAGTCGCAACGTCTTTTGTTGTAGACGAGGGAAGGGATAAAGTTTCGGCATACCGCGTGAGATGGTCGACCTGCAACAAAGATCCAGCGGTTACCGCCAGCAGAGTTGGGAAGGGGACCTTAGATATCAATGCCGACGCGGTCGAATGGTCGGGATGGGCATGGTAAGGGTAACAAGGTACCACTGGCGTGATAAGGGGGAGTTTTTCATCTCTGGCACGTCGAGCAGGCCCGAACGTATTGTCGTATAAAACGGTACATGTCACGCCAGTAATTTCGGAGACGTATGCGAGAAGAAGTCTTCAGAAAACCTACGTGGCCTCATTGGGGGACGTCATGAAACGTGGAACAAATTTCGGATCGCAGATGACGTGGAATCACGAGTAGCCACTGACGTCCACCGGGTGCGTAGTTGCGTCGGTACAGCACGTCGTTGCGAGTGGCGAAGTGCTCGACTTGCCGACGCAACGTGCGAGAAGGGGGGAAGCCGTCCGCCCAGCCAGGATATCTAGAATCGAAGCAACCCAAGGGTCCTTGCGTTGCTCAGATGGCATGTTGGCAATGGTGATGGCAGTGGCATCACAGTTTATACTTTCGCAGCAGTCCGGGTCAGGGGGTAGGGGCGAACGGGATAGGGCGTCTGCGTCTGAACGTTTCCGGCCGGAGCGATAGACCACGCGAATATTATATTCTTGGAGGCGCAATGCCCATCGGGCGAGGCGACCGCTTGGATCCTTCAATGACGACAACCAGCAGAGGGCGTGGTGGTCAGTCACGACGTCAAAATGGCGCCCGTACACGTAAGGTCGAAATTTCTCTATCGCCCAAATAATGGCGAGGCATTCCTTTTCAGTGACGGAATAGTTGATTTCGGCTTTGCTAAGAGTTCGGCTTGCGTAGGCAACCACGTACTCTTGGAAGCCTTCTTTCTGCTGTGCAAGAATAGCGCCTAGCCCGACACCACTAGCGTCGGTGTTGATCTCTGTGGGCGCCGATGGGTCGTAGTGTCGCAGAATAGGCGGCGACGTGAGGAGGCAGCGCAGTTCATTGAAAGAATCATCACAGGTGGCAGACCAGGCTGAAAGGTCTCTAGAGCCGGCGAGGAGCTTGGTCAAAAGAGCGATGGTCGTCACGAAATTGTGAACGAAGCGCCGGAAGTAAGAGCAAAGGCCTATGAGCTTTGGAGCTCTTTCATGGTGGTCGGTTTGGAAAACGCTGAAACGGCAGTAAGTTTGGCAGGGTCAGGAAGAATGCCGTCTTTTGAAACCACGTGGCCAAGGATCGTAAGCTTTCTAGGGCGAAATGGCACTTCTTCAGATTCAGTTGCAGCCCCGGGGCAGAAATACACGCGAGGACTTTCTCGAGGCAGGTTAAATGGGTTGCGAAATCAGTTGAAAAGACGACAATGCCATCTAAATAACAAAGGCAAACGTTCCATTTGAGGCGTCGAAGGATAGAGTCGATCATTCGCTCGAAAGTAGCTGGCGCGTTGCAGAGGCCGAAGGGCATGACTGTGAATTCGTAAAGCCCGTCGGGCGTGATGAAAGCTATTTTTTCGCGATCGGCCTCGGCCTTGGGTACCTGCCAGTATCCAGAGCGCATATCCAAAGAAGAGAAAAATTTGGCTCTCTGTAGGCAGTCCAAGGCATCGTCAATGCGTGGCAGCAGATAGACATCCTTGCGCGTGATTCGGTTGGGACATCGGTTGTCAACGCAAAACCTGATGGATACGTCCTTCTTCTTCACCAACACAACTGGAGAGGCCCAGGGACTGCTTGACGGTTCGATTATGCCACGTGCCAGCATGTCGTCAACCTGTTCATTGATGGCACGGCGTTCGGTAGTTGACACACGACATGGACGCTGCCGTAATGGCGTCTCTTGACCGGTATCTATACGGCAAACAACAGATGACGCTCGACCTAAGGAAGGCTGATTGTGGTCAAACGAGGCTCGAAAACGCTGTAGGAGCTTGATCAGCCGTTCCTGCTGCCCATGCGTGAGGTTGAAATCAATGGACTTACGGAATACATCCATAAGTTCATTAGCGTCAGTTGCGAATGTAATGGCACAAGTCGGTAAAAATGGCTTGTCTGGATAGATCGGGTCTTCGAAAATACAATTCAAGGTCTCGAGGCTTCCCAGACACTCGCGACGTAGCAGGATGTACAGACGAGCAGAAACGTTGCACGCATAAAGTACCGTTGAACCATTGGAAAATTTGATGACGGCAAACGGGAGGACGATGTTTCGGTGTTTCACGCTAGCTATAGTTGGTTGGAACAGGAGCGTCGAGTTAGTGGCAGCAGGGGAAAAGACAGGCACTAGGACGGCGGACAACGGCGCGATGCGGACGCCAGCTGTGGCAAACACTTTCGAGGAACTGTGGTGGTCAATATCAAGGCACGGATTCGTCAACGTGAGTTCCGCACGAGCGCAGTCGACGAGGGCCTGATGGGTAGAAAGGAAATCCCATCCTAGTAATACGTCGTAAGATGAACGTGGGAGAACAACAAAGTTGACGGCGTACCAAACATCTTGAATAAGAACGCGTGCTGTGCACTGAGCTGTCAGCGCGATGAAATGAGAGGTGGCTGTACGCAGAGCAAGATTCGTAAGCGGCGTTGTAACTTTTTTCAAATCGCGACACATTTTTTCACTAATTACGAAAACGACGGTGCCTGTGTCAACAAGTGCACGTACACCAACACTTTCTACTAGCACATCAATTTCGTTTGTCGGACAAAGAGGAGGTCTTAGAAAGTTCGACGACGACGCAGTTATGCCTCCAGAACTGCGGCTGTCAGTTGTCCTCTCGAGCGTGGCTCGTGCGCCGAAGCATCGGGGAGACAGATTGGTGACGGGCTGGTAATGACCGGCAAGAATCGACAGGGCGTCATGGGGACAACGAGTCGGTGATAGAAGAAGATGGTCGCTGGAATTCAAGGCAGCGTGGTAATTTGCAATATTCCCATGGTCTGGAGGCTTGAAGTTGCGACGGCGACAGTAGCGTGCTATATGTCTCACGAAACCGCATGCTAAACAGATGGGTTGATTATCCAAGGTGCGCCATGGGTTAACGACAGATTGTGCAGGAGGTGAAACGGGATGGGGTGCCGTGTATGTAGGCAGCGTAGTAGGCTAGGAGGACCCGGTGCCCCGGTATGCGCCAGAGACAGGCGGGGCTGAGGGTGTAGCAATGACGGCAGCGTAGGTCAGCGGCGTAGGGACAGATGGCGATGGAGGCAGTGCCTGCATGACCTTTGTCTGAATGACCTGGCGTAGACGTGGGTCTAACGAGGTCACTGGGGCGGATGCTTCGGCCACAAGAGAAAGCTAACGCGCAACTTCTTCATGAATGAATTGTTTGATGTGGGGCAGTAAGACGGTGTGATCAGCAGTGACGTCGTGCACGAGGGCGGAAACTTCAGCCGTATCTTCAACGGCCCTGCGCGTCGAGACACGCTGCTTACGCAACTCGTCGTACTTCTGACAGAGCTGGACAACATCGGTGGCGGTCTGTGGATTCTTAGTGACGAGCATCTGGAAGGTATCGTCGTCAACTCCTTTGATGATGTGCTTGATTTTGTCGCGTTCGGTTAGAGATTCATCGACGCGCTTGCAAAGAGACAACACATCTTCAATGTAACTTGTAAAGGTCTCGTCCCTGCGCTGGACTCGACTACGGAGACGCTGTCCCGCGCGAAGCCGGCGCACGGCGGGACGACCGAAGACCACGGCGATGGTGGTCTTGAAGGCGGACCAGTTGGTGATCTCGCCTTCGTGGTTCTTGAACCAGAGGCTGGCCACATCAGCGAGGTTTGTGAGCTGGTCACAGGCGTTCCACTTCTTGGAAGCGCTTACGATTTCGTACTCGACGAGCAGTCCTCGACGTCTTGTTCGTCGTTGCTGCGAAAAATTGGTGAGTCGCATTGCCGAGGCGCGCCAGTACAGTAGACTGTCGTTGGTAAGGCAGCTTGAGAAGGGCCAAGAGCAGTCATGGTGAAAGGTGAGGGTAGCGTCCGATTGCGAAGTTCCAGGTTGATGGGAACCCCTGCTCCTCCACTACTTAAAATAGAGGTGTTGTATGTCGAGAAAGGTTCAGACGCAGCTTGGCAAAATGTGCTTTATAAGGCAGGTCTCGCTAATGGCGAGTGGCGTGTGCGAGCTACTACTACAGCCACCGATTATTATCTTCTTCTTCGTTACCAGCAGAGCATCCGTTATTCAGATTCATTACAATATATATATATATATATATACATACATATATATATATATATATATATATATATATATATATATATATATATAAGGGAAAGAAGTGTATACCTAAGGGCTCATTTTTCCGTGTTTAAACACAATATTAATGAGATATAACAGACAGTAATGCCAAGGAATGTACAGGGGAAGTTATTAGAACCAATGGAATGTAAATAAGATGAAAGAAAAGTGGATGAAAAAATTACCAACTGTGAGCAGGAATCATACCTACGACCTTCGAATTACGCGTTCGATGCTCTAACCACTGAGCTATCACAGCGGCCCTCCCTCCATCCACTTTTTTCTTTTTGGGTTTATCTGTGAATTTAGAAGTAGGAGTGACAGTCAGCGCCATCTATAAGCCAAACAACGAGTGTGAAAACACTCTTATCCGCATGTTTGGCGTCACGTAGCACGTGAACTTATTATGAGCGGGCAGCTGATTAATTGTCCCTCTTATACAACCTAAACACACCAAGTCTGCCAGTACGAGACCCTCGTTCAATGAAATAAGGAAAGAAGTGTATACCTAAGGGCTCGTTTTTCCGTGTTTAAACACAATATTAATGAGATATAACAGACATCAATGCCAAGGAATGTACAGGGGAAGTTATTATAACCAATGGAATGTAAATAGGAAGAAAGAAAACTGGATGAAAAAATTACCAACTGTGAGCAGGAATCGAACCTACGACCTTCGAATTACGCGTTCGATGCTCTAACCACTGAGCTATCACAGCGGCCCTCCCTCCATCCACTTTTTGGGTTTATCTGCGAATTTAGAAGTAGGAGTGACAGTCAGCGCCATCTATATGCCAAACAACGAGTGTGAAAACACTCTTATGCGCATGTTTGGCGTCACGTAGCACGTGAACTTATTATGAGAGGCAGCTGATTAATTGTCCCTCTTATACAACCTAACACACCAAGACTGCCAGTACGAGACCCTCGTTCAATGAAATAAGGGAAAGAAGTGTATACCTAAGGGCTCGTTTTTCCGTGTTTAAACACAATATTAATGAGATATAACAGACAGTAATGCCAAGGAATGTACAGGGGAAGTTATTAGAACCAATGGAATCTAATAAGAAGAAAGAAAAGTGGATGAAAAAATTACCAACTGTGAGCAGGAATCAAACCTACGACCTTCGAATTACGCGTTCGATGCTCTAACCACTGAGCTATCACAGCAGCCCTCCCTCCATCCACTTTTTAGGTTTATCTGTGAATTTAGAAGTAGGAGTGACAGTCAGCGCCATCTATAAGCCAAACAACGAGTGTGAAAACACTCTTATGCGCATGTTTGCCGTCACGTAGCACGTGAACGTATTATGAGCGGGCAGCTGATTAATTGTCCCTCCTATACAAGCTAAACACACCAAGTCTGCCAGTACGAGACCCTTGTTCAATGAAATAAGGGAAAGAAGTGTATACCTAAGGGCTCGTTTTTCCGTGTTTAAACACAATATTAATGAGATATAACAGACAGTAATGCCAAGGAATGTACAGGGGAAGTTATTAGAACCAATGGAATGTAAATAAGAAGAAAGAAAAGTGGATGAAAAAATTACCAACTGTGAGCAGGAATCAAACCTACGACCTTCGAATTACGCGTTCGATGCTCTAACCACTGAGCTATCGCAGCGGCCCTCCCTCCATCCACTTTTTTGGGTTTATCTGCGAATTTAGAAGTAGGAGTGACAGTCAGCGCCATCTATAAGCCAAACAACGAGTGTGAAAACACACTTATGCGCATGTTTGGCGTCACGTAGCACGTGAACTTATTATGAGCGGGCAGCTGATTAATTGTCCCTCTTATACAACCTAAACACACCAAGTCTGCCAGTACGAGACTCTCGTTCAATGAAATAAGGGAAGGAAGTGTATACCTAAGGGCTCGTTTTTCCGTGTTTAAACACAATATTAATGAAATACAACAGACAGTAATGCCAAGGAATGTACAGGGGAAGTTATTAGAACCAATGGAATGTAAATAAGAAGAAAGAAAAGTGGATAAAAAAATTACCAACTGTGAGCAGGAATCAAACCTACGACCTTCGAATTACGCGTTCGATGCTCTAACCACTGAGCTATCACAGCGGCCCTCCCTCCATCCACTTTTTTAGGTTTATCTGTGAATTTAGAAGTAGGAGTGACAGTCAGCGCCATCTATAAGCCAAACAACAAGTGTGAAAACACGCTTATGCGCATGTTTGCCGTCACGTAGCACGTGAACTTATTATGAGCGGGCAGCTGATTAATTGTCCCTCTTATACAACCTAAACACACCAAGTCTGCCAGTACGAGACCCTTGTTCAATGAAATAACGGAAAGAAGTGTATACCTAAGGGCTCGTTTTTCCGTGTTTAAACGCAATATTAATGAGATATAACAGACAGTAATGCCAAGGAATGTACAGGGGAAGTTATTAGAACCAATGGAATGTAAATAAGAAGAAAGAAAAGTGTATGAAAAAATTACCAACTGTGAGCAGGAATCAAACCTACGACCTTCGAATTACGCGTTCGATGCTCTAACCACTGAGCTATCACAGCGGCCCTCCCTCCATCCACTTTTTTGGGTTTATCTGCGAATTTAGAAGCAGGAGTGACAGTCAGCGCCATCTATAAGCCAAACAACAAGTGTGAAAACACACTTATGCGCATGTTTGGCGTCACGTAGCCCGTGAACTTATTATGAGCGGGCAGCTGATTAATTGTCCCTCTTATACAACCTAAACACACCAAGTCTGCCAGTACGAGACCCTCGTTCAATGAAATAAGGGAAAGAAGTGTATACCTAAGGGCTCGTTTTTCCGTGTTTAAAAACAATATTAATGAGATATAACAGACAGTAATGCCAAGGAATGTACAGGGTAGTTATTAGAACCAATGGAATGTAATAGGAAGAAAAAAAAGTGGATGAAAAAATTACCAACTGTGAGCAAATTCGAACCTACGACCTTCGAATTACGCGTTCGATGCTCTAACCACTGAGCTATCACAGCGGCCCTCCCTCCATCCACTTTTTTGAGTTTATCTGTGAATTTAGAAGTAGGAGTGACAGTCAGCGCCATCTATAGGCCAAACAACGAGTGTGAAAACACTCTTATGCGCATGTTTGGCGTCACGTAGCACGTGAACCTATTAAGAGCGGGCAGCTGATTAATTGTCCCTCTTATACAACCTAAACACACCAAGTCTGCCAGTACGAGACCCTCGTTCAATGAAATAAGGGAAGGAAGCGTATACCTAAGGGCTCGTTTTTCCGTGTTTAAACACAATATTAATGAGATATAACAGACAGTAATGCCAAGGAATGTACAGGGGAAGTTATTAGAACCAATGGAATGTAAATAAGAAGAAAGAAAAGTGGATAAAAAAATTACCAACTGTGAGCAGGAATCAAACCTACGACCTTCGAATTACGCGTTCGATGCTCTAACCACTGAGCTATCACAGCGGCTTTCCCTCCATCCACTTTTTTAGGTTTATCTGTGAATTTAGAAGTAGGAGTGACAGTCAGCGCCATCTATAAGCCAAACAACGAGTGAGAAAACACGCTTATGCGCATGTTTGCCGTCACGTAGCACGTGAACTTATTATGAGCGGGCAGCTGATTAATTGTCCCTCTTATACAACCTAAACACACCAAGTCTGCCAGTACGAGACCCTTGTTCAATGAAATAACGGAAAGAAGTGTATACCTAAGGGCTCGTTTTTCCGTGTTTAAACACAATATTAATTAAATATAACAGACAGTAATGCCAAGGAATGTACAGGGGAAGTTATTAGAACCAATGGAATGTAAATAAGAAGAAAGAAAAGTGTATGAAAAAATTACCAACTGTGAGCAGGAATCAAACCTACGACCTTCGAATTACGCGTTCGATGCTCTAACCACTGAGCTATCACAGCGGCCCTCCCTCCATCCACTTTTTTGAGTTTATCTGTGAATTTAGAAGTAGGAGTGACAGTCAGCGCCATCTATAGGCCAAACAACGAGTGTGAAAACACTCTTATGCGCATGTTTGGCGTCACGTAGCACGTGAACCTATTATGAGCGGGCAGCTGATTAATTGTCCCTCTTATACAACCTAAACACACCAAGTCTGCCAGTACGAGACCCTCGTTCAATGAAATAAGGGAAGGAAGTGTATACCTAAGGGCTCGTTTTCCCGTGTTTAAACACAATATTAATGAGATATAACAGACAGTAATGTCAAGGAATGTACAGGAAAGTTATTAGAACCAATGGAATGTAAATAAGAAGAAAGAAAGTGGATGAAAAGTGGATGAATATATATATATATATATATATATATATATATATATATATATATGTCACCAGAAGAACCGAACGGGCAAACGAAAAACGACGCTTTATTGGCAATAAAGCATCGTTTTTCGTTTGCCCGTTCGCTTCTGGTGACTTATAACTCGACCCGAATCCAGGAAGACTTTCAAGAAATATATGACAAATAGATGGCAACGAGACGGACGTCGAAGAGTTTACCCAGCTTGCAGATGAAGCCAGACAACTTGTCAGGTTGCGAATCACCAAACAGCAAGACGACGATGCCAAACATTACAACCTCCGGCACAGAACCGTCATGTACAAACGTGGACGACAAAGTATGGGTCTGGACACCTATTCATCAGCGTGGGCTCCCCGAAAAGCTGTTGCGAAGATTTTCGGACCCTACAAGGTTCTGCGACACATCAGTGACGTCAACTACGAGGTTGTTCCGGAGGGCGTGCAGTGTTCAAAGCGGTGCAGACATTGACCAGAAATTGCCCACGTGCTTCGGATGAAGCCTTACTTTCAGTGACTAACTGTGCAGTTTTGGTTTCGCCTTGCTTCTAAAACATTTACCATCGGGACGATGCTTGTTTAAAGGGGGAATAATGCCGCGCGTATGTGCCAGTGGTGAGGACAACGAAGCAGCGCGAGTGTCCTTGGCCGAGGGTGAAAGACGAAGAAGTCGTTGCAGACTGTTTCCTGCGATCAAATAAATCCCCTCTGTGCTCAAGCTGTAACGAACCTGAACATATCGACCATTTTCTTATCACATGTCACCGATTCAAAAATCAAAGAAAAAACTGCTTCGAAATTTTATTCAAAAAATTAGGAATATCACTTAATACTCCCAATATTTTGTCTTTTGGGGCCATTTCATTGGGACATAGCGACAGGAACATCTGCAGGGCTCTCTGCGAATTCATATATAACACAAGAAGATTACCTTGCTGAGTCAGCCATCAGCTCCCGAATTTTACTAGTCACACTACCACTTATTATTTAGCTGATACAATGCAATGATTCAACTTTCAGGAAAATTTCATATAACGATTCCATTACAGATATTCAACAAATTCCATTATTTCTCCCCCTTTTTTCTTTCTTTTTTTTACATTGCGCCAAATTAATTTCACAGTCAAAACACAGTAATCATATTCCCCTAATCTAGAAAATCTATAGGTATTTACTTGCATTAACCACCGGCTTCTTGGCCAATCCCCCTTAGTGGGTGAGAGCCACAAAAGAAAGGAACAAGCAAGCAAGCAAGCAATAAATTGTATTTGTTTGGGGCGCTTCGTGTGCTCGTCAATCTCGCGTCGTCACATTGGTGGAGGTGCGGGGTACGTCTTCCGGCTTGGCACCCCTTCGCGGACCCAACATTCGAGCCCGGAATCACTACTGCCCGTCGACACACCAGTCCGCCGTTCAAGCCGCCGTCTGCGAGGCCTAGCTGCCGAGCTCAATCCCTTGCCAGAAACTGCCAGCAATCGCTTGCCTCCTTCAACCACCATGGCCACTGCAGCTACATCGCACATGACACTTCAGAATCCCATGATTACTGACTGCTTTCATGGTGAGACCTATGAAGATGCACAAAACTGGCTGGACCAGTTCGAACGCTGCGCGTAGTACAACCAGTGCGCCACTCCAGAAGACAAGCTCGCGAATGTGTACTTCTACCTGAAAGACAACGCCCAAACGTAGTACATCAACAGGGAAAGAAGTATGACTACGTAGGACGACTTGCGGAGCCAGCTGATTGACACCTTTAGTAGTCTTGACAGAAAGGAGAATGCGCAACGTCTCTTGGAACTCGAATTCAAAAACCAAATGAGAGCTTCGCTATGTTCGCCGAGTACAAGACCCGTCTTTTCGGCAGGGTGGATCCCGAGATGCCGGAAGACAGGCAGCTGTGGTATCTAATGCGAAGCGTCAAGGAGCAACTGTTTGCTGGGCTTGTGAGAAATCCGGCAACAACAGTAGCTGAGTTCACGCAAGATCGAGCAGCTATCGAACGGGCCCTACAGCAACGGTATTGCCAGCAGAACCCGGTCAACGTTCGAGCGAGTAGCCCTGTTACGACTGCGGCGAGCCTCTGCGACAACGACAGGCCTCTGCGGGAAGCCATCCGGGAGATTTTGAGGGAGGACCTTCGGCAGCTTGGTTTCAATCCAGCAACTGAACCGACGCCGGCATTGTCTTTTGTCACTGATGTTGTCCGGGATGAGGTCCGCCAGGCTATGTCTTCACCCGGCTATAATTGTGTGCGACGACATTTTACTTATGCTGATGCAGTCCGACGCCCCGTCGTCGCCCCTTCAGCACATCAGACTCCAATGACTGGACCACCACCAACCCTGAAAACACAGCCGCTGTCACCACCGACAACTTTCCCAACTGCACCAATGTCGCCGACAAGACGAATGCCATTTAGCCAAAATGTGAAGCCCACAACACGGTTCAATAGTGAGTCCCCATTTACCTACCAGTGTCGGAAAACCGATTTTTGGCGTACCGCTGACCGTCGACCGTTATGCTTTCATTGTGGCGAAGCCGGGCACGTTTACAGAGTTTGCAGTTATCGCGACGCTCAGTACTCGATAATTCCTCGCTACCATGATTCCGCTACATACAACGATCAACGCACGAACAATGACACTCCTATGAACACACCGCCGCAGAATCCAATGAGGCCCGGGTCACGTTCTCCAACTCCTGCGCGGGGCACTTCACCTAATCGTCGCAGTTTTACCGACGTCACCAGAGGCAGGTCCCTTAGCCCGCGACGGGGAAACTAGACGCAGCGACCTTGGGGGGGGTGCGGTTGCCATTATTCGAACTTCCGAACAGCCCCTTTTGCAGACATATAACAGCTCAAAGCCACCGATGCCGAAGACGACGACAGCAACGACTAATCCGACGAATGGAACAACTGCCGACGTAACCAACGTTATCAGCGCTGACCTCTTCGTTCACATTCACAGCCACCAAGTGACGGCTCTTGTGGACAGCGGCTCCCACTTTTCTATAATAAGGCTGAAGCTAGCAAACAAACTAAGGAAGGTCAAGATGCCAAGGCAGGGACTAAATATAAGAGCTGCAGGACGTCAGCTGATGACACCGCTTGGAAAGTGCACGGCCCGACTTTTCATCGCTGGTTTCACCTTTGTCTCCACCCTCATCATTCTTCACGAGTGCTGTAAAAAGCTGAAATTAGGAACGGATTTCTCGCGCGAATACGGGGCTGTGATTGACATCCGTGACAGAAGCGTAACGTTCACTGTGCGCTCGGAGACTGCTACAGATGAGGAACACCAGCCACCTCGCTTTCGTATTGCCGATGATGACGTCATACTGCCGCCACGAAGTTGTTCCCTCGTATTTGTGCACTGTGACAATTTACAAAACGGTACTGGCATCGCTGAATACTTCAAGGAGCTCGCATTCACTAGCGGCATTTCTGTTGCCAGGGCTGTCATCACTTTTATTGACGGATGCGCTGACCAACTATTGACAAATTTGAGCAGAGAACGCTGACACATAGTTAAAGGCACGCCTATTGCCTATTTTGACGAACTCTCGCACACAGAAGATTATCGTTTAGTGGAGGAAGCAGCAGCGTCTACTATCACTACACCGACACCTGTCAACGTTGGTCCAATGTTATGTCCCATTACGCGAGGCCGCCTTCTCACGCTGATCAAAAAGTTCCACGGCTGCTTCTCATCCACATCAAAAGTTGGTCAAACGGCACTGACGAAACACCGCATCATCACGGATTCCGAAGCCAGACCCAACCGGCAAAATCCTTATCGAGTCGCCCCAAAGGAGCGTGAGGCAATGCAAAAACAGGTGAAAACGATGCTTGAAGTTGGTGTTATTCGGCCATCTAACAGTCCTTGTGTATCACCTGTAGTACTCGTCAAAAAAAAGACGGTAGCTTGCGTTTCTGCGTCGCCTACCGTAAGCTTAATCAGATCACAAAGAAGGACGTCTACCCTCTGACGCGTATTGATGATTCATTGGATAGACTACGAAACGCACGCTACTTTTCGTCTATGGACTTATAAAGCGGCTACTGGCAAATTGAAGTGGATGAGAGAGATTGTGAGAAGACCGCCTTTGTTACGCCCGATGGACTTTATGAATTTTAGGTTCTTCCTTTCTGTTTGTGTTCGGCGCCAGCAACATTCCAGCGTCTCATGAACAAGGTTCTGTCAGGACTTAAATGACAAACATGCTTGGTGTACCTCGACGACGTGATTGTCTTTTCGGCGACTTTCTCGGAACACTTACGAAGGCTCGAAGCTGTTTTTGAAGCAATACGCTTGGTCGGTCTTACTCTGAAACCAGAAAAGTGCCACTTCGGCTTCCACAAACTTCAATTCCTCGGGCACGCCGTGAGCAGCGAAGGGATCCGACCCGACCCGGATAAAATTGCCGCCGTGGCAAACTTCCTGACGCCATCTAACAAAAAATCAGTGAGACGTTTTTCAGGACTCTGTGCCTATTACCGGCGGTTTATTGCAAATTTTTCGCGCATCGCATGGCCATTGACACAGCTTTTTTGGGAAGATACCCCCTTCAGTTGGGGCGAAGACACACAGCAGGCCTTTCACGAGCTTCGTCAGCGCATGCAAACACCCCCCGTGCTGGCCCACTTCGATGAAGACGCGCCAACAATACTTCATACAGACGCTAGTAATGTGGGTCTTGGAGCAGCGCTCGTACAGTCGAAGAACAACAACGAAAACGTGATCGCCTACGCCAGCAGGACGCTGTCCCGAGCTGAAGCTAATTACACTACGACGGAAAAAGAATGTCTTGCAATGGTATGGGCAGTCCTGAAGTTTCGTTCTTATTTGTACGGCTGCCCATTCACCGTTAACAGCGATCACCACTCTCTCTGTTGGTTAGTCAACTTGAAAGATCCGTCTGGCCACCTTGCACCATGGAGACTGGCTCCAAGAATTTGACTTCACTGTTGCCTACAAGTCGGGAAAACAACACAACGATGCCGACTGTCTTTCTCGGTCTCCTGTTGAGACGGCATCCCCGGACAACGACGATGACGACACGGCCTTTCTCGGAATTGTGGACACTACCGCCTTTTCTCAACAGCAGCGTGGCGATGCTGAGCTGCTACCATATATAGATTACTTACAAGGGCGAACGAATAGCATTCCGAAATTACTTGCGAGAGGGCTGCCGTCGTACTGCTTGCGAATTGACGTTCTTTATAGGAGGAACTTTTCACCCACCAGCAGCAGCTACTTGCTCGTCGTTCCTTCTTCGCTTCGCCATGAGGTACTGCAGCCTGTCACAACAAACCTACCGCTGCTCACTTGGGTTGCGCAAGAACATTGGCGAAGATAAGGCAGAACTATTACGGGCCAAGACTTGCCGAAGTTGTCAAAACCTACGTGCAGGGATGTCTTGATTGTCAGCGCCGCAAGTACCATCCATCAAACCAGCTGGCGTGCTGCAGGCTGTCCGAGTGCCGGCGACACCGTTTGCACAAATTGGCGTGGATTTTCTAGGGTCCTTCCCAAAGTCTGCCACTGGAAACAAGTGGATAATCTTCGCTAAAGATTACCTGACCCAATACGCGGAGACAGGCGCTCTGCCACAGGCGACGACAGCTGAAGCTGCGCAATTTTTCATCGAAGCCATCGTCTTAAGACACGATGCTCGCGCAATAGTCATCACCTACCGAGGTACTGCGTTCATGGCCGAGCTTTTGGACACCATTTTCTGACTAAGCGGTATAACTAACAGGAAGACAACGGCGTATCATCCCCAGACCAACGGGCTCACCGAACGCCTCAACAAAACCCTGGCTGACATGATAAGTATGTACGTAGATGTACATACTTGCGCCGCTCCAGCTGTCGTTGCATGTGGCAGAGCCCCTGTCTCCGCGTATTGGGTCAGGTAATCCGTGGCGACGATTATCCACCTGTTTCCAGTGGCAAACTTTGGGAAGGGGCCCAGGAAATTCATGCCAATTTGTGCAAACGGTGTCGCCGGCACTCGGACAGCCTGCAGCAGGCCAGCTGGTTTGATGGATGGTGGCTCGCGGCGCTGGCAATCAAGACATCCCTGCACGTAAGTTTTGACAACTTCGGCAAGTCTTGGCCAGTAATATTTCTGCCTTATCCTCGCCAATGTTCTTGCGTAACCCAAGTGACCAGTGGTAGGTTCGTTGAGCAAAAGAACTGGGACATCATTTTGCCCTACGTTACGTTCGCGTACAACACGGCTCGTCAGGAGAGCACTCGGAAGACACCCTTTAGTCTTCTTTACGGACGCGAGGTTACGACAACGTTAGACTCAATGCACCCTCAAGAAAAAGATGGCAATGAGACGGACGTCGAAGTGTTTACCCAGCTAGGAGAAGAAGCCAGACAACTTGCCAGGTTGCGAATCACCAAACAGCAAGACGACGATGCCAAACATTAAACCTCTGGCACAGACCCGTCATATACAACGTGGACGACAAAGTATGGGTCTGGACACCTATTCGTCAGCGTGGGCTCTCCGAAAAGCTGTTGCTAAGATTTTCGGACCCTACAAGGTTCTGCGACGCATCAGTGACGTCAACTACGAGGTTGTTCCGGAAGGCGTGCAGTGTTCAAAGCGGTGCAGACATTCACCAGAAATCGCCCACGTGCTTCGGATGAAGCCTTACTTTCAGTGACTAACTGCGCAGTTTTGGTTTCGCCTTGCTTCTAAAACGTTTAACATCGGGACGATGTTTGTTTAAAGGGGGAATAATGCCGCGCGTATGTGCCAGTGGTGAGGACAACGAAGCAGCGCGAGTGTCCTTGGCCGAGGGAAAAAGACGAAGAAGTCGTTGCAGTCTGTTTCCTGCGGTCGATAAATTGTATTTGTTTGAGGCGCTTTGTGTGCTCGTCAATCTCGCATCGTCACAATATATATAGTCCAGTAGATCCTCCGTGAGCGGTCACAACGTGTTTTATTTCGACGTTTCGGCCTAGAGTCTGTCCTTCATATATATATATATATATATATATATACATATATATATGAAGACCAGTGTGACGCTACGATGACTGGGCGACGTGGCCTGGCTCATACCCCATGTTTATTCCATACATTAGGTACGATGGTGGATATCGTGTTACTTCATGTGGGATTCTGTTGTATTCATCGACAACATCCGAAAGATGTTTGACCCAAGACTTCTGCGGCTGCTCATTCATTTTGCACTTTAGCCGGGTTACAATAGTCTGATTTGTACGTTCATTCATGCCATTACATTGAGGGTGTTGGGAGGAGGTGAACATTTGGTGGACACCATTGCGTTTTAGAAACTGCTTGAATTTTCCAGCTGTGAAAGCTGGTCCACGATCAGATAGGAACTTCTTGGGTTTTCCTGCTGCAAAGATGGCGGTGATGCACGTAATGTATGCGTCACAAGTTTCGTTCTTGTGGGGAAACGCCCAGACATACCGCGTAGCGTGGTCGATCGCCAAGTGAATAAACTTCTTTGTCGAGCCATATCCTGAAAAGCCACCTATAGTGTCCATTGCTAAAAGATCGAAGGGTTGTTCTGCAGGTGGTAGTGACTCGAGAGATCCGAATCTCTTGGTTTTTGGCTTCTTGCAACGCTGACATATGTCACAGTGGCGGACGTAGGATGAAACGTCTGTGATGATTTCCGGCCAATAGTAGGATGATGACAACAAGCCCAGAGTTTTCTTTACTCCGACGTGTCCGAACTGACAGTGTGCTTTCTGCAGAAGGCCCAGTCGAAGCTTGAGAGGAACGTACACTTTGCGAATTCCCTTACGTATCACGATAGTGACCCCGTTTTCCGTTGTGTACTTGCAGCGAGGGTGGTCATCCTGGTAAGTTTGAAGTTCTGGTAATGAAAGGAGTTGAACCATAGGGCTTCGCGAAAATGCGTCCGCCTCGATGTTTTCGCTGCCTTTTTGATGTCGAATGTTAACGTCATACATCGACAGCTTCAAAGACCATCGAAAGAGCCGGCCATGTGGGTTTTTTATGTTTCTGAGCCATTGTAAAGCACCATGATCGGTGACAACAGTGAATGGTCGTCCATGTAAGTAGCAGTGCCACTTGTCAACAGCGTCAATTATAGCGAGGCATTCGAGCTCTGTAATGGCATAATTTAATTCGTGCGCGAGTAGCTTACGCGAGTGATAGGCAACGGGGTGTTCTTTACCATCGTGATCTCTTTGCTTCAGAACTGCACCTACGCCTATGTTAGATGCGTCGCAATAAAGAATGCATGGTTTCTCGCAAAAAAATTCGTAAAATGGGTTCTTTGGTCAGACAGTATTTCATGTTCTCAAAGGCTTGTTCACATGAGGAATCCCATTCTCATGGTGTTTCCTTCTTCAACAGCTTCGTAAGTGGGAAAACTATGTCACTGAAGTGCGGTATAAACTGGCGGTAAACGTTGGTGGTGCCTAAAAAACGCTGAAGCTCTTTCGGGCATTTCGGTCTTGGGAATCGCAAAACAGCTTCTATGTTTCTTCGTGTAGGCGACACTGTACCGTGCGACACTCTGTGACCCAGATATTCAATAGAATGTTGGGCAAAATGGCATTTCTTCAATTTAAGTTTTATATTCTCCATTTTTAGGGCATGCAAGAGAGCTTGGAGGTGCTGTAGGTGCTCAGTAAATGTGTCGGAGAAGACTACGATATCATCAAAATAATTAACGACATTCTTTAAGTTATGTTTTCTGATAACTGATTTTACAGCTCTTTCGAATGTAGCAGGAGCATTTTGTAAACCGAAAGGCATAACAAGCCACTCATAATGGCCATTCGGCGTGACAAAAGCTGTTTTTGGGATGTCCTCTGGGTTCATTTTGACATGCCAATAGCCTGATGTGATATCCAATGTCGAAAAATATTTCGATTTTCCCAGGTAGTCTAGGACATCGTCTATACGCGGAATAGGTTGGTAGTCAGGCACAGTGACAGAGTTAAGCTTTCGATAATCAATGCATAAACGTGTGCGTCCTTCACCTTTTTTTCTCTGCAAGAATGACCGGAGCCGCGTATGGGGAAAAAGATGAACGCACTACACCTTGCTTGAGAAGTAAGTCCACTTGCTTGACAATTTCCTCTTTGTCTGCCAGGGAGCATCAATACGGTGGTCTGTGGATAGGCACGTTGTTGCTGAGGGCAATGCAGTGTCGTTCCTTCGCGATACATCCGAAGTCCACCTGTAACTTTGAGAAAATGTCTTCGTAATTGTGAAGCACCTCTCTCAAAGCAGCTTGTTGCGATGGTGGAAGGTGCGTGACATCAACGGCTTGGAGAGGGGTTGTATCGGCGCTGACGACACACTTTTGTGTTTGAAAGGAATTCTGCAAAGCTTTGTTGTCTTGAAACAAAGTCATTGTGTTTAAATCCAGTGATAGGTTGACGTTATGATGTATTGGCGACGTGGCCTGGCTCATACCCCATGTTAATTCCATATGCACTTCTTCCTCATCTAATTCTTCTAACCATCCCTGCCTTCTTACGTCACAGAATTCCCCCTCCCCCCGAAAGATGGCACTGGTTACAAATTACAACAAATTGAAGAAGAGAATAAACAAAACAATTGCCAAGTTCACAGTTTCACGTCCCGACGGAGTTTCACAATCTCACTGAATCTTGAAGGCTGAGGGAGCAGTCCGGTGATTTCTATGACGACTCTGGTGGACGAGCTTGACTGTTGCGTCCTGCATGGCATAACCACACCCTGGAAATCTGAGCTGGTGATGACATCGATTGAGTTTTTGTGATGAACGGACAAGGTCGGGAGTGCCTGTAGCATTTGAAGTTCTGATGTCGTCGGGGTTGTATTTTTCGTCGTGAATGGTGCCATCCCAGTGCTTTTTGCTTTCGTGCTTTTTGACAGACTGTGACGAAGTGCCTGAGTGCTTGCGGTGTGCAAGCAGTGCTTCCGCGTCTTCCTAGAAGTTTTCTGTGGTGGTGCAGTCGGTGTAATAGCTGAGGCAGAGAGTGTCTCTGGTGACTTTTCTTTTTTCGAGAGTCTCTGACGTCTTGTTGGTTTGGAGATCTTATTTTTCGATGGTCTTCAACTGGTGAACGCGTTTCCATTGAATTTGGCGTTCGCCGATGCCCTCGTGGCAGTCTCTCTCGTTGTTTTCTGAGTTTGTGAACTTCGTTTTGCTTGCTTTGCTGGTGCTGCCCAGGAGATGACTGTAGTGGCGCCCCTTGTGGAATCGGGCATTCACTTCCTTCGAGGTTTGACGCGTCCTGTAGACAGCTGGTGCATGGTGAGCTGGTGTCTTGCTTATCGGGCATAGTTCGTAATGTGCCGTCATTATGCTCTTCAAAGACTTCGGTAAGGTGTTCCAGTAAGGACGCTTCGGACAGACAGCTGCGTGTGAGGTTTGGTGTATCTATTACTTCTGCATTGGTTCGATTCTTAGATTGGTGACCACTGCACGAGGGTACCACATGTGACGTCACATCACCAGGTTGAAAATACAAATTTTGGCAAGTCTGCGGTGCCGCGGAAATGAACTCTTGCGACAAAAAACATTCAGAGTTGACAGATAGTTCATCAGGGGCTTCTTCTTCGCGGCTCACTATGAGTGGTTCTTGCGCCTGGTAGCATGCGACGTTCGATGCGTCTGAGCCTTCTGTGTTTGGAGTTTCTGGTGGCTGCGCACTGGACGGCAAACTTGCAACAGGGGTAGTTCGGTAAGATTTGAGTTGTGAATGGCCCTCTTTCTGTGCAACTAACGATGCAAGCTGTTCTGGCGCATAAATCTGGGTGGTAAGTCCAGGGCTTGGCGTAGCATCGTCCGAGCTCTGCAGCTCTATCCCGACCATTGTGAGCGTGCTAGATGTGAGATGGACATTGTGAGTCACGAAAGAGCCAAGCGATGGAAAACCAGGAGGCGGGCCAAGTCTGCGAGATGGGGAGTAAGCTGGTCCAATGCGTGAAAACTGATTTTCACTCTTAGAGTCATCTTGGCGTTGTTTCGTATTTTTCCTATGTGTCACCTTGTCTACCATGAACAAGGCGTCTTTATGACACGAATAGTGACCGTTAGGAGCCTTTGAAGAGCTGCGTCGTAGAAACCCAGGTGGTGGACCATGTATGCGAGACGAAGCTTGAAAGGCATCCGTAGGGTGAGCGACGTCTCGTGTCGTATGTTGGTGCCACGACTTTGGAAATACCGACTTTCGTGCACAAGGGAGCTGCGCTTGACGGTTGGGTTTTTCCCAATATACGCATGGCCTTCTGTAAGTAAACGCATGTGCCACTTCGTCTTGAGGCACTTGTCGATTCGCGCTGGACTTTCGAATGCTTGAGGACTGCTTAGAAAATTGACGATAGTGTGCAGTTGTCTCTAGATGTTTGGCAATGAGTAAGTCTTGTTCATGGTCATTAAAACGAGTAATCATCTCCTCTTTGATTTTTTGCCATGACTCGTCGTTCTCGAATATGTGAATTAGGTAAAATTTGAAAGCCTCACCGGTGACGTAGTCGCTGAAGTTCGTAACCATCTCCCGTTCCGAGCAGGATGCAGCGGCGGCGAGGACCTCGAATAGGTTGAACCAGTCCTGTACGGGTCCGTCGTCCGCTGATCCGGTATACTTGGGGATGTCGAGGTCAGCCGATGGTTCTGTCATGGTGCTGGTCGTTGTCATTCTAGGCGATGATGCGGTAGTCAATGTATGGCGTCTTGTGTAGAGCTGCGTCAATGATGAGACACTGATGAAGTGGCTGGAGGTCTTCATCCTGTCGACTTGTGTGACGCTATGTTGAATGAGCGACGTGGCCTGGCTCATACTCCATGTTTATTTCATATGCACTTCTTCCTCATCTACTTCTCCTAACCATCCCTGCCTTCTTACGTCACACACACACACACACACACACACACACATATATATATATATATATATATATATATATATATATATATATATATATATATATATAATATATATATATTATTATTTATATTATTTTTATTTAATACATACTAGAGACCATGGTTAGGTCGAAGCAGGGGGGCACAAGAAGATAAAATGCAAAAATACAAACAATACAAGCAAACAAGGCACTTATACATGGGGTAATTCATTCCACTCTTGTATCGTACGCGAAAAAAAGAGTACTTGAAGGTGTCAGTAGCAGCAAAATATGGGGCGAAAGCATTCGGGTTGTGGTGCCTAGTAGGTCTTGTTTGTACGGTGACAAGAACGGAGATGGGTCAATGGACAGTGCACCTTTACTTAGTGAAGAGAGGAAATCAAGACGGAAGCACTTTCTCCTGGATTGAAGGCTGGGGATTTTGTTAGCAGCATTATTTGTGAAGGAGAATCAGTACGTGAGTATTTAGAGTAAATAAACCTTACAGCTTTTCTCTGAATTCTTTCTATTTTACGGATGTTGTGATTAGTGTAGGGGTCCCAGACTATACAGGCATATTCGAGCTTAGGTCTAATAAAAGTAAAGTAGCTGAAGAGCTTGACGTTAGAAGGGGAATTTCCGAGTTTGTGTTTTAAGAAGCATAGCTTACGAAAGGCAGATGAGCAAATATTGTCAATGTGTAAATTCCACGAGAGATTGCTGGTTAGTGTGACACCGAGGTATTTATGACTGGTGACTTGTTTCAATGGCGATGTTCCTAGTGTGTATTGGTAGTCGTACGGAACTTTCTTTCGTGTTATGCGAAGATACAGTGTTTTGTCGGCGTTCAGCACCATTCCCCAGTTTTTGCACCATTCAAGTATATTAGTAAGATTGGTATTAAGTTCACACTGATCAGCACAGCACGAAACATCCCGAAACAAGACTGCATCATCCGCGAACAACCGAATTTGCACACCAGTTGTAATTACATTAACAATATCATTTATGTACAGTATGAAAAGCAAAGGACCCAGCACACTTCCCTGAGGAACTCCCGAAGTGACATCAAGATAGCCGGACCCTATTCCATCTATTATGACTAGTTGTTTGCGGTTTGTTAAGTAATTTGCAACCCATGTGACCAGAATTTCGGGGAGGCCAATATTTCGCATCTTAAGAATTAATTTTTCATGTGGTACCTTATCGAATGCTTTACTGAAGTCTAGAAATATTGCATCTATTTGACCGGTGTTGTCTAAGGTGTGTGCAAACGAATGAAATACTGTAACTAACTGTGTGATGGTGGAGTACCCTTTCCTGAACCCGTGCTGGAAACCTGTTAGAATATTATGGTCGTTTAAGTATTCAAGAATGCGAGTGGCGACAATGTGTTCCATTAGTTTGCAACAAGAAGATGTTAGTGATATTAGACGGTAATTTTGAAAACATAGGCGGTCGCCCTTTTTAAAGATAGGTACAACCAGAGCTATCTTCCAGTCTTCGGGGAGCTCGCCATACATTAAAGAAGTGCGAAATAAAACAACAAGAAATTTAGCCAGTGACTCAGCATAGCGACGAAGAAATATGTTTGGAATGCTGTCGGGACCACATGATTTTTTTTGTATTAAGGTTCAAAAGCATAGACAACACACCAGAGTAAGAAATAAAGCCAACATCACTAGGACGATATACATATATATATATATATATATATATATATATATATATATATGTATATATATATATAGTCTACTGAAGGCGCTGAATGACACTCCCACATTTATATTCACATATATACCCAATAAAGCGGCTGGGAGGATAGCCGCTGGGGCAGCTCAGTGGAAAGGCATCGAGTCCTAAGCAACGGACGCGTTATTAGAAGGCAAGTTTGGTTTCTTCCCACGGCAACTTGTCTTTTCACCCACTTTTCTTTCTTCACCATTACATTACAATTCGGTCTAATAACGTCTCCTATACTTTCCTTGGCATTATGTCTATTAGATAATATTATTGCGTGAAAGCACAGAAAAATGAGCCCTTAAGTATACATTTATTCTCTTATTCATTAACGGGGGTCTCGTACTGACAGACTTGGTGTCTTAGGTTGTATAGGAGAGAGTATTGGTGAGCTGCCAGCTCATAATAATTTCACGTGCTACGTGAAGCCACACAGGCTTATAGAAGAGTGTGCCTCAATCGCTGTCATGGCTACAGATGGCGCTGACTGACACTCCCACGTTTATATTCAGATATATACACAATAAAGTGGCTGGGAAGAAAGCCGCCATGGTAGCTCAGTGGTAGAGCATCGAACGCGTTACTCGACGGTCGTAGGTTCGGTTCCTGCCCACGGCAAGTTATCTTTTCACCCACTTTTTTCTTCTCCTTTACATTACAATTTGGCGTAATGAAGTCTCCTATACTTTTCTTCGCATTATTTTCTGTTAGATCTCATTTGTATCAAAACACGGAAAAACGAGCCCTTAAGTATACATTTCTTTCCCTTATTCAATAATGAGGGTCTCAAAGTGGCAGACTTGCTGCCTTAGTTTGTATACGGAGGACTCTTGGTCAGCTGCCAACTATTATTATGTTCACGTGCTACGTTACGCGACAAAGGCTCACTAAGAGTGTGCCAGACACGCCGCCACGACTACTGAGAACGCTGACTGACATCACCACGTTGATATTCACATATATACCAAATAAAGTGGCTGGGAGGATAGCCGTCGTGGTACCTCAGTGGTAGAGCATCAAACGCGTTATTCGTAGGTCGCAGCTTCGGCTTCTGCCCAAAGGATGTTGTCTTTCCATTCACTTTTGTTTCTTCTCATTTACATTACGATTTCGCGTAATGAGGTCTCTTATACTTTTTGGCATTATTGTCTGTTAGATCTCAATAATTTTGTATCAAAACACGGAAAAACGAGCCCTTAAGAATACATTTCTTTCCCTTATTCACTAACGAGGGTGTCATACTGACATACTTGGTGTCTTAGGTTGTATGAAGGGACTATTGGTCAACTGCCAACTCGTGATAAGTTCACGGGCTACGTGACGCCAGACAGGCTCATTAAGAGTGTGCCTTACTCGCCGCCATGGCTACTGAGGGCACTCACTGACACTCCCACGTATATATTCACATATATACCCAATGAAGTGGCTGAAAAGATAGCCGCTGTGGTAGCTCAGCGGTAGAGTATCGAATGCGTTATTAGAAGGTCAGATGTTTGGTTCCTGCCCATGGCAAGTTATCGTTTCTCCCACTTTTCTTTCTTCAAATTTACATTACGATTCGACGTAATAAGGTCTCTTATACTTTTTTGGCAATATTGTCTGTTAGATTTCAGTATTATTGTGTCAAGACACGAAAAATGAGCCCTTAAGTGTATATTTTTCCTCTTAATTATTAACGAAGGTCTCGTAATGGCAGACTTGGTGCCTTAGGTTCTATACAGAGGACTCTTGGTCGGCTGCCAACACCTAATAAGTTCGCATGCTACATGACGCCACACGGGCTCATTAGCAGTGTGCCACACTCGTTGCCATGCTACTGAGGGCTCTGTTGACACTCCCACGTTTTTATTCACCTATATACGCAATAAATTGACTAGGGGATAGCCGCCGGTGTAACTCAGTGGTAGTGACTTGAACGCGTTATTTGAAGGTCGCAGGTTTGGTTTCTGCCCGCGACAAGTTATCTTCTTACCCACGTTTGTTTTTTAACATTTGAAATCTTTATTTGAAATTTTTATTTGACGAAAATTGTCGAGATTACAAGGTAGACACGAAGTGTAACTTCAGAGGTCCCGGAGTTAAAACTGTCGGGGGACCTCCTAACAAAACATAAATGGGTGTTTACAGAAAAGCTAGGTGAACAGTTAGCCATCTATTTTGTATAAATTTTATACCTTTGGTATTAAAGGGTAAAGTATTCATAAGTAATAAAATATAAAAAGCCAACCGTGAAATTAACAAACGTAAAAAACAATTTTAACAATATCAGATAGAAGAAATCACAAGTAATTCAAACAAAGAATAGTGATACAAACAGCTACACGTGTGAACAAGTATCAAAATGGGCAAAAGTGACACTTGGAAGTGTCAACTGCACATTGTGAAGTAGTAGGGTAGACAAAACCTAGTGAATTCTATGTGTCTAACAAAGTGTTAATAATATACTCCTTAGTTTTACGTTTAATTGAGTATAATGACGATGACTTTATGTTCGATGGCAATGAATTCCAAATTGAAATGCCTGAAAAAGCAACAATAAATTGCCCATAAGTTGTTTTACTTTAGGAAGGAGTAGATTTATTCGTTATGAAAATCTTGTAATATTGTTATTGATAAAGCTAGAGCGAATAAAACCTTGAATATTGAGATCGGTATCGCTAAGACAAAAATTTAGTTGTGACTCCTTATGATAGAATAACATGCGCAAAGGTAGAACATTTACACAACGGTATATGGGAGCAGAGGGAGATAAACGATATTGATATGTAAGCAATCGTAATGCCTGCTTTTGCAAAACTTCTGGATGATGAAGATGTGTGTAATGTGTATTATTACTCCAGGATAAAAGGCAGTATGAGAGGTGACTCTGTATACACGCATAGTATAGAGACACGAGAAAGTCCAGATGAAAAAAATAATGAGTTTTAATAATGATGTGAAGGCCGAATGAGATTTTTTGACTAAGTGGTTGTGTATGATAGTGGAACTTCAGATTTCTTCTAGATCAACAACGAGATTTTTTGTCGTCATAGATCTTAAAATCACATCATTATTTAAAGAAACTGCAATAGGATGAATGAGCAGATTTTTTGACGAGTGAAATAGTATAAATGTTGTCTTAGGTAAGTTAATTATCAGCTTGTTTTTTACGCACTATCAATGAACACTAGCTATGTCAGTGTTCAGTTTCTTCTGAAATGAGCCAGAATTGTTATGAGATACGAAGATGGTGGTGTCATCAGCATAAAGTATACATTGTGAATGTGTTTTTACATGTGGCAAATCATTGATGAATATTAGGAAAAAAGTGGTCCAAGTATTGACCTTGTGGAACACCTATATTTATGGTTTTCGATGAGGAGTGGACACCACCTATTTGGACTCTGTAAGATCTGTCGTTTAAATAAGTACCAATTATTTATAGGTGGTGCAGAAATGCAATAATTTTCAAGTTTGTTTAAAAGAATATGATGATCGATGGAATCAAATGCTTTGATGATGTCAATGAAGAGAGATCTGACTAAAAGATCTTGGTCGATGCCTAGTTTAACCCTTCAACAAAAATATTAAGAGCTAATTCAGTAGACATATTTTCGCTAAAACCTGCATTGGTCATGAGGTAAAAGATTAAACTTGGGCAAGTATTTACTTAGGTGTTTGTGTATTATTTTTTCTATCACCTTGCTGAGGAAAGGCGAAATGCAGATAGGACAATAATTACTCATGCACTTGGTAACCTTTTTTAAATACTGAGATTATTTTACCAGTTTTGAGTTTATTAGGAAAGACCCCATCTTTAAATTATTTGTTTATTATATGTGCTAACGCAGGTGAGATCTCTTTACACACAAGTTTAATGCTTGAAGGGTTTATAAGCTCAAGACCTACACCAGTTGATTTAGGAGAGTTGATGATAGTGCATGCTTATTCCGTTGTCGTTGGAAATAAGTAGAAAGAATGATGACAGCACTTAAAAGTGAGTTGTATCAAATTAACCTGATCACTGTCTTTGAAGCTGAAATGATCACTGAGGGCATTAACAATGTCTTCTGGTTCAGTAATGATAGCAGAATTGTGGTTTACACATGATATGCGGTATCTGGTTCTACTGATGTTCAAGAATTTTTTAATTACCTGCCGGTTCCGTCTAGAGTAGCTTCCGTTTCTTTTTATCTTATTTTCGTAGTACATATGCTTGGCATTTTTTAAAGTGGTCGTTAGAATATTTGAGTACGTGTTAAAGTGCGACCGCAAAGCGTTAATAAGGGGTAGGGCTTTAAGCTTCCTACAAAGATTATTTCTTCTTTTAATAGATCGCAATAAAGATTCACTGATCCAAGGCTTTCTTGGCGATCTAAACCATCGTGTGATGGTTGTGTTACTTGTGCATAAATGAGGGCATTCTGATAATTTTTCAAAAAAACATTGAAAAGCTTTAACGCCGCAGTGTTCTTCAAGCACGTTAGTCAAGTTGATCACGCGACTCGTGCGTATAAATATCTTGAGTTAAATATAGTTCTTACATACTTTTCTGACCAAAAACGGGATGAATGATCTATGCAAAAAAGAGTAGGGTAATAGTCTTTTGCGGCATATTCCACTATTCCAGCAGGGCTAAGATCTGCAGGCAAGCTAGAAAGCAGATGGTCAATTGAAGAATTGAGGCCACCTACCTGACATCTTGTTGGGACATAAATTAATGATAAGAGACCACAGCTAAGGTAAGTACGAAAGTGCTCGGGACATGACTGGTTGTTAGGGTCGATGAAGTTGATGTTAATATCACCACATATAACCATATCTTTGTTTTCATCAACTACAATGTTCAATAACGGCTCAAACTCAAACTCCTCACAGAACTCAATGTATGAAGATGAGGATGAACGATAGATGCACGCAATTATGATGTTACGTTTAGAAGGAAGCTGCAGGCTATTACTGTCAACATCTAACCATACTGATTCGCACAGACAGTGATGAAAAACAAGGTCACGACGGCGTTTATATGAGAATGATGATTTCACTAAATGGTTGAACCACCACTACGATTACCTTTGCGGTGACAATATTCAGGCGTGTAACCAGAAAGACCGCCTAAATTTCCGTCATGGGATGTTAACCACGTTTCAGATAGGCATACAAAAAAAGGCATGATCCAAAACACAAAGAAGAGCGATGAGATCATCATGATGCTTACGAACACTTTGTATGTTTAAATGCAATAAGGATACTGTGGGATGTTTTTTCTTCAGCAGAGTTTTCGCTTCATCGAAAGTAAAGACAGGTTTATCCCTGATGATTTAGAAGCTAATTCCAGCACGGAACGTATATATTTCCTACTTGAATACTGCCAGATCATGCAGTCTCGATATTCGATAAACACAAGTATCATCTGTCTTTCTCGCCCTAATATACAGTTATCAATCCAGAAAAACTTTCAATACTTAGACTTCTTCTGTTCTAGCACCTGCCCAAAGAGCCGCTTGTTGTCGGGTGTGAGGTGATCATTCACAAATATGGAAGTCGCTGGCTTTTGTTTTAGCCCTATTGCAGTTGTTGTGAGCCTTGACCGGCGAGCTTTGCAAGCGAAATGAGCTTTTATGCTCGCGAGCAGAAGCGCGCTATAATAATTGTTCCTTGCTTCGCAGGTACGTGGTGAACAATGTCAATGTCACTAGCAGTGACTGGACATCCAATCTTGTCACCTAAAGCCTGCATGATTTCCAAACACCTTTCGCCTTTTGTTTTCGGGATGCCTTTAATTTCTACAAAATTTTGGTGCGAATACTGCTCAAGGTCAATTACTCGTGTGTAAGGCACTTGCTACTCTCAAAGAAAACCCCGTTTTCGTCTTTCAAGAATTTTTCTTGGAAAAGGCTCTCGCTTTTTGTTTTTATAGGCTCGTACAATTCATTAAATACACTGATACTTTGGCGCACTTCTGCGACTTCAGAACGAAGAAGGTCAAGCTCTTTTGACAATGCGGAATAGGTTGACACCTTGCTGAATTACACAGATCAATACACACAAGGCGGAAAAAACTGGCAGCAGGGGTGGCACGGGAACTTATGAGCTATATAGAAAATTGCTTGTGGCACTAACCTGCACAAGTATACAGAAGATAGTTAGGGCAGTTCTTAAGCCACAACCACTGCTCCCAAAGTGATGACCACTGCTGCAGGGCAGTCGTTTATATAGGCAGTGATACCTGCACTAGCGTTGCTGCGATCACGATACTTGGGTAGCCTGCTTACACGTGTGCTTCTTGATAGAGCGTCACACAGGATGTCGCCGGGAATCAGACGTACTCGAGATCTGTACAAATATACAGAAGATAGTTACGGCAGTCCTTAAGCCACGACCACTGCTGCCAAAGTGATTACAACATTACAACTTGGCGTAATAACGTTTCCTATACGTTTTTTGGTATTATTGACTGTTAGATCTCGTTATTATTGTGTCAAAACACGGAAAAACGAGCGCTTCGGTATACATTTCTTTTACTTACTCATTAACGGGGATCTCGTATTGACAGAATTGGTTGACAGAAAGGTTGTATACGAGAACTATTGGTCAGCTGCCAACTCGTAATAAGATCACGTGCTACGTTACGCCAACCAGGCTTATTAAGAGTGTGCCACACACACCTCCATGGCTACTGAGGGCGCTGACTGACATTCCCACGCTTATATTCACATGTATACCTAATAAAGTGGCTAGGAGAATGAAAGCTGTGGTAGCTCAGCGGCAGAGTATCAAACGCATTATTCGAAGGTCAGAGGTTCGGTTCCTGCCCACGGCAGGTTATCTCTTCACCCACTTTTCGTTCTTCACATTTACACTAAAATTCGGTCTATTAACGTCTCCTATACTTTTCTTGGCAATATTGTCTGTTAGATTTCATTATTACTGTGTAAAACACAAAAAACGAGCCCTTAGGTATACATTTCTTTCACTTATGCATTAACGAGGGCCTCGTACTGACAGAAATGGTTTCTTAGGTTGTATATGAGGGACTATTGGTCAGCTGCTTACTCGTAATAAGTTCACATGATACGTTACGCCACGCAGGATCAATAAGAGTGTGCCGCACACACCGCCATGGCTACTGAGGGCGCTGATGACACTCACAGATTTATATTCACATATATATCCAATAAATTGGCTGGGAGGATAGCTGCCGTGAAAGCTCAGTGGTAGAGCCTGGAACACGTTATTAGAACGTGGCAGGCTCAATTTCTGCCCACGGCAAGTTATTGTTTCACCCACTTTTGTTTCTTAACAACTACATTACAACTTGGCGTAATAACATCTCCTATACTTTTCTTAGCATTATGGTCTGTCAGATCTCGTTATTACTGTGTCAAAACACGGAAAAACGAGCACTTAGGTATATATTATTTCACTTATTCATTATTAAGGGTCTCGTACTGACAGAATGGGTGTCTTAGGTTGTATACGAGGGAGTATTGGTCAGCTGGCAACTCTTAATAAGCTGACGTGCTACGTTACGCCACACAGACGAACACCCCGAAACCCTCGAACAAACCATAAGTGAGCAGATACTTAAGAACATACTAAAGATCAAACCCGTTCCAATAGAAAGAATTCACAGGATAGGAAAACAAAACGCTCAAAAACGTAGACCAGTGATGCTGAAACTCCTCGACTTCCGAGACAAAGTAACCATTCTTAGAAACTGCACGAAACTAAAAAGCACCACTTTCTCTGTTGGAGAGGACTTCTCAAATAGAGTAAGATACATCAGAAAAACGCTTTGGCAAATTGCAAAAGCCAAAAAAGAAGCCGGAGACAAAGTATTTCTGGTTTATGACAAGTTAAAAGTGAATGATGATCTATACCGATGGGATGACGATACAAATGATATTGTGCTCACAAGCGCTGGCCATCACACCATTAACCATGAAAAAAACGACGAAGCGGAAGCATCAGGCGAGCCACAACGCCGCAGCCAACGAAAGAAATAACATTTCTTACCATAAACACCCGCAGCATGCTTCAAAAATTAGTAACGCTTGATACCTTACTTCTTGGAATTGAACCTCACTTCGTAGCTTTGAAAGACACATGGCTGACAAATGAGATAAAGGATTTTGAGGTAACACCCCCAAAATACGCCATCATTCGTAAAGATAGGCGGACACGCGGGGGAGGTGTGGCCATCCTACTTAAAAAAGAGCTTTCCGTTGAAATACTTCCTGAGGTTATCGGAGTCAAGGCAATATTTTGCAAGCTTCTCTTCACTTCTCGCCCAGTATTTGTTGGCTGCGTTTATCGCAGCCCATCTTCAGACAAGGACAGCTTGCAGGCATTGCACACGTATATGCATCGGTATGTACTCGGAGCCAGGCTAATTTTGCTCGGCGACTTTAACTTACCCGATATAAACTGGCGCACAATGCAACAAAACAGCGCATGCACGGATGCGCTCATTGACATCATGTTGACATTTAATTTGTCCCAAATCGTAAAACAGCCTACCCGTATCCAAGGGTGCTGTTCTAATATACTCGACTTGGTGTTCTTAAGCGATAATTTTCCTGCAGATAATGCACAGGTTGAAACTGCTGAGGGCATATCAGACCACGAAGTTATTCAAGGCTCCGTTTCTATAGTTGACATCCCTATACCGTCCAACTCCTTTTCTGCCTATCTTGACTTTAACCATGCCGATGACGCCAGTATACTTGATCATCTTTTCCATGAACTTGCTTCATTTGAACTACTTGCGAATGATTCAAACACAAATGTGGAAATACTATGGGCAAGCTTCAAATCAGTCGTAACACATTGCGTTCTTAAGTGTGTGCCATCTAAAACAAAGAAAACACGAAAACATAATTCCTGGATAACGCGTGAAATTATTCATTGCAAGCGTAAAGTAAAGCGCCTCAGAAAAACTTTGAAGGCAAAACCTACTCCACAAATTCGGAACAAGTTGGGTCAAGCAATTACTAAGATAAAATCCCAAATAAAAATGTCCAAAGCAAACTATTTTACAAGTACACTACCCAACTTTTTGAAAACGTCTCCCCAGAAGTTCTGGAACTACCTTAATCCCAAAAACCGTATTAGGCCCGCGGCCCCGGAAGAAAGCAAAGATAAAGCAAGCTCGCTAAATAACTATTTCCAATCTGTTTTCACAATTTATGATGGAAATGTGCCTGCTGTTGACATTTGCAACACCCGACATAATAAACCACTTGTTGTGACAGAGTCCGGAATGCTTAATTTGTTGTTAAAATTCGATACTAAGAAGGGCGCTGGTCCCGATAACTTGCCAAATGAATTTCTTAGGCGATATGCTGAATGGGTAGCCAAATACTTGTGTATACTTTTCAATAAGTCCCTATCAACCTGTTCCCTCCCCCAAGAATGGAAATCGCAAAAGTAGCTGCTGTTCATAAATCTGGTAGCGAAGCTGACCCTTCAAATTTCAGGCCCATTTCACTAACCAGCACAACTTGCAAACTACTGGAACACATTATTCTTAAATATCTAACGTTGTACCTTGACCAGAATCACATCTTATCGCCACTACAACACGGTTTTCGCAAAGGACTTTCTACAGTTACCCAACTGTTTGAACTAATTCACGACATCTCCCTCAATGTGGACTGTACACAACAAACTGATTTATTTCTATTAGATTTCTCAAAGGCGTTTGATCGGGTGCCACACAAAAAACTTATAAAAAAATTAGAAGCAACGATAGGCGCAGGCCCACTTACTGACTGGATCGACAATTATCTGAGTAACCGAACACAGTATGCGCAAGTCAATCGCGAAAGTTCTACCATAGCCAACGTTACGTCAGGTGTACCGCAGGGCAGTGTTTTGGCCCCAATTTTATTTTTGATCTTCAATAATGATTTACTTGCTGGCATTGGTGTTAATGTGAGGCTTTGCGCCGATGATTGTATACTTTACCAGGAAATAAACGCCCCAGAAGATCATGTAAAACTGAACAATGCCTTGCAGTTCATATCTAAGTGGTGTGCTCTTTGGCAAATGACCCTGAATGTTAAAAAATCTGCTCTCTTGAGGATAACAAGAAAAAAGCAAGTATCTGAATTTGTTTACGTTATAAATAACTCTCCACTTCCAACAGTGACTGAACACAAATATCTAGGTTTAACTTTAACGCAAGATTTTAGATGGGATATCCACGTTAGTCATGTCACAACAGCTGCAATAAAACGGCTGTTTTTCCTTCGTAGAAGTCTCGCTTCCGCGCCACCTGAAACGAAACTTCTAGGCTAAGAAGCGTTCGTCAGACCTGTCTTAGAAAAAATGCAAACGTCGCGTGGTTTCCCTTTACAAACAATCTCATAAATGCCTTAGAACGAATACAACGAAAAGCGATAAGATTTGTCTATAACAAGTACAGAATAACTGACTCACCCACAGAACTTTTAAAAAAAGCAGGTCTTTTAACAATAAAAAACCGCGCTAAACTGGCACGTCAGAAATTCCTATATCAGTTAGTTCACCAACAGCTAAACACAGACAGTTCAAAGTATATGTCATTTAAAGAAACAAGACCAACACGACAAAAGCATTCTCAGACACTGAATGAATATCAGTGCCGGACGGACTGTCTGAAATATTCCTTTTTTTCCACTAGCAATTCGCGAATGGAATAACTTGCCAATCAGTATAACAAACAATCAATCATTGGAAACTTTTTCATCTCTGCTCGAATGTTATTTATTGTCTGTCACAATTCCCATTAGGAACATACGTTGGCTCCACAACTGACCCGACACTTGCCCCAGATAAGCATATAAAGTTTCAATTAATACAGCAATGCTTGACCAGGAAACACGAGTAAAATGCCAAAACTAGGCCATCACAGTTCACATTAGGGACACAACAATGGTTCCACAACTGATCCGACACTAGTCACTGATAAGCATATAAGGTTTCAATAAATACAGCAATGCTTGACTACGTAACAGAAGTAAAATGGCAAAACTAGGCCGTCACAGTTTGCATTAGGGCAACTACGTTGGTTCCACAATTGAACCGGCACTTGTCACAAGGAAGTACATAAAGTTTCAATAAATACAGCAATGCTTGACCAGGAAACACGAGTAAAATGCCTAAACTAGGCCATCACAGTTCACTTTAGGGACACGACATTGGTTCTCCTACTTATCCGACACTTGTCACAGAAACGCATGTAAAGTTTCAATTAATACAGCAATGCTTGACCAGGAAACAAGTGAAATGCCAAAACTAGGCCATCACAGTTGACATCAGGGCACCAACATTGGTTCCACAACTGATCCGACACTTGTCACAGATAAGCACATGAAATTTCAAGAAATATAGCAATGCTTGACAAAAAACATGTAAAACACCAAAACTCGGCCATCACAGTTCACATCAACGCAACTATGTTGGTTCCACAACTGATCCGACACTTGTCATAGAGAAGCATATAAAGTTTCAATAAATACAGCAATGCTTGGCCAGGAAACAAGTAAAATTCCAAAACAAGGTGGTCCCAGTTCGCATTAAGGCAACTACGTTGGTTCCCCAACTGATCAGACACTTGTCAATTATAAGCGTATAAAGTATCAATTATTACAGCATTGCTTGACCAGAAAACACAAGTAAAATGCCAAAACTAGGCCGTCACAATTCGTAATAAGGCCACTACGTTGGCGCCACAACTGATCCGACACTTGTCACAGATAAGCATATAAAGGTTCAGTAAATACAGCAATGCTTGACCAGAAAACACAACTAAAATGCCAAAACCAGGCCATAACAGTTCGGATTAAGACAACTACGTTCGTTCCACAACTAATCCGACACTTGTCACCGAGAAGCATAAAAAGTTTCAATAAATACAGCAATGCTTGACCAGAAAACACAAATAAAATGCCAAAACTAGGCCGTCAAAGTTCACTTTAAGGCAACTACATTGGTGCCACAACTGCTCTGACACTTGTCACCGAAAAGCGTATAAAGTTTCAAGAAATACAGCAATGCTTGACCAGGAAACAAGTAAAATGTAAAAACTAGGCCATCACAGTTCACATCAAGGCAACTACGTTGGTTCCACAACTGATCCGAAACTTGTCACAGAGAAGCATATAAAGTTTCAATAAATACAGCAATGCTTGACCAGGAAACAAGTAAAATTCCAAACCTAGGACGTCAAAGTTCGCATTAGGGCAACTTTGGTTCCACAACTGATCCTACACTTGTCACAGATAAGCATATAAAGTTTCAATAATTACTGCAATGCTTGACCAGGAAACAAGTAAAATGCCAAAACTAGACCATCATAGTTGACATCAAGGCAACGACACTGACTACACAACTGATCAGACACTTGTCACAAATAAGCATATAAATTTTCAATAAATACAGCATTGCTTGACCAGGAAACACAAGTAAAATGCCAAAACTAGGCCGTCACAGTTCGCATTAGGGCAACTACGTTGGTTCCACAATTGATCCGGAACTTGTCACAAGGAAGTATATAAAATTTCAATAAATACAGCAATGCTTGACCAGGAAACAAGTAAAATACCAAAACTAGGCCCTCACAGTTCACATTAGAGACACGACAATGGTTCCACAACTGATCCGACATTTGTCACAGATAAGCATATAAGGTTTCAATAGATACAGCAATGCTTGACTACGAAACACAAGTAAAATGCCAAAACTAGGCCCTCGCAGTTTGCATTAGGGCAACTACGTTGGTTGCACAATTGAACCGGCCCTTGTCACAAGGAAGTACATAAAGTTTCAATAAATACAGTATGCTTGACCAGGAAACAAGTAAAATACCAAAACTAGGCCATCAGAGTTCAAATCAAAGCAACGACATTGGTTCCACAACTGATCCGACACTTGTCACAGATAAGACAATGAAGTTTCAATAAATACAGCAATGCTTGACCAGGAAACACAAGTAAAATGCCAAAACGAGGCCATAACAGTTCGCATTAGGACAACTACGTTCGTTCCACAACTAATCCTACACTTGTCACAGATAAGCGTATAAAGTTTCAATAAATACAGCAATGCTTCACCAGGAAACAAGTGAAATGCCAAAACTAGGCCATTACTGTTGACATCAGGGCACCTACATTGGTTCCAGAACTGATCCGACACTTGTCACAGATAAGCATATAATGTTTCAAGAAATACAGCAATGCTTGACAAAAAACACTTAAAACACCGAAATTCGGCCATCACAGTTCACATCAAGGCAACTATGTTGGTTCCACAACTGATCCGACACTTGTCACAGAGAAGCATATAAAGTTTCAATAAATACAGCATTGCTTGGCCAGAAAACACAAGTAAAATGCCAAAACTAGGCCGTCACAATTCGTAATAAGGCCACTACGTTGGCGCCAACACTAATCCGACACTTGTCACAGATAAGCATATAAAGGTTCAATAAATACAGCAATACTTGACCCGAAAACACAAATAAAATGCCAAAACTAGGCCATCAAAGTTCGCATTAAGGCAACTACATTGGTTCCACAACTGCTCCGACACTTGTCACCGAAAAGTGTATAAAGTTTCAATAAATACAGCAATGCTTGACCAGGAAACAAGTAAAATGTAAAAACTAGGCCATCACAGTTCACATCAAGGCAACTACATTGGTTCCACAACTGATCCGAAACTTGTCACAGAGAAGCATATAAAGTTTCAATAAATACAGCAATGCTTGACCAGAAAACACAAATAAAATGCCAAAACTAGGCCGTCAAAGTTCGCATTAAGGCAACTACAATGGTTCCACAACTGCTCCGACACTTGTCACCGAAAAGCGTATAAAGTTTTAACAAATACAGCAATGCTTGACCAGGAAACAAGTAAAATTCCAAATCTAGGCCGTCAAAGTTCGCATTAAGGACACTTTGGTTCCACAACTGATCCTACACTTGTGACAGATAAGCATATAAAGTTTCAATAATTACAGCAATGCGTGACCAGGAAACAAGTAAAATGCCAAAACTAGGCCATCATAGTTGACATCAAGGCAACGACACTGACTATACAACTGATCAGACACTTGTCACAAATAAGCATATAAAGTTTCAAGAAATACAGCATTGCTTGACCAGGAAACACAAGTAAACTGCCAAAACTAGGCCGTCACAGTTCGCATTAGGGCAACTACATTGGTTCCACAACTGATGCGACACTTGTCACAGATAAGCATATAAAGTTTCAATAAACACAACAATGCTTGACCAGGAAACAAGTAAAACGCCTAAACTAGGTTATCACAGTCTGCATTAAGGCAACTACGTTGGTTCCACAACTGATGCGACCCTTGTCACCGAGAAGAGTATAAAGTTTCAAAAAATACAGCAATGCTTGAAAGGAAACAAGTGAAATGCCAAAACTAGGCCATAACTGTTGACATCAAGGTACCTACTTTGGTTCCACAACTGATCCGACACTTGTCACCGAAAAGCGTATAAAGTTTCAATAAATACAGCAATGCTTGACCAGGAAACAAGTAAAATGTAAAAACTAGGCCATCACAGTTCACATCAAGGCAACTACGTTGGTTCCACAACTGATCCGAAACTTGTCACAGAGAAGCATATAAAGTTTCAATAAATACAGCAATGCTTGACCAGGAAACAAGTAAAATTCTAAATCTAGGCCGTCAAATTTCGCTATAAGGACACTTTGGTTCCACAACTGATCCTACACTTGTCACAGATAAGCATATAAAGTTTCAATAATTACAGCAATGCGTAACCAGGAAACAAGTAAAATGCCAAAACTACGCCATCATAGTTGACATCAAGGCAACGACACTGACTACACAACTGATCAGACACTTGTCACAAATAAGCATATAAAGTTTCAAGAAATACAGCATTGCTTGACCAGGAAACACAAGTAAAATGCCGAAACTAGGCCGTCACAGTTCGCATTAGGGCAACTACGTTGGTTCCACAACTGATGCGACACTTGTCACAGATAAGCATATAAAGTTTCAATAAACATAACAATGCTTGCCCAGGAAACAAGTAAAACACCTAAACTAGCATAACACAGTCTGCATTAAGGCAACTACGTTAGTTCCACAATTGATCCGGCACTTGTCACGAAGAAGTATATAAAATTTCAATAAATACAGCAATGCTTGACCAGGTAACGAGTAAAATACCAAAACTAGGCCATCACAGTTCACATTAGGGACACGACAATGGTTCCACAACTGATCCGACACTTGTCATAGAGAAGCATATAAAGTTTCAATAAATACAGCAATGCTTGGCCAGGAAACAAGTAAAATTCCAAAACAAGGTGGTCCCAGTTCGCATTAAGGCAACTACGTTGGTTCCCCAACTGATCAGACACTTGTCAATTATAAGCGTATAAAGTATCAATTATTACAGCATTGCTTGACCAGAAAACACAAGTAAAATGCCAAAACTAGGCCGTCACAATTCGTAATAAGGCCACTACGTTGGCGCCACAACTGATCCGACACTTGTCACAGATAAGCATATAAAGGTTCAGTAAATACAGCAATGCTTGACCAGAAAACACAACTAAAATGCCAAAACCAGGCCATAACAGTTCGGATTAAGACAACTACGTTCGTTCCACAACTAATCCGACACTTGTCACCGAGAAGCATAAAAAGTTTCAATAAATACAGCAATGCTTGACCAGAAAACACAAATAAAATGCCAAAACTAGGCCGTCAAAGTTCACTTTAAGGCAACTACATTGGTGCCACAACTGCTCTGACACTTGTCACCGAAAAGCGTATAAAGTTTCAAGAAATACAGCAATGCTTGACCAGGAAACAAGTAAAATGTAAAAAACTAGGCCATCACAGTTCACATCAAGGCAACTACGTTGGTTCCACAACTGATCCGAAACTTGTCACAGAGAAGCATATAAAGTTTCAATAAATACAGCAATGCTTGACCAGGAAACAAGTAAAATTCCAAACCTAGGACGTCAAAGTTCGCATTAGGGCAACTTTGGTTCCACAACTGATCCTACACTTGTCACAGATAAGCATATAAAGTTTCAATAATTACTGCAATGCTTGACCAGGAAACAAGTAAAATGCCAAAACTAGACCATCATAGTTGACATCAAGGCAACGACACTGACTACACAACTGATCAGACACTTGTCACAAATAAGCATATAAATTTTCAATAAATACAGCATTGCTTGACCAGGAAACACAAGTAAAATGCCAAAACTAGGCCGTCACAGTTCGCATTAGGGCAACTACGTTGGTTCCACAATTGATCCGGAACTTGTCACAAGGAAGTATATAAAATTTCAATAAATACAGCAATGCTTGACCAGGAAACAAGTAAAATACCAAAACTAGGCCCTCACAGTTCACATTAGAGACACGACAATGGTTCCACAACTGATCCGACATTTGTCACAGATAAAGCATATAAGGTTTCAATAGATACAGCAATGCTTGACTACGAAACACAAGTAAAATGCCAAACTAGGCCCTCGCAGTTTGCATTAGGGCAACTACGTTGGTTGCACAATTGAACCGGCCCTTGTCACAAGGAAGTACATAAAGTTTCAATAAATACAGTATGCTTGACCAGGAAACAAGTAAAATACCAAAACTAGGCCATCAGAGTTCAAATCAAAGCAAACGACATTGGTTCCACAACTGATCCGACACTTGTCACAGATAAGACAATGAAGTTTCAATAAATACAGCAATGCTTGACCAGGAAACACAAGTAAAATGCCAAAACGAGGCCATAACAGTTCGCATTAGGACAACTACGTTCGTTCCACAACTAATCCTACACTTGTCACAGATAAGCGTATAAAGTTTCAATAAATACAGCAATGCTTCACCAGGAAACAAGTGAAATGCCAAAACTAGGCCATTACTGTTGACATCAGGGCACCTACATTGGTTCCAGAACTGATCCGACACTTGTCACAGATAAGCATATAATGTTTCAAGAAATACAGCAATGCTTGACAAAAAACACTTAAAACACCGAAATTCGGCCATCACAGTTCACATCAAGGCAACTATGTTGGTTCCACAACTGATCCGACACTTGTCACAGAGAAGCATATAAAGTTTCAATAAATACAGCATTGCTTGGCCAGAAAACACAAGTAAAATGCCAAAACTAGGCCGTCACAATTCGTAATAAGGCCACTACGTTGGCGCCAACACTAATCCGACACTTGTCACAGATAAGCATATAAAGGTTCAATAAATACAGCAATACTTGACCCGAAAACACAAATAAAATGCCAAAACTAGGCCATCAAAGTTCGCATTAAGGCAACTACATTGGTTCCACAACTGCTCCGACACTTGTCACCGAAAAGTGTATAAAGTTTCAATAAATACAGCAATGCTTGACCAGGAAACAAGTAAATGTAAAAACTAGGCCATCACAGTTCACATCAAGGCAACTACATTGGTTCCACAACTGATCCGAAACTTGTCACAGAGAAGCATATAAAGTTTCAATAAATACAGCAATGCTTGACCAGAAAACACAAATAAAATGCCAAAACTAGGCCGTCAAAGTTCGCATTAAGGCAACTACAATGGTTCCACAACTGCTCCGACACTTGTCACCGAAAAGCGTATAAAGTTTTAACAAATACAGCAATGCTTGACCAGGAAACAAGTAAAATTCCAAATCTAGGCCGTCAAAGTTCGCATTAAGGACACTTTGGTTCCACAACTGATCCTACACTTGTGACAGATAAGCATATAAAGTTTCAATAATTACAGCAATGCGTGACCAGGAAACAAGTAAAATGCCAAAACTAGGCCATCATAGTTGACATCAAGGCCAACGACACTGACTATACTCAACTGATCAGACACCTTGTCACAAAATAGCATATAAAGTTTCAAGAAATACAGCATTGCTGACCAGAAACACAGAGTAAACTGGCCAAAAACTAGGCCCGGTCACAGTTCGCATTAGGCAATCTACATTGGTTCCACAACTGATGCGACACTTGTCAACAGGATAAGCATATAAGTTTTCAATAAACCAACAATGCTTGACCAGGAACAAGTAAAACGCCTAACTAGGCTTATCACAGTCTGCATTAAGCAACTACGTTGGTTCCACAACTGATGCGACCCTTGTCACCGAGAAGAGTATAAAGTTTCAAAAATACAGCAATGCTTGAAAGGAAACAAGTGAAATGC